>JAJJXG010000053.1:0-373903 GCA_024516215.1 Geopyxis carbonaria | reverse complement strand
AACCCTAACCCTAACCTAACCCTAACCCTAACCCTAACCCTAACCCTAACCCTAACCCTAACCCTAACCCTAACCCTAACCCTAACCCTAACCCTAACCCTAACCCTAACCCTAACCCTAACCCTAACCCTAACCCTAACCCTAGATGGCATCTAGAACCTCCGAGGAGTCATCCCAGTGGAACTCGACGTCGGCCTCGCCATCACCATCGGCCTCGGCCTCGCCCTCATCATCGGCGACTAACATGGTTCCGTCTTCGGCCCTTCCACAGTAGGTGCCTCCGGTAGCCGCCAGCGCGTCGATGAAGTCTCCTTTTGGAGTCAGCCCGTGATCGTCAAAGAACAGCCGGATTGCACGCTCCTGAATCTGCGAGCGCGCGGCCGCAGCGTCTCGGCTGATTGAGCTGTTTAGTTGCTCTGGCTTGTCGAGGGTGTTCTGCTGTTGGTGCTGCGCGGCTTGAGCCGACACCTGCGCCGGGTGTGCACTTGTTTGTAGGAGATGCCCAGTGGCATGTTTGTTTGGGTTGTGGTGAGAGCCTCGCAAGCAGCACAATCGGGGGTTTAAGTCGGCTCAGGCCGGGTCGGAGGTGAGAGGACAAGTCAATCTGGGACAAGGGGTGGATTCTATGAGCTACACATGGTACAGGGGGGGCTTTGCAGCAGGGTTTTTGGGTGCGTTTCTTTGGGTTTTACTTCTATCGCTTCTGTTTGTAGTCCTGCTTGGTCCTTGATGTGTCTTGGGTCGCTTCTAGGACGAGGTTGGCAATGGCTTCGGTAGGTAGGCACGAACGGACTTGATTCTGCTTGAGCCTGTGCTGTGTTAAGGCATTCGGACGGTGTCTGGAGATTTTCGCGTCTGCGTGGGCTGGTTGGGAAATTGGGTTGAGGGAGCATGCCAGGCTGATTTTTGCTTCGTCTCAATGGCTGAGAAGGTGAAAACGACGTGCTTGAGGAGTCGCTTCTGTGCGGTGGGAGTAGATGGGTGCGTTTGTGTGCGCTTGGCGTCTGTCGCTTGTGTACGGAGTCCTACATGGAGCGTGTCAGTTGCTGGGATGGTTTCTGTGAGCTGAATTCAGCTGGGATCTCAATTGAGCGCAGGGTGTTTTTGGTGCGTTTGTGTGCGCTTGGCGTCTGTCGCTTGTGTACGGAGTCCTACATGGAGCGTGTCAGTTGCTGGGATGGTTTCTGTGAGCTGAATTCAGCTGGGATCTCAATTGAGCGCAGGGTGTTTTTGGTGCGTTTGTGTGCGTTTGGCGTCTGTCGCTTGTGTACAGAGTCCTACATGGTGTGTGTCAGTTGCTGGGGTGGGTTCTGTGAGCTGATTTCAGCTGGGGTGTCAAGTGGGCAGCGGGGGTTTTCGGATTCGTTTGTGGGCGTTTTGCATCTATCGCTTGAGTGCTTCGTACTGCTTGATGTGTGTGGTTGCTCGAGTTGCTGCTGTGTGGTGTGTGGTGTCGTGATTGTGCGCGTGCACGAACGGGCTTAATTCAGCTTGCGCCTTACCAGGCAGAAAACGTTCGAGGCGTGGTATAGTTTTCGCGTCTGGGAGAGCCTGTTGGTGTATCGACGTGAGTGAATAAGCTTTTTTTGGCTGCGGTTGTCTGGCTGGGGAACTGTGCAGCAGAGGTTTGTAGGTGGCTTTCAGTGCGTTTGCCAGCGGTCGCTTGTGTACGGGAGTGCCGTGGAGGTGGGTGATGTGGCTTGGCGCCCGCTTGGTGCAACGGTTGCTGCTTGGGCGGGTAGTCGGCTTCACCTATCGCTTGTGTGCCTTGGACTGCTTGGTGCTTGTATGTTGCTTAGGACACTTCTGGGTCGAGGTTGATACCGGCTTCGGGGCGTGTAGACGAACGAGCTTGCTTCTGCTTCCTTCTGAGGGTTTAGTACGCGTCTATGTGTGCTTTAAGATGTGTGCGTGCATACTGACCTGATTTTGGCTGAGTCTCAGTTGCTGGCGGGGTATATTCTGCTTGGTTGTGGCAGCCGCTTCGGTACTGAGCTCGTATTTGGGTGCGGATGCGTGGTTTGAGCAGTTACGTGTGAGCGGGGATATCACGTGGGTACGTGTCTGTGGCTTGGCGGGCGCGTGGCAACAGCTATCGCTGGTGTGGGGAGGAGTACTTGTGTGCTGGCGGCTTGCTGGAGTGTAGTCGATGAGCGCTTGCTGCTGGGACAATGTGCAGCAGGGGTCATTTGCTGCATTGCTGAGAGTTTTGCATCTGTCGCTTCAGTGTGGAGTACTACTTGATGCTAGTGCCTTGCTGGAGTGGAGTCGATGAGCGCTTGCTGCTGGGACAATGTGCAGCAGGGGTCATTTGCTGCATTGCTGAGGGTTTTGCATCTGTCGCTTCAGTGTGGAGTACTACTTAATCCTAGTGACTTGCGGGGGTGGAGTCGATGAGCGGCTTGCTGTGGTGGAGTCGATGAGCGCTTCCTACAGGGACGATGTGCAGCAGGGGTCATTTGCTGCATGGCGGTGCGTTTTGGATCTGTCGCTTCAGTGTGGGGCAATTGATGCAAGTGACTTGCTGGAGTGGATTCGATGAGCGCTTGCTACAGGGACGATGTGCAGCAGGGGTCATTTTCTGCATTGGGTGCGTTTTGGATCTGTCGCTTCAGTGTGGAGTACTACTGGATGCTAGTGACTTGCTGGAGTGGAGTCGATGAGCGCTTGCTACTGGACGATGTGCAGCAGGGGTCTTTTGCTGCGTTTCTGTGGGTTTTGCTTCTGTTGCTGGTGTGCGGGCCCATTATGTGGGGGGGCATGAGCTGGGCAACAGTCGTTTCAGTGCGGTGCATGGTGCTAGAGAGTGGGCACGTGGAAGTTCAAGATGAATTCGCCTGCGGCCTCTGCTGGCTGTGTGCTTTCAAAGTATGTATTGGGGTTTTCACGTCTGTGTCGGCTTGTTGCGATGTGTACGTGTGTGCACACCAGGCTGATTTGTGAGGCGTCTGGATTTCTGAGCCAGAAGTCTGCGTGCTGGGGGCAGTCGCTTGGGTGCGGATGTGACACTGGCTTGGGTAGGAGCGTGGCAACGGCTATCTCTGTTGTGCGGGGGAGTCACGTGAGGGCCTGGGTTTTGCTTGGATGGATTCCATGAGCCGCATGCTGCTGGGGTGCCGTGTGCAGCGGGGGTTTTTGGGTGCGTTTGGCATCTGTCGCTTCTGTGTGTGGTACTGCTTGATGCAGGAGGATGTCATGGGTGGTTTGTATGAGCTGAATTCGGCTGGGGGGCGATGTGCGGCCTGTTTTTGTTGGTGCGTTTGTGTGCGTTTGACGTCTGTCGCTTCTATACGTGGTATGATTTGTGCGCGTGTGGGCGGCTTGGTTCGCTTCTGGCGCGGGGTTGGCATTGGCTTTGTACGTGTGGAGGACAAGCCCATTTCTACTTGCGTTTGTGCACACTGACGGTATTCGAAGCTTGTCTTGAGGTTTTCGCGTCTCTGTATTGGCTTGTGGTTAATTTGTATGCGTGGGTGAGAGGAGGACTGATGGTGGGTGGGTCTGTTGTGCTGAGGGGGTGAGGCCGGTGTGCCTGGAGCTGACGTTGTGTGCGGTGATGTCCCTGTGGTGTTGTGTGAGGCTTGGCGGTCTCTACGGTGCGGCGCGGGGTGGTTGGGGGGGAACGTGGCTTGGCTGTCGATGGTGTGCAGGGATGTCACGTGGGATCGTGTGATCGTTTCAACGGTCGTTTCTATGAACGGCATGATACGGGAGAATGTGCGTGTAGGCCATCAAGCATGTTTCTGCTTGTGCCTCAGCTGGCTGGAGCTTTCAATGTGTGCTTTTGAGGATTCGCGTCTATAAGTGCTTGGTACAAATGATGGGTTCGCTGTGCGTACCGAGCTGGTTTTTTGCTGGGTCTCGGTGGCAGCGGAGTGAATCTGCGTGCTGGGAAGTCGCTTGTGTGTGAATGAGTAGCTGGGTGCGTTTCTTTGCGTTTGGCGTCTGTCGCTTGTGTGGGGTCGTCCACTTGTGTGCGTGTGAGTTGCTGAGGTGGATTCTGTAGGTAGAATCCAGCTGGGGGGGCAATTTTGGGCGGCGGGGGTTTTCAGTGCGTTTCTGTGCATTTGGCGCCTGTCGCTTCTATACGTACAGTTAGAAAAAAGGGGAGTTCTGCGAAACGGTAGTTGAACCATCATTTTGATAAAAACCATTGTTTGACCGTTTTTAGACCATTTCTGAGAAATTCGAACGGTTTTCAGTCGGTCGCTAAACCGTCATTTGTTATGTAATGGTTTCGTAGAACCCCCATTTTCTATAGCTGTAGTATTAATTGGGCGCATGTGGGCTGCTTGGTTCGCTTCTGGCGCGGGGTTGGCATTGGCTTTGTACGTGTGGAGGACGGGCCTATTTCTACTTGCGTTTGTGCAGCACTGACAGTATTCGATCTTGTCTTGAGGTTTTCGCGTCTCTGTATTGGCTTGTTGTTAAATTGTATGCGTGGGTAAGAGGGAGACTGATTGTGGATGGGTCTGTTCTGCTGGGGGGGTGAGGGGGTGAGGCCGGTGTGCCTGGAGCTGTCGTTGTGTGTGGTGATGTCTCTGTGGTGTTGTGTGTGTCTTGGCGGTCTCTACGGTGCGGCACGTGCTAGTTGGGAGGGAACGTGGCTTGGCAGTCGATGGTGTGCGGGGATGTTACGTGGATCGTGTGAGCGTTTCAACAGTCGTTTCTATGAACTGCATGTTATAGGGGAGGGTGTGTGTGGACGATCGAGCATGTTTCGGCTTGTGCCTCGGCTGGCTGGGGGCATTCAATGTGTGCTTTGCAGGTTTCGCGTCTATATGGGCTTGGTACGAATGATGGGTTCGCTGTGAATAACAGGCTGGTTTTTTGCTGGGTCTCAGTGGCAGCAGAGTATATCTGCGGGCTGGGGAGTCGCTTGTGTGGGAATGAGTAGCTGGGTGCGTTTCTTTGCGTTTGGCATCTGTCGCTTGTGTGTAGTCGGCCACTTGTGGGCGTGTGGGTTGCTGGGGTGGAATCTGTAGGCGGAATCCAGCTGGGGGGGCAATTTTGAGCTGCGGGGTTTTTTGGCGCGTTTCTGTGCATTTGGCGCCTGTCGCTTGTGAGAGGATGAGTCATTTGTGGGCGAGTGGGTTGGTGGGGGGGATTGTGTGGGCGGCATTCAGCTATGACCGCAGTGGGCAGCGGGGTCTTTTAGTGCGTTTCGGGGCGTTTTGCAGCAATCGCTTATGTGCACAGTGCTACAGGGGCTGGAGTGTCACTTGGGTGGGTTCTATGAGCTGAATGCGGTCGGAATACGGGTTTCGGGATGGCGATGCAGGAAATTGTCGAGCAGTTCTGCTCAGACGATATTGAGCAGTGCCTCGTTCGATACTTCCTAGCCAATCCGTGTTTCAAAATGTCCACGGCTATTTTTCATGCTTTTCTCAAGGTCGACTTCGACTGAGTCGCCTTTTGGGGTCAGCCCATGGTCGTCGAAGGACAGCCGGATTCCACGCCCCTGGAGGTGGGATGGGCCGTTCTGCGGTTGAGCGAGCCAGGTAAGGGGCCCACCTGCGCCTAGGATGCAGTTGTATGTATGTATTGCCCAGTGGCATATTTGGGTGTGTTGTTCGGAGAGACTCGGGATTGGGGCCATCGGGGGTTTAAGTGGGCTCAGGCCATGTTGGAGGTGTGGATTGCAAGTCGATCAGGGACCAGGGTGGTTTGGCAGCGTTTAGATGGTGTGTTACGCAAGGTGATCCGAGATCGGTTGTCGATTCAGTGAATAGTGCTACTTGTGGGTGTCTGTGCGGCTTAGTTCACTTCTGGTACTGGGCTGGCTATGACTTCCGAGGACAAGGAGGCAGACGCTTAATTCGGGCTAGGCCTATGCTGACTGGAGGCTTTCGATCTGTGTGTAGAATCTTTGCGTCTATGTGTGCCTGTTGTGAGAATGTGTGTGTATGTACAATCGAGCATCATTCTGTTTATACGTCAGCTGGCTGAAGGCGTTTGGAGGGTTTCTGTTTTTCAAGTCTGTATGAGCTGGTTACGAAGGAGTGGGCGTGTGTGCATACAAGGCGGATTTTTGCTTCGTCTCTATTGCTGAGGGGGTAAGTTGTGCGTGCCTGGGGAGTCGCTTCTGTAGGAGGGAGTGTTTTGGTACGTTTCTGTGCGTTTGGCCCGGTCGCTTGTGTGGGGATGAGTCCTTGTGTGGGTGTGGGTTGTTGGAGTGGATTATGTGAGCTACATGCTGCTGGGGTGGCACATGTGTGGAAGGAGTGTTTTGGGACGTTTCTATGCGTTTGGCGCCTGTCGCTTGTGTGAGGATGAGTCTTTGTGTGCGTGTGGGTTTTTGGAGTGGATTATGTGGGCTACATGCTGCTGGGGTGGCACATGTGTGGAAGAAGTGTTTTGGTACGTTTCTTTGCGTTTGGCGTCTGTCACGGGTGTGCGGGGTACTACTTGAGCGTGAGTTTGCTTCGAACAATTCTGAGCAAGGCGAGGTTGGCTCAGGCTCCTGTGGACGTGGCAGTAGGGTGTAATTTGTGTTTTGCGTCTGTATGGGCTTGGTACGATAATGAGGGGGGTGTGCATACGTGGCTGATTTTTGCTGAGTCACGGTCGCTGAGAAGTAAATCTGCTTGTTGTGATAGTCGCTTCAGTGGGAGGGAGCAGTGGGTGCGTTTCTTTGCGTTTGGCGTCTGTCGCTTGTGTGAGGAGGAGTCATTTGTGTGCGTGTGGTCGCTGGGGTGGATGCCGTAGGCTCAATGCAGCTGGGATGGCTAGTGGGCAGGGGGGTTTTTGGTGCGTTTTGGTGCGTTTGGCTTCAATCGCTTCTTTGCACGGAGCTACAGGTGCCTGGGGGTCACTGGGGTGGGTTTTGTGAGCTTAATACAAATGGAATACGTGTTTCGGATGACTTGTGTGTATGAATTGCGATGCAGACGTTGATACACTAATTGTTCATAGCCCAATCATACATTCTACCAGGCATCACCCGACTATGCACCAGTTGTTCGTAACTGAATCATACATTGTCCCATGATTCTACCCGGCTATCTTAGTCTCCGTCGGACTCGTATCATTCGACCTCGACCTCGCCATTGCCCTCGTCAGCTGTGACTAACTTATTTCTGTCTTCCGCTCTTCCAATGTAGGTAGCTCCGGGAGACGAGATCGCGTCGATAAAGTCGCCTTTTGGTGTCAGCCCGTGGTCGTCAAAGAACAGCCTGATTCCACGCCCCTGGAGCCGCGGGGACACGCAGTCGGCGTCTCGGCTGATGGAGCTGTTTAGTTGGTCTGGCTTGCCGAAGGTGTTCTGCTGTTGGTGCTGCGCGGCTTGGGCCGACACCTGCGCCGGGTGTGCACTTGTGTGTAGGTATTGCCCAGTGGCATGTTTGTGTGGGTTGTTGGGAGAGACTCGCAAACAGCGCGATGGACAGTTTAAATGGGCCCAGGCCGTGTTGGAGGTGGGAGGATAAGTCAATCTGGGACAAGGGGTGGATTCTATGTGCTACACATTGTACTGGTGGCTGTGCAGCAGGGGTTTTGGTGCGTTTCTGTACGTTTTGTATCTATCGCTTCGGTGCGTAGTACTGCTTGGTCTCTGGATGTTGTGAGGTCCATCGGGGACTAAGTTGCCTTGGGTTTTTGAATGTGTGAGGGAACTGTCTTGTTTCTGCTTGCGCCCCTGCTGGCTGATGGCGTTCGATGTGTGTATTGGAGGTTTCGCGTCTATATGTGCTTGCTACCAGTAATGAATTCGCTGTGCATACCAAGCTGATTTTTGCTTCGTCTGAATGGCTGAGGAAGTAAAATAGGCGTGCCTGAGGAGTCGCTTCTGTGCGGAGGGAGTAGTGGGGTGCGTTTGTGAGCGTTTGGCTTCGGTCACTTCTGTACGGGGGCACCTTGTGGGGTGGGCATTGATGTGGTGGATTCAACGAGCTTATTTCTGCGGGGATGTCGATTGAGCGGCGGGGGTTTTGAACGCGTTTTCGTGCGTTTGTCGTCTGTCGCTTGTGTACGTGTGGTGAACTGGTGTGCGTTTGGGGGGCTGGGGGGAGGGCGATGGGGCTAATGTTGGCCTAGGCCGAAGTGTGCGTTTCTGCTTCGTGTGTGCGTTTGTTTGTGGCAGGGGGCAGTGGGCAGTACTACTTGGTGCGTTTGTGGTGCTGGACTGGCTCAAATGTGCAAGCAACATGGTACTGGTTTTGCGGATGTACGATGGGGTACGTTCGTTTAAGGTTTGGTGTGGTGTTGGCGGGTAACAGGGGTAGCTGCAGGTGGAAACGCGGGGTACATTAGCGCGTTGTGGGCGTGTAGGCAGTGTTGTTTGGCAGAGAGTGGCCTGGTCTCGGTTCGGCTTGGTTTGTTGTCTGCTGCGTTCACAAGTCAACTCTGGCTTCATCGCTATAATGACCTGGCGGTTGTCAATGTTCTTCTCGAGGTGTAATCTGGGGTGGGCATCTGCTTGTCTTGGGCTTTGATGTGCCATTACAACGTTGTTTGTGGTGTTAATCGCGAGTGGACGTCGCTGAGTTCATGCTTTGTTGTGTACCAAAAGTTGAGTTACTGCTTGCGAGGCGGGAGGTTGGTTTTGGACTCTGTCGTGGGCAAGGAGTACGTTTCTCGGCGTTTTTGCAGCGTGTGGAAACATTTCTGCTGAGTCTCTGCTGCGTGAGGGCTGAGGCTCTGTGTTGGTGTGCGCGATGGCGATGAGGCTCTGTACGTTTCTTTGTCAGGGGGGGCAGTGGCGATGGAGCTGATGTTGGCCTATGCCAAAGTGAGCGTTTCGGCTGTGGATCTGCTGGGTGCGTTTCTGCTTGTTGTGTGCGTTTGTTTGTGGCAGGGGAGTGGCAATGGAGCTAGTGTCGGCCTGGCCTGATTGTACGTTTCTGCTGTGAGAGTGCGTTTGGACTTGGTGTGTGCGTTTGGGCTTTGGATGTGCGTTTCGGCAGTGTGGGTGCGTTTCGGCTTCGTGTGTGCGCTTCTTGGAGGCAGGGGGCAGAGACGATGGAGCTAAGGTTAGCGTATGTCGTATTGTGAGTTTCGGCCCTGGATCTGATGGGAGCGTTTCTGCTTGGGGTGTCCGTTTCTTTGTGGCAGGGGGCTATGGCGATGGAGCTAATGTTGGCCTATGTCTATGCGTGCGTTTCGCCTTGGTGGGTGCGTTTCGCCTTGGTGGGTGCGTTTCTGCTTGGTGGGTGCGTTTCTGTTCGGTGGGTGCGTTTGAGGCCATTGGGTGTACGTTTCTTTGTGGCAGGGGGCAGTGGCGAGGAAGCTAAGGTGGCCTTTGCCGAAGTGGTCGTTTCGGCTCTGAGTCTGCTGGGTGCGTTTCTGCTGGGTGTGTGCGTTTCGTTCGGTGTGTGCGTTTCGGTTCTGTCTGTGTGCGTTTGGCACGCTTGTGTGTGCGTTTCTTTGTGGCAGGGGGGAGGGCGATGGGGCTATTGTTGGCCTGGGCCGAAGTGTGCGTTTCTGCTTCGTGTGTGCGTTTGTTTGTGGCAGGGGGCAGTGGCGATGGAGCTAATGTTGGCCTGTTTCGATGGAGGAATGTCGGTTGTGAGCCAGCTGGGTGCATTTCTGCTGCGAGTGTGGGGGAGGAGCTATGGTGCGGCCGGGGGGCGAGTTGCGGCGGGCAGGGGTGGGCGATGGCGGCGTGTACGACGTTGCGTTTGGCGGCAAACGCACCCAAAGGGAATCCGGGTCGGATTCCCTTCGGGAATCCTCCCAGGCGTGGTATAGTTTTCGCGTCTGGGAGAGCCTGTTGGTGTATCGACGTGAGTGAATAAGCTTTTTTTGGCTGCGGTTGTCTGGCTGGGGTACTGTGCAGCAGAGGTTTGTAGGTGGCTTTCAGTGCGTTTACCAGCGGTCGCTTGTGTACGGGAGTGCCTTGGAGGTGGGTGATGTGGCTTGGCGCCCGCTTGGTGTATGGTTGGTGCTTGGCAAGTAGTCAGCTTCACCTGTCGCTTGTGTGCCTTGGACTGCTTGGTGCTTGTATGTTGCTTAGGTCACTTCTGGGTCGAGGTTGATACCGGCTTCGGGGCGGGTAGACGTACAAGCTTGCTTCTGGTTCCTTCTTGGGTTTAGTACGCGTCTATGTGTGCTTTAAGCTGTGTGCGTGCATACTGACCTGATATTGGCGGAGTCTCAGTTGCTGGCGGGGTATATTCTGCTTGGTTGTGGCAGCCGCTTCGGTACTGAGCTCGTATTTGGGTGCGGATGCGTGGTTTGAGCAGTTGCGTGTGAGCGGGGATATCACGTGGGTACGTGTCTGTGGCTTGGCGGGCGCGTGGCAACAGCTATCGCTGGTGTGGGGAGGAGTACTTGTGTGCTTGCGGCTTGCTGGAGTGTAGTCGATGAGCGCTTGCTGCTGGGACAATGTGCAGCAGGGGTCATTTGCTGCATTGCTGAGGGTTTTGCATCTGTCGCTTCAGTGTGGAGTACTACTTGATGCTAGTGACTTGCTGGAGTGGAGTCGATGAGCGCTTGCTGCTGGGACAATGTGCAGCAGGGGTCATTTGCTGCATTGCTGAGGGTTTTGCATCTGTCGCTTCAGTGTGGAGTACTACTTAATGCTAGTGACTTGCGGGGGTGGAGTCGATGAGCGGCTTGCTGTGGTGGAGTCGATGAGCGCTTCCTACAGGGACGATGTGCAGCAGGGGTCATTTGCTGCATGGCGGTGCGTTTTGGATCTGTCGCTTCAGTGTGGGGCAATTGATGCAAGTGACTTGCTGGAGTGGATTCGATGAGCGCTGGCTACAGGGACGATGTGCAGCAGGGGTCATTTTCTGCATTGGGTGCGTTTTGGATCTGTCGCTTCAGTGTGGAGTACTACTTGATGCTAGTGACTTGCTGGAGTGGAGTCGATGAGCGCTTGCTACTGGACGATGTGCAGCAGGGGTCTTTTGCTGCGTTTCTGTGGGTTTTGCTTCTGTTGCTGGTGTGCGGGCCCGTTATGTGGGGGGGCATGAGCTGGGCAACAGTCGTTTCAGTGCGGTGCATGGTGGTAGAGAGTGGGCACGTGGAAGTTCAAGATGAATTCGCCTGGCGCCTCTGCTGGCTGTGTGCTTTCAAAGTATGTATTGGGGTTTTCGCGTCTGTGTCGGCTTGTTGCGATGTGTACGTGTGTGCAAACCAGGCTGATTTGTGCTGCGTCTGGATTTCCGAGGGAGAAAGTCTGCGTGCTGGGGGCAGTCACTTGAGTGCGGATGTGACACTGGCTTGGGTGGAGCGTGACAACGGCTATCTCTGTTGTGCGGGGGAGTCACGTGAGGGCCTGGGTTTTGATTGGATGGACTCCATGAGCCGCATGCTGCTGGGGTGCCGTGTGCAGCGGGGGTTTTTGGGTGCGTTTGGCATCTGTCGCTTCTGTGTGTGGTACTGCTTGATGCGGGAGGATGTCATGGGTGGTTTGTATGAGCTGAATTCGGCGGGGGGGCGATGTGCGGCCTGTTTTTGTTGGTGCGTTTGTGTGCGTTTGACGTCTGTCGCTTCTATACGTGGTATGATTTGTGCGCGTGTGGGCTGCTTGGTTCGCTTCTGGCGCGGGGTTGGCATTGGCTTTGTACGTGTGGAGGACGAGCCCATTTCTACTTGCGTTTGTGCGCACTGACAGTATTCGATCTTGTCTTGAGGTTTTCGCGTCTCTGTATTGGCTTGTTGTTAAATTGTATGCGTGGGTAAGAGGGAGACTGATTGTGGGTGGGTCTGTTCTGCTGAGGGGGTGAGGGGGTGAGGCCGGTGTGCCTGGAGCTGTCGTTGTGTGTGGTGATGTCTCTGTGGTGTTGTGTGTGGCTTGGCGGTCTCTACGGTGCGGCGCGTGCTAGTTGGGAGGGAACGTGGCTTGGCAGTCGATGGTGTGCGGGGATGTCACGTGCATCGTGTGAGCGTTTCAACAGTCGTTTCTATGAACTGCATGATATACGGGAGGGTGTGTGTGGACGATCGAGCATGTTTCTGCTTGTGCATCGGCTGGCTGAGGGCATTCAATGTGTGCTTTGCAGGTTTCGCGTCTATATAGGCTTGGTACGAATGATGGGTTCGCTGTGCGTACCGAGCTGGTTTTTGGCTGGGTCTCGGTGGCAGCAGAGTGAATCTGCGTGCTGGGAAGTCGCTTGTGTGGGAGGAGTATTGGGTGCGTTTCTTTGCGTTTGGCATCTGTCGCTTGTATGGGTCGGACACTTGTGAGCGTGTGGGTTGCTGGGGTGGATTCTGTAGGCGGAATCCAGCTGGGGGGGCAATTTTGGGCAGCCGGGTTTTTTGGCGCGTTTCTGTGCATTTGGCGCCTGTCGCTTGTGTGAGGATGATTCATTTGTGGGCGTGTGGGGTGCTGGGGTGGATTGTTTGGGCGGCATTCAGCTGGGACCGCAAATGGGCAGCGGGGTCTTTTAGTGCGTTTCGGTGCGTTTTGCAGCAATCGCTTATGTGCACAGTGCTACAGGGGCGGGAGTGTCACTTGGGTGGGTTCTATGAGCTGAATGCGGTGGGAATACGGGTTTCGGGATGGCGATGCAGGAAGTTGTCGAGCAGTTCTGCTCAGGACGATATTGAGCAGTGCCTCGTTCGATACTTCCTAGGCAAATCCGTGTTTCAAAATGTCCACGGCTATTTTTCATGCTTTTCACAAGGTCGACTTTGACTAAATCGCCTTCTGGAGTCAGCCCATGGTCGTCGAAGAACAGCCGGATTCCACGCCCCTGGAGGTGGGATAGGCCGTTCTGCGGTTGAGCGAGCCAGGTAAGGGGCCCACCTGCGCCTAGGATGCAGTTGTATGTATGTATTGCCCAGTGGCATATTTGGGTGTGTTGTTCGGAGAGACTCGAGATTGGGGCCATCGGTGGTTTAAGTGGGCTCAGGCCATGTTGGAGGTGTGGATTGCGAATCGATCAGGGACCAGGGTGGTTTGCCAGCGTTTAGATGGTGTGTTACGCAAGGTGACCTGATATCGGTTATCGGTTCAGTGAATAGTGCTACTTGTGGGTGTCTGTGCGGCTTAGTTCGCTTCTGGTACCGGTGTGGCATTGACTTCTGTGGGCAGAAAGGGAGACGCTTGATTCGGGCTATACCTATGCTGACTGGAGGCTTTCAATTGGTGTGTAGAATCTTCGCGTCTATGTGGGCCTGTTGTGAGAATGTGTGTGTATGTACGATCAAGCCTCATTCGCCTTGTACCTCAGCTGGCTGAAGGCGTTTGAAGGGTTTCTGTTTTTCAAGTCTGTATGAGCTGGTTACAAAGGAGTGTGAGTGTGTGCTTACAAGGCTGATTTTTGCTTCGTCTCTATTGCTGAGGGGGTCAGTTATGCGTGCCTGGGGAGTCGCTTCTGTAGGAGGGAGTAGTGGGTGCGTTTCTGTGCGTTTGGCGCCTGTCGCTTGTATGAGGATGAGTCCTTGGGTGCTTGTGGGTTGTTGGAGTGGATTATGTGGGCTACATGCTGCTGGGGTGGCACATGTGTGGAAGGAGTGTTTTGGTACGTTTCTATGCGTTTGGCGCCTGTCGCTTGTATAGGGGTGAGTCTTTGTGGGCGTGTGGGTTGTTGGAGTGGATTATGTGGCTGCATGCTGCTGGGGTGGCACATGTGTGGAAGAAGTGTTTTGTTACGTTTCTTTGCGTTTGGCGTCTGTCACGGGTGTGCGGGGTACTACTTGAGTGTGAGTTTGCTTGGAACAATTGTGAGCAAGGCGAGGTTGGCTTGGGCTCCTGAGGACGTGGCAGTAGAGTGTAATTTGTGTTTGGCGTCTGTATGGGCTTGGTACGATGATGAGGGGGGGTGCATACGTGGCTGATTTTTGCTGCGTCACGGTCGCTGAGAACTAAATCTGCTTGCTGTGGGAGTCGCTTCTGTAGGAGGGAGCAGTGGGTGCGTTTCTTTGCGTTTGGCGTCTGTCGCTTGTGTGGGGAGGAGTCATTTGTGTGCGGGTGGTCGCTGGGGTGGATTCTGTAGGCTCAATGCAGCTGGGATGGCTAGTGGGCAGGGGGGTTTTTGGTGCGTTTTGGTGCGTGTAGCTTCAATCGCTTCTTTGCACGGGGCTAAAGGTGCCTGGGGGTCACTGGGGTGGGTTCTGTGAGCTTGATACAAATGGAGTACGTGTTTCGGATGACTTGTGTGTATGAATTGCGATGCAGATGTCGATACACTAATTGTTCATAGCCCGATCATACATTCTACCAGGCATCACCCGACTATGCACCAGTTGTTCGTAACTGAATCATACATTGTGCCATAATTCTACCCGGCTATCTTAATCTCCGTCGGACTCGTATCATTCGACCTCGACCTCGCCATTGCCCTCGTCAGCTGTGACTAACATATTTCTGTCTTCCGCTCTTCCAATGTAGGTAGCTCCAGGAGACAAGATCGCGTCGATAAAGTCGCCTTTTGGTGTCAGCCCGTGGTCGTCAAAAAACAGCCTGATTGCACGCCCCAGGAGCGGCGGGGCCACGCAGTCGGCGTCTCGGCTGATGGAGCTGTTTAGTTGGTCTGGCTTGCCGAAGGTATTCTGCTGTTGGTGCTGCGCGGCTTGAGCCGACACCTGCGCCGGTTGTGCACTTGTATGTAGGTGTTGCCCAGTGGCATGTTTGTGTGTGTTGTTGGGAGAGACTCGCAAACGGCGCGATGGACAGTTTAAATCGGCCCAGGCCGTGTTGGAGGTGGGAGGGTAAGTCAATCTGGGACAAGGGGTGGATTCTATGTGCTACACATTGTACTGGTGGCTGTGCGGCAGGGTTTTTGGTGCGTTTCTGTACGTTTTGCATCTATCGCTTCGGTGCGTAGTACTGCTTGGTCTCTGGATGTTGTGAGGTCCATCGAGGACTAAGTTGCCTTGGGTTTTTGAATGTGTGAGAGAACTGTCTTGTTTCTGCTTGCGCCTCTGCTGGCTGAAGGCGTTCGATGTGTGTATTGGAGGTTTCGCGTCTATATGTGCTTGCTACCAGTAATGAATTCGCTGTGCATACCAAGCTGATTTTTGCTTCGTCTGAATGGCTGAGAAAGTAAAATAGGCGTGCCTGAGGAGTCGCATCTGTGCGGAGGGAGTAGTGGGGTGCGTTTGTGAGCGTTTGGCTTCGGTCACTTCTGTACGGGGGCACCTTGTGGGGTGGGCATTGATGTGGTGGATTCAACGAGCTTATTTCTACTGGGATGTCGATTGAGCGGCGGGGGTTTTGAACGCGTTTTCGTGCGTTTGTCGTCTGTCGCTTGTGTACGTGTGGTGGACTGGTGTGCGTTTGGGGTGCTGGGGGGAGGGCGAGGGGGTTAATGTTGGCCTAGGCCGAAGTGTGCGTTTCTGCTTCCTGTGTGCGTTTGTTTGTGGCAGGGGGCAGTGGGCGGTACTACTTGGTGCGTTTGTGGTGCTGGACTGGCTCAAATGTGCAAGCAACATGGTACTGGTTTTGCGGATGTACGATGGGGTACGTTCGTTCAAGGTTTGGTGTGGTGTTGGCGGGTCACAGGGGTAGCTGCAGGTGAAAACGCGGGGTACATTAGCGCCTTGTGGGGGTGCAGGCAGTGTTGTTTGGCTGTGAGTGGCCTGGGCTCGGTTCGGCTTGGTTGGTTTTCTGCTACGTTCACAAGTCAACTCTGGCTTCATCGCTGTAATGACCTGGCGGTTGTCAATGTTCTTCTCGAGGTGTAATCTGGGGTGGGCATCTGCTTGTCTTGGGCTTGGTTGTGCCATTGCAACGTTGTTTGTGGTGTTAATCGCGAGTGGACGTCGCTGAGTTCTTGCTTGGTTGTGTACCAAGAGAGTTTAGTTACTGCTTGCAAATGCGGGAGGTTGGTTTTGGACTCCGTCGTGGGCAGTGGTACGTGTCTCGGCGTTTTTGCAGCGTGTGGGTGCGTTTCTGCTGAGTCTTTGCTGCGTGTGGGCTGAGGCTCTGTGTTGGTGTGTGCGATGGCAATGAGGCTCATTGTGGCCTAGTCCAACGGGTGCATTTCCGCTGCGTGGTGTGGGCTGAGGCTCTGGCTTGGTGTGTGCTATGGCGATGAGGCTCTGTGTGGCCTAAGGCAACGAGTGTTTGTCGGGTCTGTGAAGGCAGAAGCTCTTTTGTGTTTGTGGGTTAAGGTGCCCCTATTTTACAGGTGGTCTCTAGGTGCGTTTCTGTTCGCTGGATGCGTTTCTGCTTAGTGTGTGCGTGTCTTTGTGGCAGCAGGCAGTGGAGACGGAGCTAATGTTGGCCTAGGCCTGTTTGTGCGGTTCTGCTGTGGGAGTACGTTTCTGCTTGTTGTGTGCGTTTCTTTGTGGCAGGGGAGTGGCAATGGAGCTAGTGTCGGCCTGGGCCTGATTGTACGTTTCTGCGGTGAGAGTGCGTTTGGAGTTGGTGGTATGTTTGGGCTTTGGATGTGCGTTTCGGCAGTGTGGGTGCGTTTCGGCTTCGTGTGTGCGCTTCTTTGAGGCAGGGGGCAGAGACGATGGAGCTAAGGTTAGCGTATGTCGTATTGTGAGTTTCGGCCCTGGATCTGATGGGAGCGTTTCTGCTTGGGGTGTCCGTTTCTTTGTGGCAGGGGGCTATGGCGATGGAGCTAATGTTGGCCTATGTCTATGCGTGCGTTTCGCCTTGGTGGGTGCGTTTCGCCTTGGTGGGTGCGTTTCTGCTTGGTGGGTGCGTTTCTGTTCGGTGGGTGCGTTTGAGGCCCGTGGATGTACGTTTCTTTGTGGCAGGGGGCAGTGGCGAGGAAGCTAAGGTGGCCTATGCCGAAGTGGTCGTTTCGGCTCTGAGTCTGCTGGGTGCGTTTCTGCTGGGTGTGTGCGTTTCGTTCGGTGTGTGCGTTTCGGTTCTGTTTGTGTGCGTTTGGCACGCTTGTGTGTGCGTTTCTTTGTGGCAGGGGGGAGGGCGACGGGGCTATTGTTGGCCTAGGCCGAAGTGTGCGTTTCTGCTTCGTGTGTGCGTTTGTTTGTGGCAGGGGGCAGTGGCGATGGAGCTAATGTTGGCCTGTTTCGATGAAGGAATGTCGGTTGTGAGCCAGCTGGGTGCATTTCTGCTGCGAGTGTGGGGGAGGAGCTATGGTGCGGCCGGGGGGCGAGTTGCGGCGGGCAGGGGTGGGCGATGGCGGCGTGTACGACGTTGCGTTTGGCGGCAAACGCACCCAAAGGGAATTCGGGTCGGATTCCCTTCGGGAATCCTCCCAGGCAACTATCGCTATCATTCTTACACATTCAAATAGAACTGGGAACTGTACACGTGAACAGTTGTTTCTGACCGGCATTGTTACCGCTGTCGCGCTCAATGAGTTCAATGTACGTGGTTGTTCGGTGTTGCTGCAAATCATAATCCATCTCTGTTGCAGACATGTAGCCGCCAATTTGTGGTATACATGGCACCCACAATGAATGATTATACCAATCTCGCGGTTTTTTCTCATGATCCTTTGTTTTGCTGAGTTCTTCTTTTCTCATATGGACGGCATTGTGCCAATGAAACCCCCGGTCAGCTCCTTTGGTGTCCCTAACCCAAAAGCTACGGTTTATCGGCTGTGGAAAGCACGGATTGAATTGGAGAAAAAATATGATGAATTGCGACTTGAAGTGATCCGGGTTCAGGTAAGGTATTGGCCGTGCCTTCTGAATATCCTCAAGCAACGTCATGTACTTTTGAAATAGAGCACGATAAGGTTTGTGTTCCCAACCTTGCCGCTGACGATGGGTATCAGTGAACCAAAGCAATTCGACGATGTCCTTGGTTGTAAATTGTGCTCGGTTGTATGGCTTCATCCACTTGATAGGGTAAACATTGGGCCGGCGGCCAACAGTCTTGTGAATTGACTCAAACCATACAACCACCTTTCCGGCAAGAGCTCTCTGCATAAAGTCTGGTCCCAGCTCATCCGGCAACTCTGTTTGAGTTGGCACATATTGTTGCAGATGTGACCAAACTTCCTGCCGGAAGGCAACTAAACAGTTACACCTAATGATAAAACATATGTAACGGCAGTGCATTTCTGACAAAGAAGCAAGATCTGGGCCGTGTGCAAAGATTGCATGTCTCAACTGGTCGACTGTTGAATTGGACTCCATTAACAGTTTGACAGCTTTCCATCTGCGATGATAGGCTGAGACTACCGCATTGTTTGCCAAAAGATTATCCTTTTGCATTCTTGGTACAAAAGCCAGGGTGGAAAAGTCAATACGGTCATCCAAAAGCCAAGCATACCCTGAGACGGCAAGGTGATGGCCCATTCCCAACCCATACCGCCGTTGTACCTTGTTGTTTCCCAATTCACGGTCGCGATGTGAAAAATACAAAGCTGGTTGTCTTTTCAAAGCCGATGCTCCATATGAGTGATTGAGCAAGCGCAATAAAGTCAACATCATTGTCGACTGTGCCCATGTCACCCGGTCGCTTGTGGTTCTGGAAACCAAATATTCAAAAGGAAGAACAAAGCGGATGACATTGAAAGTCAATAGCTCAGTGACAGTAGGTGTCGGCAGAATCCAACATGTTTTGTGCAAAGGTGGGTTCTGAACCTGGTAATTGTGGTTGACTTTTCCCGACTGCACCAGATAGTTTGCCAACTGGTGGAGAAGTCTCATTGTAATACGATGCTCTGTTCTAACACTGTATGAATTCTGGCTGCATTTCCTCAATGCCCCAAATGACCGGTCCCTTGAATGAAAGTATGAACTTCTCACCGCTTGTGGACTCCATACTGTGGCTCTGCCTGTCTGTTTCAAGCTGGTTGCGAGGCCAGGGTCGATTGCCAAGGCTTCCAACTTGGGGTTGTTGAAGGGGTATGTCTTAGCCGCATCGAAGATCTCCTTGGTTGATGAGTAGTATTGGCTGTATGCAAGACCGGCCTTATGCATGGGACAAGCCGTCTTGGTCTCATAGGTGGAGTTTTGGGCAGCAACGGTCAGAGCCCACTTGTATGTCTCATGTCGGACCCCAGTTGACTTCAGGCCACCACACGACTGAAGCAACGCATCATAATGTGATTGGCTGCAACACGTCTTCCACAGTGCTGTCATCGGAGATTTATCACCGTTGTCGTCTAGCGCATAAGGAACCATCTCTTTTCCATAGTCAATCCATGTCTTATCCTGATCCAGGGTGTTGGAAGCGACCGTTGTGCCCCACAATTCCAAGAATTGCTGGAAGCAACCCGTCGGCGAGCTGTGTTTGGTCAATGTCTTGAGGTTCTTAGCATTGAATAACAAAGTACATCCATAGAAATCTAAATTTCCAGGCAATGCAACTCTCCGTAAGATCTCGGACCAGATCTCGCCTAGACAACTTCCTGGTAGTCGGTAACTCAGGGGTTGGACCCGGCCAAATGTTGAGGAACCAAGCGATCGGGATTCAGTACCCCTTGCTGTAGTTTTGTAGACAGCATCTTCATAGGAAGCAGGCAAATGCTGCAGCATATCGGGATCCAATGTTTCATGCATGGCCGGGAATACCACCAGATTAAAGAATCGGCTAATTGTTGCGGTTGGTGGGTAGTTGTTATCTTTGGTGCTGTCGTGTAGCCGAGGAAACAAGATTAGGATATCCCCGTCGACAGCACCTAGGGGTCGTCCAATGTTAATTTGTGGTATATCTTTAATGGCCACATTGCACCATGGGTCGGTGTCAGGATTCTTCAGCCGGATGCTGATGTGAAGATTTGTGGTGATGTTTTGTGTATACTGAGGAGTTAACGACAGTGCCATTCCAAACTTGGCAAATGCCAGGGTTGATGGAAATGTGATGATGCTGTCAATGTCAAATGTCACCTTGTAGTTATAGTCATCACGTCTTGACGACTTTTCAAAATTCAACAATTTGATGTCACCGACATTACTCTGGTAGCCGGACAATAAATATCTCCAAGTCTTATCTGTGAAAGCCTCAAAGTCATCACCATCAATCCATTCTTTAGGAAGCAATGATGCGTCTCCCCAACCGGGTAGATTATGAGTCTCGGCCAGAAACTCTTCCACTGAACATCCGCCTTGCTGATTGTTAACACAAGACCTGTTGGCCCGGTCGGCGCTCTTGGAACAGCCGGTAAAGCCAGCTAGATCTCGAGCCAGGTATTTGAGTGTAATGTCAATATCTGTGGCCGTTGCATGCTGTTTAGGCATGAGTGCTTCCTTTGCCGGTGGTGCATGGTCCCTTATTAGATTCTGTATTATTCAACAAGTCAGCTTGTGGGTCAACCGGGTGGTCTCAAGTTATTGTTGTTACCTCTACAATCTTGACAGCCAAGATCTCAGCCGGTGCATCCTCATTGAAATCATCAAACCGAGCAAAGTCGTCCAGCGGTACATTGTCGTCTTCTTCAATACCGGCCATCAATGTTTGAGGTTGTTCGGCAGCCTGTTCTTCCACCTCTTTAGTGCCTGACTTGGATGATTCCCCTTGACATATTGCCAACATGGTTTTCTTAGCCGTCGGTGGTTGAATCATGGGTCCTTTGCCTTTGTTACTGAGGACCGGCTGGGAAAATTGCATATTCAAAGAATCTGTCGGCTGATTAATAGTTATACATAATAGATGAACAGTGGACAACTCTTACCAAACACCGCCTCCAAAGGAACATCAATGTTTGTTTCCTCCCCTGAGTCGCTGTGTTCCTCATGAAAGCCGTCAAAGAAATCCCCATTGTTATTTGAAGCAAGCAACATCAATGCTCCACCCTGGACCGGCACCAGATTGAGATCATCAAGGTTGTCACTGGGGTCGACCACATTCCCATCCGAGGACCCAGGATTGGCAAGCTCTTGAGCGGCCTTCTTTTCCTGAGCTTTCCTGGCTCTAAGTTTGACATTTCTCAATCTTGTCTTTTCCCTTTGTGCTTGCAATTTTTCCTCCGGGGTCTTATAAATGGATGGCCGACCGCCTTTGTTTTTGACAGGAACGGCTGCAGGAACAATGGGTGGCATTGTACTCGTCGATTGGGTGGTGATTATTTCACTGCGGATTTGGAACTCAAGAATGCACGGCCGACAGTGAATAGCAAGGTGGTAATGTCGAGCAACAGTGTATACTGATGTATTATACAACGTACTTTATAAAGCGAGAAGATATCATTCAATACTATCCTGGGGCCGGTGACTATGGAATGGCAACTGCATAAAATTAGTGTTGAGGTCAACTGTTGTCTTGTTGCCAGCTTGACTGCCAAGTTTCATAGCATACTTGTCGGCACCCCCAACAGAACCCTTTTGCCGGCCAAAGACTATCAATAACAATCACAATTTTTTAGTCGCATGGAAAAAAAAACAACAGGCATGTCGGCAACAGTCAACTGGAGTTAGATCTACAATAAGAAAATTTTTCATCAACTGTGTTGGCAGGTATTTAGATCAACAGGTGACAGCCGGCCACAAGTTGTGCTGTCTATTGGTAAACAACTATGTGCCCGGCTGCACTGAGAACATAATCAGTCCTTGAGCAGTGTTAGTAATTGCCTTGGACAAGTCGAGCGTCACAGTCGGCCATAAGTAATTGTAGGCCGCAGGTTTATTGTCATGAAGGTGTTTATCGTCATGGTCGCACATGAGTAATTGTCGGCAGGGGGGTTGACCGTCATGGAGGTGGTTTACTAATCGGCAGCACATGAGGGGGTTTATCGTCATGGTCGGCCATGAGTAATGGTCGGCAGGGGGGTTGACCGTCATGAAGGTGGTTTACTAAGCGGCAGCACATGAGGGTGGTTTATCGTCATGGTCGCCCATGAGTAATGGTCGGCAGGGGGGTTGACCGTCATGAACGTGGTTTACTAAGCGGCAGCACATGAGGGGGGTTTATTGTCATGGTCGGCCATGAGTAATGGTCGGCAGGGGGGTTTACCGTCATGGAGGTGGTTTACTAAGCGGCAGCACATGAGGGGGGTTTAACGTCATGGTCGGCCATGAGTAATGGTCGGCAGGGGGGTTTACCGTCATGGAGGTGGTTTACTAAGCGGCAGCATATGAGGGTGGTTTATCGTCATGGTCGCCCATGAGTAATGGTCGGCAGGGGGGTTGACCGTCATGAACGTGGTTTACTAAGCGGCAGCACATGAGGGGGGTTTACCGTCATGGTCGGCCATGAGTAATGGTCGGCAGGGGGGTTTACCGTCATGAAGGTGGTTTACTAAGCTTGGGCAGGGGGGGTTAACCGTCACGGCAGGGGAGGTTAACCGTCACGGCAGGGGTGGTTAACCGTCACGCCCCAACTTGGGTGTCGACCACACCAAAAAATCAAGCGAGCACAACTTCAAAGCAACACCACCCGGCTCCACCACCTCTTCACTTTTCCAGCTTGGAAAGGGTTATACTACTTGAGCCGGGCTACAATCCTATATAAATATGCAAAATAATTTCTGTGGTCGCTTGGAGTAATCATCAGGACGAAGCATTGATGTGGTGAGGTGGGGTGAACTGGTTGCCGCCAAGGCCGACAGGTTACACACATACAGTTTTGCAGGCAAACCTCTAACCCTAAGGCCGGAAATCAATGATATAGGCTGACGTTTGTATATCGCTGACGTGATACTTATGATAAGGAATTACACAGCAGCGTGACAGTGTGTGATGCTCGTTACCGAAGATTAGTCAACCGTAACTCAAGAGATTGTGGTCATCACTCACGTGACTTCCCTCTTTCAGCAAGCTGAAGTTTGTACATCGCTGACATCATACTCATGATAACAAATTGTACAATATCAGGACGGCGTTTGTTGCCTGTTACCGAAAATCAGTGATCCGTAACTCAAGGGATTGTGCTGAGTACATGGAAGACTTCCGTTCTTCACCAGGCTGACGTTTGTTGATCTCTGACGTCATACTTATGATAAGGCATTACACAACAGCGTGACAGTGTGTGATGCTCCTTACCGAAGGTTAGTCATTCGTAACTCAAGAGATTGTGCTGAATACATGGAAGACTACCGTTTTTCACCAGGCTGACGTTTGTATATCGCTGACGTCATACACATGATAACAAGTTTTACAATAACAGGACGGCGTTTGTTGCCTGTTACCTAAAATTAGTCATCCGTAACTCAAGAGATTGTGCTCAGCACTCATATGACTTTCATTTTTCACCAAGCTGACGTTTGTTCATCGCTGACCTCATACTTATGATAAGAAATTACACAGCAGCGTGACAGTGTGTGATGCTCGTTACCGAAGAATAGTCATTCGTAACTCAAGAGATTGTGCTAGATACATGGAAGACTTGCGTTTTTCACCAGGATGACGTTTGTATATCGCTGACGGCACACTCATGATAACAAGTTTTACAATAACGGGACAGCGTTTGTTGCCTCTTACTGAAAATTAGTCATCCGTAACTCAAAGGATTGTGCTGAGTACATGGAAGACTTCAGTGTTTCACCAGGCTGACGTTTGTATATCGCTGATGTCATACTCATGATAAGAAATTTTACAATAACGGGATGGTGTTTGTTGCCTGTTACCTAAAATTGGTCATCCGTAACTCAAGAGATTGTCCTGAATACATGGAAGACTTCTGTTTTTCACCAGCCTAGCGTTTGTATATCATTGACATCAAACTCATGATAACAAATTTTACAACGGCGTGACAGTGTGTGTTGCTCTTTACCAAAAAATCGTTCTTCGTAACTCAACATATCGTGCTGAGTATATGGAAGACTTCTGTTTTTCACCAGGCTGGCGTTTGTATATCATTGACGTCATACTTATGATAAGGAATCATACAATGGCGTGACAGTTTGTGTTGCTCGTTACCGAAAATCAGTGATCAGTAACTCAACATATCGTGCTGAGTATATGGAAGACTTCTGTTTTTCACCAGGCTGGCGTTTGTATATCATTGACGTCATACTTATGATAAGGAATCATACAATGGCGTGACAGTTTGTGTTGCTCGTTACCGAAAATCAGTGATCAGTAACTCAAGGGATTGTGCTGAGTACATGGAAGACTTCCGTTTTTCACCAGGCTGACGTTTGTATATCGCTGACGTCATACTCATGATAAGAAATTTTACAATAACGGGATGGTGTTTGTTGCCTGTTACCTAAAATTGGTCATCCGTGACTGAACATATCGTGATGAGTATATGGAAGAGTTCAGTTGTTCACCAGGCTGGCGTTTGTATATCATTGACGTCATAATTATGATAAGGAATTATACAATGGCGTGACAGTTTGTGTTGCTGGTTACCAAAAATCAGTGATCCGTAACTCAAGGGATTGTGCTGAGTACATGGAAGACTTCCGTTTTTCACCAGGCTGACGTTTGTATATCGCTGACCTCATACTTATGATAAGAAATTACACAGCAGCGTGACAGTGTGTGATGCTCGTTACCGAAGAATAGTCATTCGTAACTCAAGAGATTGTGCTTGATACATGGAAGACTAACGTTTTTCACCAGGCTGACGTTTCTATATAGTTGACGTCATACTCATGATAAGAAATTTTACAATAAGGGGACGGCGTTTGTTGCCTGTTACCGAAAATTAGTCATCCGTAACTCAAGAGATTGTGCTCAGCACTCATGTGACTTCCCTTTTTCTGCAAGCTGACGTTTGTATATCGCTGAGGTCATACTCATGATAACAAATTGTACAATAACAGGACGGCGTTTGTTGCCAGTTACCGGAAATTAGTCATCCGTAACTCAAGAGATTGTGCTCAGCACTCATTTGACTTCCATTTTTGACCAAGCTGACGTTTGTATATCGCTGACGTCATACGTATGATAAGGAATCATACAACAGCGTGACAGATGGTGTTGCTTGTTACCAAAAATCAGTGATCCGTAACTTCAGCGATTGTGCTGAGTACATGGAAGACTTCCGTTTTTCACCAGGCTGACGTTTTTATATCGCTGACGTCATACTCATGATGAGAAATTTTACAATAACGGGACAATGTTTGTTGCCTGTTACCAAAAATTAGTCAACTGTAACTCAAGAGATTGTGCTCAGCACTCATATGACTTCCATTTTTCACCACCTGACGTTTGTATATCGTTGACGTCATACGTATGATAAAGAATTATACAACAGCGTGACAGTATGTGTTGCTCGTTACCGAAAATCGGTCCTTCGTAACTCTACATATCGTGCTGAGTATATGGAAGAGTTCTGTTTTTCACTAGGCTGGCGTTTGTATATCATTGACGTCATACTTATGATAAGGAATCATACAATGGCGTGACAGTTTGTGTTGCTCGTTACCGAAAATCAGTGATCAGTAACTCAAGGGATTGTGCTGAGTACATGGAAGACTTCCGTTTTTCACTAGGCTGACGTTTGTATATCGCTGACGTCATTCATATGATGAGGAATTATACAACGGCGCGACAGTGTGTGTTGCTCGTTGCGGAACATTAGTCCTTCGTAACTCAACATATCGTGCTGAGTACATGGAAGACTTCTGTTTTTCACCAGGCTGACGTTTGTATATCGCTGACGTCATACTCATGATAAGAAATTTTACGATAACAGGACGGCGTTTGGTGCCAGTTACCGGAAATTAGTCATCCGTAACTCAAGAGATTGTGCTCAGCACTCATATGACTTTCATTTTTCACCAAGCTGACGTTTGTTCATCGCTGACGTCATACTTATGATAAGGCATTACGCAACGGCATGACAGTGTGTGATGCTCGTTACCGAAAATGAGTCCTTCGTAACTCAACATATCGTGCTGAGTACATGGAAGACTTCCGTTTTTCACCAGGCTGACATTTGTGTATCGCTGACGGCATACTCATGATAACAATCTTTCCATTAACTGGTCGGCGTTTGTTGGCTGTTATGAAAATTAGTCATCCGTAACTCAAGGGATTGTGCTGAGTACATGGAAGACTTCACTTCTTCACCAGGCTGACGTTTGTATATCGCTGACGTCATACTCATAATCAGGAATTACACAACGGCGTGACAGTCTGTGTTGCTCTTTACCAAAAATTCGTCCTTCATAACTCAACATATCGTGCTGAGTACATGGAAGACTTCTGTTTTTCACCAGGCTGGCGTTTGTATATCGCTGACGTCATACATATGATAAGGAATTATACACTGGCGTCACAGTGTGTGTTGCTCGTTACCAAAGATTAGTCATCCGTAACTCAAGAGATTGTGCTGAATACATGGAAGACTACTGTTTTTCACCAGGCTGACGTTTGTATATCGCTGACGTCATACTCATAATAAGGAATTATACACTGGCGTGACAGTGTGTGTTGCTTGTTACCGAAGATTAGTCATTTGTAACTCAAGAGATTGTGCTGAGTACATGGAAGACTTCCGTTTTTCACCAGGCTGACGGCGTTTGTATATCGCTGACCTCATACCTATGATAAGGAATTATAC
Organism: Geopyxis carbonaria; assembly: GCA_024516215.1. Taxonomy (NCBI): domain Eukaryota; kingdom Fungi; phylum Ascomycota; class Pezizomycetes; order Pezizales; family Tarzettaceae; genus Geopyxis; species Geopyxis carbonaria. Next base: position 347,685 of record JAJJXG010000053.1, on the reverse strand, counting down.
AATGGCGTGACAGTGTGTGTTACTCGTTACCGAAAATCAGTGATCAGTAACTCAAGGGATTGTTTTGAGTACATGAAAGACTTCTGTTTTTCACCAGGCTGACGGCGTTTGTATATCGCTGACGTCATACTCATGATAATAAATTTTACAATAACGGGACGGCGTTTGTTATTCTTTACCCAAAATCAGTGATCTGTAACTCAACAGATTGTGCTCAGCACTCATGTGACTTCCCTTTCTTACTGGGCTGACGTTTGTATATCGCTGACGGCATACTTATGAGAAGGAATTATACAACGGCGTGACAGTGTGTGTTTCTCGTTACCAAAAATTAGTGATCTGTAACTCAAGAGATTGTGCTCAGCACTCATGTGACTTTCCTTTTTTACTGGGCTGACGTTTGTATATCGCCGACGGCATACTTATGATAAGAAATTATACAACGGCGTGACAGTGTGTGTTTCTCGTCACCGAAAATTAGTCATCCGTCACTCAAGAGATTGGGCTCAGCACTCATGTGACTTCCCTTTTTCTGCAAGCTGACGTTTGTATATCGCTGACGTCATACTCATGATAACAAATTGTACAATAACGGGACGGCGTTTGTTGCCTGTTACCGAAAATTAGTGATCTGTAACTCAAGAGATTGTGCTCAGCACTCATGTGACTTCCCTTTTTTACTGGGCTGACGTTGGTTTATTGCTGACGGTATACTTATGATAAGAAATTATACAACGGCGTGATAGTGTGTGTTTCTCGTTACCGAACATTAGTCATCCGTAACTCAAGAGATTGTGCTCAGCACTCATGTGACTTCCCGTTTTTACTGGGCTGACATTTGTATATCGCTGACGTCATACTCATGATAACAAGTTTTACAATAACAGGACGGCTTTTGTTGCCTGTTACCGAAAATTAGTCCTTCGTAACTGAACATATCGTGATGAGTATATGGAAGACTTCTGTTTTACACCAGGCTGGCGTTTGTATATCATTGACGTCATACCTATGATAAGGAATCATACAACAGCGTGACAGTGGGTGTTGCTTGTTACCGAAAATCAGTGATCGGTAACTCAAGGGGTTGTGCCGAGTACATGGAAGACTTCTGTTTTTCACCAGGCTGACGTTTGTATATTGCAGACGTCATACTCATGATAACACATTTTACAATAACGGGACGGCGTTTGTTGCGTGTTACCGAAAATTAGTCATCCGTAACTCAAGAGATTGTGCTCAGCACTCATATGACTTCCATTTTTCACCAGGCTGACGTTTGTACATCGCTGACGTCATACTCATGATAAGGAATTATACAATGGCGTGACAGTGTGTGTTGCCCGTTACCGTAAAATTAGTCATCCGTAACTCAAGAGATTGTGCTCATCACTCACGTGACTTCCCTTTTTCAGCAAGCTGACGTTTGTACATCGCTGACGTGATACGCATGATAACAAATTGTACAATAACGGGACGGCGTTTGTTGCGTGTTACCGAAAATTAGTCATCCGTAACTCAAGAGATTGTGCTGAGTACATGGAAGACTTCCGTTTTTCACCAGGCTGACGTTTGTACATCTCTGACGTCATACTCATGATAACAAATTTTACAATAACGGGAGGGCGTTTGTTGCCTGTTACCGGAAATTGGTCATTCGTAACTCAAGAGATTGTGCTGGGTACATGGAAGACTTCCGTTTTTCACCAGGCTGACGTGTGTACATCGCTGACGTCACACTCATGATAACAAATTTTACAATAACGGGAGGGCGTTTGTTGCCAGTTACCGGAAATTAGTCATTCGTCACTCAAGAGATTGTGCTGAATACATGGAAGACTACTGTTTTTCACCAGGCTGACGTTTGTATATCGCTGACGTCATACTCATAATCAGGAATGATACAACGGCGTGACAGTGTGTGTTGCTGATTACCGAAGATTAGTCATTCGTAACTCAAGAGATTGTGCTGAATACATGGTAGACTACTGTTTTTCACCAGGCTGACGTTTGTATATCGCTGACGTCATAGTCATAATAAGGAATTATACTACGGCGTAACAGTGTGTGTTGCTCGTTACCTAAAATCACTCATTCGTAACGCAAGAGATTGTGCTGAGTACATGGAAGACTTCCGTCTTTCACAAGGCTGACGTTTGTATATCGCTCACGTCATACTCATGATAACAAATTTTACAATAACGGGAGGGCGCTTGTTGCCTATCACCGGAAATTGGTCATTCGTAACTCAAGAGATTGTGCTGAGTACATGGAAGACTTTCGTTTTTCACCAGGCCGACGTTTGTACATCGCTGACGTCATACTCATGATAACAAATCTTACAATAACGGGAGGGCGTTTGTTGCCTGTTACCGAAAATTAGTCATCCGTAACTCAAGAGATTGTGCTCGGCACTCATATGTCTTCCCTTTTTCAGCAAGCTGACGTTTGTACATCGCTGACGTCATACTGATGATAAAAATTGTACAATAACACGACAGCGTTTGTTGCCTGTTACCGAAAATGAGTCATCCGTAACTCAAGAGATTGTGCTCAGCACTCATATGACTTCCATTTTTCACGAAGCTGACGTTTGTATATCGCTAACGTCATACATATGATAAGGAATTCTACAATGGCGTGACAGTGTGTGTTGCTCGTTACCAATGATTAGTCTTCCGTAACTCAAGAGATTGTGCTTATCACTCACGTGACTTCGCTTTTTCAGCAAGCTGACGTTTGTACATCGCTGACGTCATACTCATGATAACAAATTGTACAATAACGGGACGGCGTTTGTTGCGTGTTACCGAAAATCAGTCATCCGTAACTCAACAGATTGTGCTCAGCACTCATATGTCTTCCCTTTTTCAGCAAGCTGACGTTTGTACATCGCTGACGTCATACTCATGATAACAAATTGTACAATAACTGGACGGCGTTTGTTGCGTGTTACCGAAAATTAGTCATCCGTAACTCAAGAGATTGTGCTCAGCACTCATATGACTTCCTTTTTTCAGCAAGCTGACGTTTGTATATCGCTGACGTCATACTGATGATAAGGAATTATAAAACGGCGTGACAGTGTGTTTTGCTCGTTATCGAAAATCAGTGATCCGTAACTCAAGGGATTGTGCTGAGTACATTGAGGACTTCCGTTTTTCACCAGGCTGACGTTTGTATATCGCTGACGTCGTACTTATGATAACTAATAATACAATAACGGAACGGCGTTTGTTGCCTGTTACCGAAAATCAGTCATCCGTAACTCAAGAGATTGTGCTCATCACTCACGTGACTTCCCTTTTCTACCAAGCTGAGGTTTGTATATCGCTGACGTCATACTTATGATAACTAATTTTACAATAACGGGACGGCGTTTGTTGCCTGTTACCGAAAATTATACTTTCGTAACTCAAGAGATTGTGCTCAGCACTCATATGACTTCCATTTTTCACCGAGCTGATGTTTGTATATCGCTGACGTCATACTGATGATAAGGAATCATAAACGGCGTGACAGTGTGTGTTGCTCGTTATCGAAAATCAGTGATCCGTAACTCAAGGGATTGTGCTGAGTACATGGAACACTTCCTTTTTCACCAAACTGATGTTTGTATATCGCTGACATCATACGCATGATAGGAAATTTTACAATAACGGGACGGCATTTATTGCCTGTTACCGAAAATTACTCATACCCAACTCTAGAGATTGTGTTCAGCACTCGTATGACTTTCATTTCTCACCAGGGTGACGCTTGTATATCATTGACGTAATACTTATGATAAAGAAATTATTCAATGGCGTTACAGTGTTTGTTGATCGTTACCGAAAATTAGTCATACACAGTAACTCAACATATCGTGCTGAGTACATTGAAGACTTCCGTTTTTCACCAGGCTGACGTTTGTATATTGCTGATGTCAAACTTATGGTAAGATATTTTACGATGACGCGACGGCGTTTGATGCCTGTTACCGAAAATGAGTCAATCGTAACTCAAGAGATTGTGCTCTGCACTCATATAACTTACATGTTTCACCAGGCTCACGTTTGTATATCGTTGACGTCCTACTTATCATAAGGAATTATACATTGGCGTGACAGTGTGTGTTGGTCGTTAACGATGATTAGTCATACGTAACTCAACATATCGTGCTTGGTATATGTAAGACTTCTATGTTTTACGAGGCTGACGTTTGTATGTTGCTCTCGTCTTACTCATCACAAGGAATTTTACAACGACGTGACAGTGTGTGTTGGCCGTTACTGAATATTAGTCATCCGTAACTCAAGAGATTGAGCTCAACACTTGGATGAATTCCATCTTGCATCACGCTGACATTTGTATATCGCTGACGTCCTATATATGATAAGGAATTATACAACGGCGTTACAGTATGTGTTGGTCGTTACACAAAATTAGCCATCCGTAACTGTCATGAACCAACCCGGCTTCCACCAGAACCAAGAACCTCCAGTCCCTGTCCACTACCGTCACCAGCACCACTACCAGCCTCAATGGATTCACGTACACCTGACCTTGACTCAACAGCAGTTCCAGCTGTTGTTTGCCTTCCTATGCTACCTCGTCTGCCTTGCCTCAGCCTTGCCTTCCACTCGGTAAGCTTCGTGTACCAACAGCTTGCATCCCTGTTGCCACGCACAGCCGCCTCGCACGGAACCTTCTAGTACCCCACGGAATCCTCAAGTGACATTAGTCACTTGAGGCAGCGCAATGCTTACCACTTGTTTCCATTGTCTTCTATTATGTTCTATTGCTTTGTTGATTTGTAATTTGTCTTCTATATTGTTCCGGTCGTTTCTACGGCCCTCTATGTGACTCATGTCTTTAGTTTTTTGTGTAACGCATGTTTTGTATTCAAGGACAGTCTCTGTCCTCTCTTACGGTTGTTTCTCCTTTACGCAACAACTTGTCTCTTGTATCTACTTATAACTTAAGAATACAAACTACTCTTACCCGCACTCCTCATCCTCCCTGACGGTGGCCCCGACAGCCCTTTCTTGTCCCTACCCTTAGACCAGTCTCGGCCTTGCTCTCCCAAATGTATACCTTGTACCCATTGACCCGTCCGAGACGTGGTCATTACAGTAACTCAAGAGGCCGCTATTCAAGAAAATACAAAAAAATACAGAAAAAATACAGAAGGCTGCTGAGGGCAAGCGGTGACGATGCGCATATGACAGAAGCTCTCTGGGGGTTATGCAGCTGTGTCGCCATGCGTGCTAGGAAGATTGGGAGTGCGCGCACTCCAGGTAGTGCTACGGCTGAGCGGTTCAAGTTTTTGCAAGATATATTTGGACAGGAAAGCTGGCAGCGGAAAATTTGATTGGAGGACAGCAATACGATGTTAAGATAGATAATGGGCAGGTTGGCAAACATGCACAGATAAGATTAAATGACTATAGCCACAGATATACTGGTAATATTGAAGTATTACATCCAAAGCGCTTGCTTGACTCATTACCATAAACACACAAGTGAATGTTACAAAATAGAACTGCCATTATGAAATAGCTTCCCACGGGAGACTTCACAAGTTTTAAGTTGCGTCTGTAGCTTATGAATGACCACAAGGTAGAAATTGTACCTAACCCTGGTCGCACGCTTAAACGCATACCGGACATGTGTGTATTCATGGTTTTCAGTAAAAGTGTCAGGGGAACAGCAACAGAAGCTTTGTATTAACACATGATACCGCATGAGAGCGTATATGCCACATTGCCATATAACTACAACCGGTCTTTGACTGGGACGTCAAGGTTAACTGCATTCAGGTTGGTTTCAAGTTATGACAGAATGCATGGCAACGTCCTATCGTTGTGTTTAACTTCACAAATACCCATCGTGCTAGATATCAAGCCACCCGGTATCACGACCGTTAGAAACTCAATCCCATGCGACTTTGAATAACCCGGATACCAGAACTCTTGGTATTTTCCCGGACGGCACGTTGATTTTATAGTGCCATTCATGAAGCCCCATATACTTTTGACTTCTCTTTTTGCCTCGATTGCGGAACTATAGTGCGGAATTTGACGTCTGGTCAATCGATTGCTATCACACTCAAGTTTTGTTTGGTATCGAGCCTTCAAATGAACAACTACTCCGTTGAAGATAGTGCTTAACCAAGAGCGCGAGCGTTGGAACAGTCGCATGTCTTGTTCAAGGTCAAGAGGTGATGATAATCGGTATAAACCTAGGTAAAGAGCTGTTTCAGAAGCGCAGACGTATTTGTTGCGGTACTGGATATTTTTAGCTCAAAGTATGGTAAAAGCACACGGATTATTTCATGAGGAAACCTGTCAATGTGTGCGTAAGTCAGCGTGCCAATAAATTCTCGAAAGTCGGGAAAATTTGTGGACTGCTGCGTCCGTACTGGAAAAATTCCATACACCAAATTTCCGAAAAAAAATCCGAGTTGAAAACTTCCCCGGGCATATCAGGAGTGGCAGCCTATATCTGAATTCGGATTTAATCGCTTTCTTCTAGTTTTGTACATAAGACACTGCAACTAGAGCTCTGGCACATGCTGCTGTCACAACAGTACATGCTGCAATCTCTTCATCAAATTGTTCTGCCATAGCTTTCGTGGTTGTGGCAGCTTCAATGGAGCTGAAGCTACCCCGCTCTCCATTAGCTAGCCATTAGCTATCTCTTCGCTATCCGAAGCAACTGGTAACGATTTGCTATCTTTTTTCCTTGACCTCAACCTTGACCTGTGACCGGTCACCAAAGCAACAAGCCAGAACTACCCTAAATAATCCCAACTAACCCTATCAAATCTCTTTAGTACAAAGCGCTACAGAATGCCATGGAAACCTAAGACGGCTACGCGTGCCAATTGGAAAATCGAGAGACGAGAGGAGGTAGGAACGGAGTTGATCCTATCTCTTCTCGATCCATTGACGTTCAGCCTCATCTCAGTGGTTTTTGGAGAGACAGGACGGATTAAGTCCCGGGACGGACAATGTTACCGGCAAAAACAGTCGGCATGGCACATACTACTGCTGCTTCTGCTGCTGCTACATGAGAACTAACGACACCAACTTCCGGTGCTTCTGCTACTGTTCAAACTACTTAAGCTTTGCAAGATTACGGGACCATCGAGACCCGCTGCTGCTGCTGCTGCTGCCGCTCTATACAAGAAGCAGAGTCCATGAACACTGCTACTACTGTTGCTGCTGCTACGTAAGCTTTTCGAGACCCACTGGCTGATGTTTCTGCCGTTTTAACAACCTCCGACAATAAGAGAGTCAAGTGCCGGCTAGAACGCCATATAGCTCCACCAAAAATCCCCGACTCTATATTAATTCCCAGAAGCCAAGCGCAACTTTGTAAAAGTAGATAGAAATTGTTTAAGTCCCGGGACTAACTGAGATCAACCTAGCTAGGGTCTAGTAAATTTCGTCCCATGGGCCCAGATCTCGTCTCATCCCATGGTGATTCTGAGAGACGAGGTCCGGGACGATCCGTCTCATCTGCAACACTAGTTCCTCCAACAAATGTGCCAATGACTTGATTTATCAGCGCTTCAGTTGCGGGTGTTGTTTGGGGACGGCGAGCCATCTGGGGTGCAGCAAGTGTTCTCGGCGTTGGTTGTGGACGTGCCATTTGTGGTTCAAGATTTTTTAAGTCCGGCATTGCTTGTGGACTGGCAATCTCGGTGGCAAGATTTTGTGAGTCCGGAGCTGCTTGTGAACCGGCCATCTGAGGTTGATTTGTTTCCGGCATTGAAGGTGGTAGGCCAGGACGGGTCGACATTTGGGGTTGATATAGTGGTTGCTTGGACGAACAATCATAGTGGCCACAGCGGACAAAGTTTAGCCCAATATCAGATAGCTATTAGTACTGACAAGGATGCGGCCTTGCTTCCAGGCTGTGGCTCACTGTGGCTGGGTGGGATAGTTCATAGGATAGTCCGGAGGCGCTCCTACCTTAGAATCATTGGAAATGCTATCTTGTACAAGAGCAGCAGGCAAGAGTACGGAATACTTGGATCATTGCAAGAACAGGTTTTGTGAGGTGGAAATCCTCTTGACCGATCACAGCGATAATCTAGCACACATCAAGAGCTGCGCAACATTCTCTAAAACAATAATATCTTTACAATAATGTGCGATATTCGCACAATTCATCACAAAATTCCAGCACGCTAAATATTGTCTCTACCTCTGAACACGTATAATAGGCGGCGCCGACCTGGGCCCCAGAAACGTCTTCGTACGCCCGGTCCTGCCGGGCATGTCAACGGGATCCCCCGGGAGACCATACCCCCACCGCCTCAACCTCTCCTCATCCCACATACACACCCACATGTGCACATTGCACATGGGCACATTGCTTCTATCGCTATGGTACCACACGGTGACTCTGGAGTCCCACCACGGATACTCGTAGACGGTATACTCTTGGATCCCCGCTTTGTTCGCCTCTTCGGTCGATTGCCCGGGTGGAATCACAGCCCGCAACGGGTACAAATGACCTCTGTACTTGTGATCTAAGTCATTGATCTCGGGGTGCCACTCAAACGTTTGATACCGCACTTCTGTCATGTGAATCCAAATGCCGCAGCCCGATTCGTCACTGACATATCCTAGAGAGGAAACTGACGGCGGCGGGTCGCACACCAGGTAGTCGTGTATTACTTCGAATCCGCGTGAGAGCAACGAATCCGCGAACACTTCCTGCAATATTTCTGGCTCCTGTATTGCCTCCCCAGTTGGATGTCTGGCGATCAGCGATGCGCAAGTCGGCTCGAGCGCCTGCTCGGTCCACTGCTTGATTGCGACTAGTGTTTCAAGCTCATACAGCGTCGGCGAAGAAGCGAACAGGGCGTCGCGGTCCTCTGATTCTGGATCGTTAGGCATCGGATCTGACCACTTGGGGCAATCGTCTTTAGTATATTTTCCATCTCGGGGTCCTCCGAAGTCTCCGTAAAGGTAGATAAAGACCCAGAGGCGATAAAACCCCGTGGCTACGCGCGCAGTCTCTGTGGTCGTGGCCGGCGGTTCCTTTTCGTTTTCCTCTGCGTCGTCTGCTTTATCTTCCCGTTCTTGTTCTATGTCCGACTTGAACTTAGGGAGACGGTCAAGGCAGAAGCGCGCGGTGAGGGAGCGCACTATGGTTTGGTGGTGCAGCAGCTGGCGTGCGACATCCAAGCTTAAGTCTCCGCCCGGAGACATTAGTTGTGGAAGCCAGGTGGCTGTGCGCGTAGCAGCTGACAATGGACCGACGCTTTTGTAGCGAGCGATGAATGGTTTGATGCCCTTGTAAGACTTCATCCGGCGGAGTACTAGCAGCTCGAGTGCGTCGGCTAGCTCCGTGGGGTGGCCGTTTTCCATGTCCGCGGCCGCCGCGATGCCACGCATGATGGGCTCGGCATAGCGTGTGAACACGAGGAGGTAGGAGTGTGAAGCGGCGATAGTAGCGCAAAGCGTGTCGAAGTTGGGTATGTGTGAGAGGACCTCCAGCTTAAGCTCGGCGGGCAGTTGCGTAAAGCTGGCGCCCGCGGGAGCAGGCATATTACGAGTGGAGTTGGCCTTGCATTGATCAAAGTTTGGGTGGGTGACAGCAACAGCGAAAGTGGAAGTGGGGGTGGAGGTGGAGGAGGAGGAGGAGGTGGTGGGTAACATGTTCGTTTCCATCTGAGCAAATTTATGGTGTGCTCAGGGATCAGAGTGCACGCCGCGGTTATATGAGAGCTCTGTGTTGTGGCGCAGCTGGCTGTCTTGGCAAGCTATTAAGCGCCGGAACAAGCTTCAAACCCCTCACAGTCCTCCAACAGGCCTTGTTCTATGTGACTGTGTGGAGAATTAAAACTGTGACAAGAAACTCGGGAGGCGTGGCTGACACTTTCGCTCTCTGAATGAAACAGGCAACCGTCACCCCCTCGTGCGAGGCGTGCTAGCCTGAAAGTTGGATAATTTAGCTTCACAAAGAGTCACAGCCAGGAGCCGGCGCCGCGGCCGACAACTTTTGCTCTCCGAAACCGAAATAGGCAACAGCCGCTCTGAGAAATGAGGCTGGTGGGCTTTAACCAAGCTGTCACTCGACGGTAGTCCCACAGGGCAGAGGCCTCTCGGTCCTGCAGGACGGCGGTCCTGCATGACTAGTGTAAACGAATTTTCTCTACTAGTTTTCAATGATTTCCACTTGAGTTTTCAAATCTCCGAGCCGTGTCAGTGATTTCAACCTACTCTTTGATCAAATATCTGCGGAGCTTCAATTCTGGGCTAATAAGGTCTCGATCTTCGAGAGTCCGCAGAATTTTATGCCTCATTAAACTCTCTATCCGGAAGATCCTTCTCCCCGCTAGTGGACGGCGGTCGACTGCATTCCCATAGTCCGACCGCTGAGACGACCATAGACCCAGAGTCCAAGCTCTCCGAAAACCGCAGACCCATAGTCCGACCCCAAAATATACCGGACCGGAGCATTGGAAATACTGCGTGTGTGACACCTCCTGCGCCTGCCCGGCGTCTACTCAACGAAGCTCGGCCTTACCCAGAGTTTAGAGGTCTATGCTCAATGCGTTTTCTCGGCCCTACAACAGACCGCCCCGAATTATCCGTATTCAGCCCTGTAACGAAGATTCGAGGCAATCTGAGTCACTTGAGATAATAGATCACGCCGGTACGGTCCGTCAACTGCAAGTTTCTGTTTCACAAAGGGACATGGGCGACGTAGAATCTAATTACAGAACACAAAATATGTATATCCAGTGTGTAATTAAAGCTTCTGCGCTGGAATACATTTGTGGAGGTTGACAATCCTCTAGTTCGAAGCTTCTGGCGATCGCAGTTACGTACCTGATAGTTAGGGGTAAGTTCATGGGTCAGTCAAGAAAGATTGATGATTCTGCCCAACACAGGCTGTCCGATGAGGTTGCGGTCGATAGTTATCTAACATTCTTAAAATGGCGCAATTGAAATGATGCACAGCCGCGCCGGAGGCCACCAATAGAGCCATAAATGCGCAACCGCGACCCTCACAAACTGAATGAAACAATCCTAACCATTGCAACACGTTCCAAGCGCATCATTGCAGGCTCTCAATTCTTCCCAACAAGTATTCCAACTGCCGGTACGCACTCTGCACCCGTTAGCCCCTGCCGTCTGTCACAACCGGGCATTCTCACCTGTGGCTGATACTGCGGCACCATATGCCCCGACAGCTCAACCTCCACGTATGTCAGCTTGCGCTCGGTGTGCACCCTCCCCATGGTGCCCTGGGCGTCCCACGGCACCACAAACGGGGCACGCGGGGGCTGCTGGAATCCGCGCTGGCCGCCCCACGTCATGTTCTGGATCGCCAGCAGCGTGCCGTTCTGGATCAGCACGTAGTCGAGCATACCATGGGCGATTACCGTGCGCTCGTTGCGCTCGATCACGGCCGGCAGCACGGACAGCGACGACGGCGGTGAGAGGTCGCGGCCGTCGACGAACACGTCGGTCGAGCTGCACTCCTCCCAGTTCCGGTCCACCGGTGCGTTGATCGCAGCCTGCACGTCGCTGCGGTTGAAGTACACCGAGGCACCCTCGGGGAGGTAGCCGAAAGAGCCTGGGAAGCCGAGGACATCCCAGAGCAGCGGGCAGGTGGTGGCGACGTGGTAGATGTTGAAACACGGGTTGGTGTATAAAACGGCCCTATGAGTAGCAAGAGTGTTAGCACAAGGTTCTTTGCGCGTCTCCCAACCGCTGGTGACTACTTTACTCAAATATCGTTTCCCAAAGCTTGCAGCTAGCCGACGTTTCGAGTTGCGGCGGTGTTCGGAAGCCGTCGGTTGGCGGTGGGAAAACCAGATTTTCCGCCAGGTAGTCGGCGTACCCGCAGCTCTCGTGCGCTGACTGAAGCTTCGCCATTGTCGTGTCGTTCAGATTGAACAGCTCCGCCCAATGCTGCACAAAGGGCACGGCTGGAATTTGCTGCTGGATCACGTCGTAGGTGAGCGAGGGGTCGTAGATCATCAGCCCCCTAGGGTCAAACAAGTCTGTATTGTTCCTCTCGTACATCTGCACACACCTATTAGCTCTAGAATGCAGCGCTCGGGGGTTGAGCTATGCACGTGTGACACGATGTACGGTACATAGTACCCCGCATACGACTCCCCGGTGACATAGATCTTCATCCCCTGCAACCCAAACGTGGTGAGAAAGTTCTCGAGGAATCCCAGAAACTGCCGGGCGACATCATCTTCATCCCGCGCGGTCGGCGTTCCCTGAGTAAACCCCGTCCCGACCGGTTGCTCGACCCACAGCATATTCGTCAGGTTGACCCAGGTGTACGGATTAGGCACCGGGCGGAACGTGCCGTACTGCCACAGGAACGGCCCGTTCTCTTGCAACAGCCCCTCCAGCGAGCCTGTCCCCGGTTAGTATCTGCCCCCGAAAGCACGGGAGGCCACGCACTGCATCCCGGGCCGCCGTTCAGCCAGATCACGAGCTCCTCCGCCTCGCTGCTGCGCGTCGGAAAGTACCAGAACCACAGCTGCTGGCTCTCGTTCGCGTGCGTGGAGATCGGCATCAGCCCTGCGTAGCTCTCGCCAATGTCAAAGTCGACCTCCGGGATGGTCGTGCCGTTGACGTAGTATTGCGCCGTCCGGTCGTTGTAGTGGCGCGACGGCGGTGTGGCGCGCTTGTGCAGCATTCTGGGCTCGGGGGTGATGTGTCGTCGCTCATGGAAGCCGTGGGGCATGACTTTCCGCGCAGCGGTACATTGCACGAGTGCCAGCAGGCCAATCGCGAGGATGGAGATTCGCGCCGTCTTGTTGCACCACATTTTGTCTGGTATTATTGAAAACGGTATACACCGCTCTTCCAGGAGTTCTTAAATAGTTTGCGGCGGCGGGCAGCTCCGCGTGGTAGAGAGGCAGTGGCAGGATGCCGGGCCTCGCGAAGCTTGTTTATCGCTTGATTGACGGAGCAGTTATCGCCGAAATTAATATCAAGGCCCGGGCGGGTGAATATTGAGCACTGAAGGAGATAACCGTTTCACGGTTAATATTCCATGGGTCCTCAACGGAGATTGGCTGGGATGTAGGCAAACAGAGGAGTGGTGACCTGGATTGTACTACTGGGATTTGCACAGACATGCAACAGCGGCTGCAGCGATCACCTTCAACGGCGATGCGGCCGCTGGCAGGCTGGGATACGTGCGTACATGCAATATAACACTGATTGCATCGGAGAGTTCCGCCCCTGTCATTTTGCTTCCGTACCTGCTTGACCATGCCGCGGATGCCGGTGCGTTGCGACGGGTAGATTAGTGCTGATACCGGACGAAGCCACAGGTTCTGAGTGGATCAATGGGCCCGCCTCCGTTCGGGGAAAGTTCAATTCGTAGCTCATAAATAGGGCTACTGACTTTTATTCGTGAAATCTAGCCGAATATCTGTGAAATCAAGTACATTCATCCATTCTCCAACGCACTTGACATAAGGTGGTGTTCAGAGGGGGTTTCCGCAGCGGCCGCAACCGTTATGCAGGATACCCCAGATAATCCTAAAACAGTCTTCTGTTCTGCCAGCTCGGCCGAAGCTGCCCAAAATAACGCCAGGGCACCGTATATACGGTAACGAACCCTGTTGCCACCCCGTAACATCAATCCACCACCTCTCTGTCCCAGGTGAGCTGTCAAGTAACCCCCTGAATCCTGAATCTACGCACACAGGGAGAGCTCGCTTAGTGTGATCGTTTCTCTGCGCTAAATGATGCTAACTCTTGCGAGCGACCGCCCTCCTAGCATCAACAAGTCCTTGACTACACCGGCCAGCGTCGCTATCAAGTGTGGGCATTGGGCAGCTTTGTTTTGCGCCCGTACCAGTTCGTTGATTTTCCAGCGTGGAACACGTTTTATTTGTAGCAGCGTCTATTTCGTAAGTGGTCCCTGTGCCCAAACAATAGAATTCGTGTCTGTATATCGAGATCGGACAAATGTTCCCACTGCACACGGAGTTTCCGAGGATGATTCACAGAGGTATCAGAATCATGCTTCCTAAAGATGAGCCTATCTGTTGTACAGTGGAATTTTTTCTTTGCATGAAAGGAAACGGCAGTGCCGGGCTGGTTCGAGTTCGGACCCGCGGGATACGTGCGCACCGTCCATCATCTGATTGGGTGGCTGGCGTATATACGTCAATGCATGCGCGAACAATTCCCACCGGCCGACTACAGCGGTGATACCCAGCGGCCCCATGGCTTGGTAGATATAAACTCCGCGCCTGGACGGTATGCTGCCACGGACACGGGGAGACAAACACAATTGCAGAGGTTGCGGACTTCGACAGAAACTACAGCGATCTCCAGCACTTGAACGCGACGCGTCAGTCAGCCATCGGTGTTGGGTCCGTGGCATTGAAAAGCTGTCACGTGGAAGGGTCGGCCCAACACGCCGGGTTGATAGCTGAAGCCAGGATTTGTGGACGCATTTTACGACTGCTTTTTAGGGAAGCAGACCAGAGATGTCAGATTTGGGCCATGTTTCATACTTGTGGCTGTGCCTGCGGCAGTAGCGGTTGCAAGCGTCGGCATTTTCATCAACGGCTGTACCAACACGCGCCACACCAAGATCCAATAGTTTTGTCGACGACTCGATCGCGAACTTATGTTGACCGTCAAGGTTGCAGGTAAGATTTTGGAGGATTCCTCGGTCACCTGCACCGGTGGCTTTGCACTGTTTAACAAGGCTTGAAGCCGGAACTCAGTTTAAACTTCGACAAGACATGGCCATCTCGAGAGAATGCTTGATCATCATCATCGGCTTTGATCGAACGTTGATAACTTATTCTAGCAGCCGCGACAATACTAATTTTCGCCCATTCCAATCAATTTGATAATCCCCAAATCAGCGCACGTCCTGCCTGAACATCACAAACCAACTCATCTTGAATTTCCTGCGCCGTCTGCTCATTGATCCCTCAATTCTGCCACAGACTCAACATCGCCTCCGGTATGTGCCTAACTTCGAAGTTTCGCATGTAGTCTGCATCTTCGTGGGCACTACGCCACCCTTCGAAGCAAGAGCAGTACTGTTGGTGCACCGCCGCCTGCTAAACACAACACTCATTACATTCATCTAATTACAACCCCCTATGTCATCTACAGTTTCGACAAATCCATATTCCCCAGCCCACTCCACATCCACATCCTCCGCTCGCCCTCCTTCCTCCCCACCTTCCGCACCCCCTCCTCCACCCTCCCATCCCACACCTCCACCCCCCCCCTCTCCCGCCACCCCTGCCCAAAAAACCTCTCCACGATCTTCCTTCGCACCACCTTCCCCGTCGGCCCGCGCGGCAGCATCTCGGTCTCCACCCGCAGTATCGTGGGGAGCATATACTCCGCCAGCCCGCCGCGCCTCAGCTCGCCGCGCAACCACGCCAGCCCCGCCCCCGCCGCGGCGTTGGTGCACATCACCACCGCCACCGCCTCCCCGCTGCGCTCATCCGGCACGCCCACGACCGCCGCGTCCCACACCCCCCTTACGCGCAGCACCGCGCGCTCCACCTCCGCCGCGCTCAACTTCCACAGGTCACACCGGATCACATCGGTCCCTGCGCGCCCCCGCAACTGCACCCTCCCCGCCGAGTCCAACACCGCCAAATCCCCCGTGCGGTACCACCCGTCCACCAGCGCCGCCCGCGTCGCCTCCGGCGCGTTCAGGTAGCGGCTAAACCGCGTGACGCTGTGCACCAGCAGCTCCCCGTCCGCCGCGACGCGCACGCGCACGCCCGGCACCGGCGCCCCGTCCAGCGCGATCGCCCCGCACTCCGTCGCGCCGTACGAGCTCTCCAGCCGCTTCCCGCTCAGCCGCCGCCACCACGCGGAAAGCTCGTCCGGCACCGCCGCGCCGCCGGTGGTGAGCAGCCGCAGCGCGCGCACCGCCGCCGCGCACGCGTCCTGCTCCGCCGGCGGGAGGGCTTCGAAGTGTCGGCGGAGCGCGATGAAGTTCGCGTGCCCCGTCTCGAGCACGGTGATGCCGCCGGCGCGGATGCGGGCCCATGCGGCGGGCGCGGTGAAGCCGCCGGGGAGGAACTCGATGCTGGCGCCGGCGAGGAGGGGGGCGAACAGGCCGTGGATGGCGGCGAGCCAGTGTGGCTGGCCGACGTGCAGGAGGCGGTCGGAGGGCGTGTAGGCGTTGCAGTTCACCGTTGCTGCTGCGAGGAGGTGGACGGAGCGTTGCGTGTGGACGACGCCCTTTGGGGCGGAGGTCGTGCCGGAGGTGTAGACGATTAGCCCGTCGGCGGCTGCGTGGTCGGCGGCGGGAGGGGCGAGGGTGACGGCGGCGGGGGGGGAGGTGCAGGTGGACGCCGGGGGGATGGGGATGTGTGCGCACGACCCGACGGAGGCGGCGATGGCGGCGCCGAGGGGGGCGTGCGCGGGTGTGGTCAGCACGGCGACGGCGGCCGCGTCGCGCGCGAACCACGCGCCCTCGTCGGGCAGCACCGCGGCTGCTGGGGGGTCCTGTCAGCGCGATTCACACGGGGAGGTGGAGGGGGCGTACACAGCGGCAACACGGCGGCGTGGAGCGCGTGGATTGCGAGGAACGCGGTGACGTAGGCGTAGCCGGGCGGCGCGATGAGGAGGACTGCAGCGCCGGCGACGTCGCGGGCGAGCGTGGCGCGGAGGTGCGCGGCGAGGGAGGCGATGTCGGACAGCAGCTGTGTGTAGGATTTGGGGGCGTGGCCGGCGGAGATGACGGCGGGGTGGGTGTACTGCGTGTGTGAGTGGAGGGCTTGGAAGAACGGTGTGGCGGGGAGGGTTGCTGTGGCGTGGGCGCGCGCGGCCGGCGCTGGGGAGGAGGGTTGCGGGGCTGGCATTGCGTATGGTGTTGTTGATGGGGTGGGATGGGGGGATACGGGGAGGGGGGGGTTAAGAAGGCCACAAGTGCGATACCACCGACGGACCCGGAATTCTGCGGCACTCCGAGTCTTCCCCATCGTCGATCTAACTGAAACCAACGTCCCACGAGTCTGCCACTGGCCGGTCAAGCCGTGTTGCAGAGATCTGCACGCACCCCCCGCCCGTCCAAGCCGAGTGTGGCAGGCCGTACCTTCCCGTCCGTGTCTCCTTCTGATCATCGTGTACTACCAGTAGGCGTACGAAGAGCTGGTACGCACATATCGAGCTGAGGATTGGGAGCTAACGTAGTTGCTTTCTGCAAACGAGAGTTACAACTCAACGTGAAAATTAGCACAGGCTCCGAAACGATCGGAACTTTATGAGCTACTGCAACTGCTCTCTGCAAACGCGACCTATAAGGAGAGCGGATTCGGCGGGTATAGTTTGTAGCAAGCTCAGCTTGCCTATTTCGATATTTTATTACGGGCTCTCACGGTCTGTGCCGTACCCTCCTGCACCGCCGCTAGGTGTCGACGAGTGACGTCGCCGCAGATCTTTCAGCTCCTGCAGGTGCCGTCGCGAACCCGGGTTGCGTGATCGGTGATTCGCGAATCGCCGAAGCTAATGCGGGGCGTGCACGACCTGGCCGTTGGGCGCGTGGGGGCGGCCGAGGGGGATGAAGGTTTTTGAGGACTCGGCCGTGTCGAGAGCTGGGTCGAAATAGCATTATGTAACGGCGAGGACTCGTATGATACCACTATGCTACTGAAAATTGATACCCACTGCCAATTGGGGACAGATTCTTCCAGACGGCATGCACATAAACTCTAACCCAACTCCCGGACCGGACCATGGGGACAGCACAGTAACCGTTGCCGGCCGCACTCGGCCGAAACGCGCACTCACGTGACCGTCTCAGCCGAGGACCGACGCTGGGGTGCGTGCATCCGCTAAGCGAGACGGGGGCTGAAAGCTTATCGACGCACTGCGATTCGGAAACGAGGCGTCGGCTACATACATGCTGACTGCTGACTGCGCCGATGTTGTGATGCGGCTGGGCGTCGGTTGTGGGACTGGGACTGGAACGGAGTGATACGAGGGATGGAGGGGGGATGCAATGCGCGTTTGTATTCGTACTTTAACTGCCGATGCGCGCCCTGCAGTGGCGGCTAGCAGTGCCGGATTGACGACAGTGCTATACCAACATCGACCTCCGTCAGTTGACTCGGGAGCCGACATCGCAAGCCTTTGGGCAGTGCAAGAACCACCACCTCGTGTCAACTCGCTCCTGCAAACTAACATCTGCATAAAGCTGGCCGTCCGCGTTTTTCAACCGGCCGCTGAAGATGTGCGGCCAGAGACCACTTCCCCGACGGCCCACCGCGAATCCAGACGCGCCTCAAAAATCCGCTGGTCGCAACACCTCGGCACCGCAAAATGACGGCAATGCCCTGAGCAGGACTGGGGTCGGCGTAGTCGTGGATTCGGTTCACGATGTGGCAGTGCGGGGGGCGCGCGTCGAAGGTGGTCGGGTTGAAGATGCGTTGATGGTGATATTGATCACGGGTGACAGGGCGTCCTGTCGACCCGTTATAGCGCAGGGTCGGCTGGCACGGTCGCCATATATACCCTTCGCTGCTGCAGAGCTGTGGCCAGCACATGCCTGAAGCCACTTCCAATGGATGTCAGAACTTGTATCACTGAATCCGAGGTCCGAGCCAGCGGGGGCTCGCTACCGGAACTGTAGAGAAAGAGGTCCCCGACGACGCTATCGATAATATCTACATGAAACACCCGTGTTTGTAGCTATCTTTTGCTGCCATGTCTCCTTTGGCATCATCGATAGTTCGGGTTTGGTCGGCAAGGCGAGGATTGAACTCATCGGTCTTATTTACGCTCTGCTTTGCGCTGCGCTTCTCTTCGTGTACAGTAACACACAACGAAGCCACACTCACACGTTCAAACTACGACAGAATCTACCACCGCAACAGCAATGACACCAACAACCGTGGCAGCCCAGGCGAAAGGTGAAAACATGTCGCTAATTCTGTTTTGTGCATTTCTCCTTTATTTCATGACCGGTACACAAATCGATGGAGACTCGTTCAACTCGCAGGTTTCTAGATGGCGATTGGGGTTTCTAGGCGCTGTCGACATCCCGACACTAATCTATGGAATAACGCCACACCGAAATCAATCCCCGCTTGATTGCGCACAAGTAGCGGATGCTCCCTTCCGGCACCAGTGCTGTGGTTCGGAACACAAATATATTCACGCCTGCATACACTGCTCGGCGGCACAATCATCCGAATTATAGAAAAACACAGGTCTACGATCCAGCAAGGAGAACACCACAGCCTGCCGCCTGAGGCAAAGTTACTAGCCAATCATTATTCCGTATTTCCTCAGCCCTCACTGGACTCTTGCTCGCTACTATCAAGTCCTGTCACTGAGGAAATATACCACCAGGTTTGAAGTTCCAACTGCAGCTCCTTGGAACAAGGTGTATACTTGCCGCTTGATCACACATGCGGGCTTGCAACTTGGCGTAGTATCGGAAAACGGGAAATTTGTGTTAGAAAACTTATGGCAACTTGGCCCATGTGGCGTGAGGCAGCTCGGGGAGCTGTTGCGGTCAACTATTGCTAGGCTACACATCCATACCCGCAGTGATGCTAGCGGCACGGGGGTGTGTCTTTGCAGTCCTCTACAATGGTTTTCGCCGATTCCGATGTACCAACCGAAACTCCAGGTCTAGGTCTCTGCTGCCATACTCCTTATCCCTAATCTCCCATCTGCCACACTACATAATATTCTCAGCTCGAAAATTACACAAAACGTTTCTTTGGGGATTCGGCCCGAGTGACCGTTTATGACAGGCTGCCGAAATTTCCACCATAATCCTCCAATCGTTGCAACTACAGCTCGCGCTACGGCGTCGAAAAGCGCACATACACTTTTTGTATCTTTCGGCGCCACGGCTACCCGACGCCATGTTTCAAAGGCAAGCTGTGATAGGGTGTGTGTCGTCACGGTGCACTGAACGAGAAAAACAACACCATGCACAAAGACAATGGGTGGCTTCCTGTAAGCGTTTAGGAGATAATATATGGTTTAGGATTCTAGCGCTTAGAGTTTGCTTCCCATAAGAAAAAATCTGGTGAATTAACAAGTTACTGTAACTGTCAATCAGAGCAGTGCCGGCCCTGCTCTTGGCTACAGCCATGGGGGGTATGAGCAGATTTAAGCCGTCAAAGGCTTATTTCAGATCTAGAGCATGATGATGACACAGGATTCTAGATTTCACAGCAATGAATTTTCCATACTGTTTTTCACACAATTACGCTGTGAGAATTCCTACAAATAAAGCTTGCTGGCCGATCCAACAGGAGAATAGCTCTACCGAGGGTCGACGGATTCAGTTGAGGCTAGGCACTCTTCTTCCGTCGACCCACTTGTTTGCCGGTGGCATGCAGTGCCACACCTCCGTGAGGTGTCCGGGTGGCCGGCGGAGTACTATCGCCCCTCAGTGGGAAAAATAGTCAATCCATGGAATAACTACAGTCCTCGGACCAACTAGTCACTCCGCGAAGGTAGAGCCTACGCCTGTGGACTAGAACAATGGACATTGATAATCCTTCCATAAATGGATGTGTAGCCATCGTTACCGACTAGAAAACGTGGCCCTAGGGGTTGTACCCCAATGACTACCCATGGCAGGTCAACGAAGACGTTTTAGTGATCATGCTGCCAGATTCTTGCTACAAGCCGTCGAATGAGAGCTCATGATCGCGAACAAACCAGAGCTCACGATATGAAAATCACGGACTTCTAGTTGAGAATTGTATTTGACACTTTGGGTGTGACGGCGCGAATACGCCAAGCTCGTCTCATAAGATATGGGGCTATATATATACACGGAAACTTAAGATGGCTACTTGCTGTCAACTTTCCGTCAAAGCTCGATGAATCTCTTGTGATGGTCATGTGTAATGTAGAAGTTTAAACTGAGTTTCGGCTTTAAGCTTGCTAAACAGTGCCAAGCCACCGGTGCCGTGACCAAGGAATCCTCCAAAACCTTACCTGCAACCTTGACGGTCAACACTTGCAACCTACCCTACTTTGTGAAGGTAAAATTATTCCATAAACCTTAATATCTAAGTATGATTGCAATGCGCGGGCTATATATATAGGCATAAATGTACGTTGCGCCTCAATTGCACTGAACTTCTAGCTATATATGTCCCTCTTACCATCCGGTCACGTCTTTCACATCGCTCCATGTGCTTCCAATCTTCACATTGTAGACATAGGTGTCTATCTCCACCTCCTCGCCCCTAAACGTTCACGTAAAATTAGCACTGTCACCACCACTATCCGAACCACTCACCTATAGGCGCCAAACTTGGGATCCGTTTGTCCCTGGAACATGGTTCCATTCACATAGTACCCGCCCTTCTCCAGTTTCACCGGCTTCCCATCCCAGTACAGCCTAGCCCACCCCGTCTCACTACTCCTGCCGGTATGAATAACGAAGCCGACATCATACTTGACGCCAACCTCCAGCTTCTTCCCCCAGTATCTGACCCTCTTAGTATTGACGCCCGGCGCCTGATAGTTAAACGTCAGCACGTCATCGTCAAACTCAAGGTTCAGCGGAATCCGCTGCAGCTCCTGCTCAATGAACTCTTTCCACTGGAACAGCACGAGATTGTGCGTGATGACGCCGAGCGAAAACGAGTAGCCGATGTAGTACGTCTTGTCCGCCTCGGTTTCGTAAAACATCGCGTGGTATTCGGTGCGGATGTTGCCCTTGGCGCGGTGGAAGTGCGCGGCCGGCGTCCCCGCCGGGTCGACGGACGTGCGGATGAACAGCGAGTCGTCTTCGGTTTTGGGGCGGTCGCCCTTGGCTTTTTCGATGTTCAGGTGGCCCATCACGGATGGGGCGTCGCCGCGCGCTGCGTCGTAGTCGACGAGGACGGTGCTGAGGACTGCGAGAGGCAGGAGGGAGAGGAACGTGAAGAGGTGTAATGATTTCATGCTTGAAATGGTTGAGCTGTCTCGGGATATATTTCGCTGGCGTTTGGCCATCACTTATATATCGATAATGTTTAGTGACATTGGCAAGCAACAGAATCACTCTATTGCTGTATCAAGAAGCGAAAGCGGCGACGATCCACCGTTGCTTAGGGAGGTGCGAATCCTTGTCCGTTGCGTTTTGGTGTATGCCCTTGATCGTGGTAATTGAGTAGCCGTTCCATGCCCGCCAGGAGTGACCTGCAAGTATCGTTGACATATCGCGTCCCCACATTGTATATTAACGATCGCCTTGGAATAACAGCGTTCTTTAGAACACAAATACAAACTTCGTCCCTTGGCACGGTTAAGGGAGGGTAGTGTTGTTGCACCAGGCGTGCCAAGACGAATCTTCCTTGACGGCGCTTAACATTGCAACCTCACCGATAGAAGTCGCGACAGACGAGGGGAATATTGAGAGGCACTTTTTTGTTTACCAGTGTTACCTAGTGAATACATCCGTCATTCGCTAACTTGGGTGCACGACTACGTTACAGCGGTGGTACTGCACAATGTTCTCAATCATAAATACCTCAAAGCAAGATCTTCGCGGATGTCGCCTGTTGAACCTGTCCAAACCTTAGCTCCGTGCTACTTTCGCACGCAGCGAACGTCCGAAATACCCTGCATTTGGCAACTCATCCTGCAGTCTACTCTACAATTCCTCGCCAACGGAAACATGTTTCATAAACTCACGGATTCTAGTCTTCGTAACTCCAGTCGACCGATAAAATATCGCCTCACTGGAAGACATTCTGGCAAACAACACTCGCCGTAAAATTCTTTTATTTTTCGTAGGAGGAAAACTACCGGGCGTTCTTTGCGGGTTATGGTTTGACGATTCAATTTGTAGGGTTCAATTGGTAGGACTGTCAATTCCTACCCTCCGTGTCCGGTCGAACTTCTAGTGTACGTCACGTCCGTTCAAGCACTTGAAAAATGTCCTCTACGTCGATAGGGCTGGTACATGATCCTTTGATTACTAGATTGTGATATTGAACAGCTCAACTATGGGTATTGGCGCCCAGTTTTCCAGCTAGAATCTCACATTGGAAACCTCTCTGTATGCATGCGCCAACTTAAGCTCCGGGCATCCATAACTACTTGGCATCGGACGTTGCTACTCTTTTCTACACGCCATTTCCCGTGTGCATTTACAAATGATATATTTTGAACTTAAACAAATTTATTACGTACTGTAGTGACACACACGGGCACACACGATTATCTTTTTACTCGTGCCCGGACTTTACATCTACACCGGCCCGCAACAAAAAGCCAAAACTCAAGATTCCCTAACACCCATCCGTGCAATCCTGCTTTCAATATCTTCCATCGTCTTCGCTACGGCGCTCGACGGCGCTTGCACACTCGGGCTATCATTGTTGATTGTCATCTGCCGCAGGCCGGCACTGATACCGTGCGTCGCTGTGGTTGTGGCCAGTTCCGTCCCCACAATACTTTCCGCCTGTTTGACAAACCAGCGGCTGGCCTGCATACCTCCTCCAACCCTCGTCCCATTCTGTTCCCTGTCCGCCATGTGCAAAGGCGCCCTCGGCACCTCTGCATCCTTCGCGGACTGAGATCTACGGAACGGCGCTGGTTCCGGAGGCCCGTACGCCACACATGTAATTCGATAGGGGTCAGACGATCGGCTGGGTATCCGGCGCCCGGGCCGAAACGCGGGTGCTGAGCTCGACAGTTGCGCGCCTGCAGTGCTGATAACGTCGTGGTCGGAGGGTCGCAGGTACCGTAACGGCGGCGGCGGCGCCTGTGCAAACACGCATCAGCATCAGCCCTGCCTCCCATAAACAGCTCACTCACCTCGCGCCGGACCACACCGTTCTTCCTATCGTCCAAATACCGCTCCAAAGCCGTCCTCCCTCCGATATTCAGCTCGGTCGCAAACTGTCCCCCGAGCGCCGCAATCGCGGCGGACATGGTGGTTTCTGCGCTCCGCGCGGCTTGCACTGCGGCAAGCAGCGCTGCGTCTGCGAGCTCGATGCCGCTGAAGGTGAAGAAATGCCCCCCCGCCTGCGGCGTCTCGCGGCGGAATAGCCGCGCGGCGCTGAGGTCGAGGATGTTGTCGTCGCCGACGCCGCGAGATGCCGGCGGCGTCGTGCCCTGCGTACGTACCACCCGTCAGCTGCCATCCCCGCCCGTTTACCGGAGCGCGCGCCCACTCACCGGGATCACCAGCCGGTGCAGGCCACACACGCTCACCGCCGTGCCTACCTCCCACGCCTGGTCCTTGTGCCAGTAGAAGCGCATCGTGCCGTACCAGGAGTCGTACTTTCCGCGGTGGTTGGCGATGCAGGATTCGAACAGGGCGTTGAGGTAGCCCCCGCGGAATGTGGGGGGGTTGGGGAGGGGTTTGGATGAAGATGGGGAGGACGACGGCGAGGATACGTGTAGCTGCGAATCGTAGATGGCGAAATAGCGCTTTTGGTAGCGGACTTTGCGGTCGGGGAAGGGGCCGCAGGGTTCTTGGACACGGCGGTCAGTATCAATTGCGCAGGACGGGGCTGGATGTGCAGTGCGCCCACATCGCGCCCGCCATGGACACAAGAACTCACCTTCCGCCTCCACCGCGCGCCAGTCGGCGCACGCCGCCACCCGCGTCCTCCCGTAACGGTCTTTAACCCCGGGATCGACGATCTGGTGCACCTCGTAGCGAGCGGGATCAGGCGAGATCGCGCCGGCGTGCCGCAGCCGTTTCAGCTCCGTTTCGAGGTAGACCTTGGGGAGGTCTAGGCGGTAGGAGTTGCGGTAGGGACCTCTTGAAGCGGGCGACAGTTGAGACATCGTGGGGATGCGTTGGAGTTGCTCGCAGGGATGATTGAAGAGCTGGGGTTTGTGGCTGGAGGAGAGGGGCGAGGGGGTTAAGGTGTTGGAATGTGGATTTGTAGATGGTGGGGGAAGATGGCATGGTGGAAGGGCACAAAGGGATTCTGCAGCGCTTTGGGGACGGCTTCGACGGGATTCTGGAGTGTGTTGGGCACTGTATGTGTATTCCACAGTATTTCAACATCGGCGATGCAGACTGCGGTTTCTGCAGGTTTGAACGGAGGCGCAGACCAGGTGCATGAGGGATGTTCGCGTGTTCGCGTGTAAACGTTTCGCCTGTCGCGAGCTCTCCGTACGGACCACGAACCCAAATGAGTGCAGGCGGTGCGTGCAGAGGTGCGATCCACAAAAGCCGGGCTGTTGGAGTTGAACGCATGATCGTGTTCGATTGTGTTGTTTCTTGTAGTTTATGATTGGGAGGAACTAGAACATGGTCACAATGAAGCGTAGTGGGTGTGAGATATTAGGGCTGATGACATGTTGGAGATAAAAGAAACACGTTCTGATTCGTTATTGAAGGGTTGAGTATGAAGGAAGAGACGGGAAGAGCAGAGCAAGGGCGAGAAGACATTGGGAGACTCGAGCCTACAGACCGAAAACCGAGTGATCGGTGAGCAGGTTGCACACTTCAACACGGACAACGTTGCACAACAAAGCGGGTGTACCAAGGCCGCCTGGCTCAAAACCCACTCTCCGTCCGATTCCATCCCGGAATTTACCATCGTTCTTTACCAATGTTGATCGGCGAAATTCCGTCCTTAGGAGCAATGTCGGCGAACGGAACCGTCACCTTCTTTGCAGACGACGAAGGAAGCAACGGATGCGTATCGCCGTTGCAGCAAACATGCTCCAAACTCCAATCGAAAATCCACGAACACGGCCTGCACATTCTGCAGCGGTCTGCTTTCACGTGTGCACGGGCCTGCAATCATGCATACCCACATACCCTAAGCCCTCCCTCGCTCTATCTATCACACGTGCGCATCCACGCGATTCGCGAACACTATCGCACCGTGCACGTGGGGGCGACACGATTCACGAACGCCAATGCCATGCCCATCGCAATCAGGATCCGACCATGATGGCAAAACCTTGAACCGCCCTCCAGCAGCCAGCTGCCAGAATTCTTGATCGTCCCGCGCCGTCATAACCCCGTAGTGCCAAGGCACGCCTGCTTGCGGCTGCACGCGCGATTACACACGATGACGTCACTCCCCGCTGTGGCACAAAAACACCTTGCTGCCCCTTCCCACGCTTCAATAACAGCAACAACAGCAATCCTACCTCTACAACAGCAACGACAGCATCCTTATCTCTACCGACAGCATCCTTATCTCTACAAGAGGTACCGCATCAAATCCACACCGATGCCACTAAAAGACACCCTCGCCTCCGCCGCGCGCGACGAAGCCCGCGGCGTCTCCGCGCTCGCCAAATCCACGCTCAGCAGCGGAACCTACCTCTACCCCCTCCGCGGGCTGCTCTACTTCGCCACGCACCGCTCCCTCTGGCGCCCGCTCACGTCACGCCTCATCCCACTCGCGACGCTCTCCGTCTCCGTGCTCGCAGGGATGTTCACGTTCACGTACGTGCCGCAGTCGATGCTGTTCACGCTCTTCAGCGGCCCGGTGGCCTGGCTGTCGACACTCCTGCTCGTGCTCTCCGAGAGCGCCACCATCATCACTGTGCTGGCCCGCTCCTTCCTCGTCGAGGACGCGCTGGTCGACCTGTTCGACGCGGTGCTGGTGCAGCGCGGGTGCAGCGGCGTGGTCGCCGGCGGGCGCGAGGTGCGCGAGGCGGGGCCGGGCGGCGTGGCACGCCTCGGGAAGGCGATCAAGAAGCCGCTGAAGCGCTTCGGGCCGCGCGCGCTGCTGAGCTATGCGCTGTGGCTGCCGCTGAACTTCGTCCCCGTCGTGGGGACCGCGATCTTTATCGTCGTGCAGGGGCGCAAGCAGGGCCCGAGCTTCCATGAGCGGTATTTTCAGCTGAAGGGGATGGGGGCGGCGGAGCGGGAGAAGTGGGTGGAGGAGCGGAGGGCGGGGTATGTCGGCTTTGGGACGGCGGCGGTGCTGGCGGGGTTGATTCCCGGGGCGGGCGTGCTGGCGTTGTATTCGAATACTGTTGGTGCGGCGCTGTGGGCGGCGGAGATGGAGGGGAAGAAGGCGGGTGGGGAGGCGGTGAAGGGGAGGGAGAAGGAGGTGGAGGTGCAGTTGTAGGTGGTGGAGTGACAGGGATTTGTGGAGTTGGCGTCTAGTTTTTGCATGTAAAAATATTTCATGAGCAAGTTCGTTGTTTCTTATTCCGTCCCCACTACTGTCCTACACATTTATGTCGAACGTGAAGAATTATATAACTTGGACCTTGCATCACAGGCGCAGCTCACCGCGAACAAGTCCATGACACCACCTCACAGCTCTATCTATGCCACATAATCACGATCACGATACAACAGCCTCGGCATCCTCCTCGGCCCCCCGCCCCCGCCCTCTTCCCTCGCAAGCGGCACCGGCGTCCTCCCCCTCCGCCCCCCCACCTCCGCGCCCTGCCTTGCCCACCTCATCCACACCTCCTCCTTATCCACGTCCTCCTCCCCCGCCCCCCCATCCCTATGCCCCTCCCCCTCCCCTTCCCCATGCACCTCCCCCCCCTCCTCAACCTGAATCTCACTAGTAACCACAATCCCCTCCATCACCACCCCCTTCCCCACCCCCCCCACCCCGCCCTTCCCTCCCCCCCCCCGTCCCTTCGCACCATCATCCGCACTCCTCCGCCTCGGCGCGCGGTACAGCCGCCGCCTTACACACCACAGCGCGGCCCAACACAGCGCCACGAACGCGACGATCGCGCACGCCACGACCCCGCCCGCCGCGGCGGGCGAGATCTTCGCGCCGTCGCGGCACCCGGCAAACACGGCCGGCGCGGCGAGGAACTGCGGCGGCGTGGTGAGCGTTGCGTTGCTGGTGAGCGTGAGCGTGCACAGCGAGTCGTAGGTCGGGCCGCAGGCGTGGGTGCTGGTGCCGTCAGCAGTGTTTTACGGAAGGCGGAGGGGGGGGGGGGGGGGGGTACACACGGCGGACAGCATTTGCGGTTCAGGCTCAGGCGCGCGGAGTAGCCCGGCGTCGGCGCGGCGCACATCTCGCGGTGCGTGGCGGGGTCGGCACAGTTTGTGGATCCCGCGGGACAGGTGGTGCCGGCGTGGGCACAGGCGCTGGAGGCGTGCGGCGAGGGGTGGGTGCATGTCGCCGGCGTGGCGGCGATGGCGGGGGGCGGCATGCTGTTGTGCTCCTGTGAGGTGGTGGAGGCGGGGAGTGCGGGGGATGTGGAGTAGGCAGCACAGGCAGCACAGGCAGCACAGCAGGGACAACCAGAACGCCTTATACCCCCCCCCTCGCCCCCCCTCGCCCCCCCCTCGCCCCGCGCCCCGAGTCGGCGCGCAAAAACAAAGAAAACGCGCGCGCTGGCGTGGTGTCGGCGAACCTAAACGGGCTGGCAACAAAGAAACGGACGACGTGCGCGACTGGGGACCGGATGAACTGGACTGGGCTGGGCTGGGCTGGGCTGGATAGGGAAAGACAGTAACGAGGGAGTAGGGGAAAGCAGGGCAGGCGCTGGCGGCGGTCTGACGTGCAGCTACGAAGGGGGGGGTGCAGACGCTGTCGCGTTCCTGCGCCGCTGCTGTGGGCGCGAGGTGGGAAAGTGCAGTTATGCATTTATGCATTTATGCAAAGCTGGGGCTGGGTTACGCAGCAGCGCGCCTCGTGGGGCTGTGGGGGAGCTGAGAACGTCGGAGTGCACATCGAGAAGGCGGATGGAGTCCGTGTTGGCGCGGCTGGAGCCGGGAGCTGGACCTGGAGAATATTGTAGAAGTATGTATTATATGGCCTGAGTGTTCGTTGGTTTGAAGTTCGAGCTATTGCATAAAGTGGTGTAACCTGCGTGGATGTGATATGATGCGAGGCGAGGCGAGGCGAGCGTCGAATGCAGCACACCGGCGCCGAATGTGGCTTGTGGCGCGGGGGAGTCGTGATTTGTTCGATCGACGAGACAGGACGCATCCGGCGACGGCGGTGTCGAGGGCTTGTCGGGGAAGGTGGGCGTCGCACTGGATGTTCAGTGGCGTCGTGTCAACACGCTCTCTGCATCGCATGATACCTGAACATTTTCCTCAAAGGTTTGGAAATACTAGTACTTCCAGTCCACCGCAACGTCCCCGCCCCGCCCGGCTGTTGTAGAGTGCACATGTGGCAGGCATCTATGTCGGGGGTTCAGACGACGTCGTTGTTACTTTGCTGCCCATGGATCTCGACATGGTCTTTCGGACGTTTATCGTCTGTAGTTCGCAATATGACCAGTTACAATACAATAAATGGTTTATGCAAGACATCCCTCAGCAGTGGCTGTGGCGCAGACGCACACCGCGGGCGCGGGGTCCAGCTAAATCCCACTGCATCCAGTTACCCTCCACCGTCTGTCCCCTCCACCGTCTGTCCCCTCCACCGTCTCCTCTATCCCTCCTCATGTCCAGATAGCAACAGCCATGCCACTGTGCGTTGTGCCTTTTCCATCATCACCACGCCGCACTCGACTCGCCAAAATACGCGCCCGCCCCCGCGCCGCTGGATGCGGGGTCGACGCCACCGTGCTGCGCGCGATGAGTATAGCATGCCGGTGGGAAGCGTGCCCATAGGCTGTCTGCAGGGTGCGGTGGGGTGGATGCTGGACGGCGATCGGGGCGAGACGAGGAGGGGATGGTGGGGATGAGTGGGATGAGGGGAGGCAGAGGTGGTGGTGGGTTGGCGATAAACGAAAGGACCATGGACGGTGAAGTTTGAGATGAGATGAAAATATCCCCGTGTTATGGCGCGCTCAAGTGTGTACAGGAGCAGGACTAGATCAAGAGAAGAGCAGAACACGGGTAATGAGGTCAATTATGCACCCCGTATCACTCGATTTATGCGATGTTCGGGTCAGATCTCAGCTGCCATCTATCGCAGCTTTTTCTGCTCCCCTCCTTCTCTCAAGAACACGCACAACTTCATAACAAACACGATCATATCTCATATCCATAGGTTCCGAAAGATTTCCCCCATCCCCAAATACGAACAACGCACAGGGCAAAAGCCACAATTCCAACAACAGGCCGATGGCGAGAGCAAGTCGCAAATGACAGCGATTGGTACCAGCCAGAGCACGTCGTGTGCTGGGCAAAATAGAATTTCTCCCTGTTCGAATGTGATATCGGGAACAGTATAATGTGTGGGTGTTTATGTGCGTAGTGTGAGCCAGTTATCTTCACGTTTCCACTCCAGTGTCCACGTTGCGAGCGCCATCTTGTCGCCAGTGCATGCTGACTTCGTGCCCTGCCGCCTATCTCTAGTATACCTGCCATCTCCACCATCCATTCTACTGTTCAGGCCAAACTCCCCACGTCGCCGGCCAGCAGCGCAGAACCTTCATCATCCAAAAACCCCATGCTCCGCTCCCACTCCGCCACCACCCGAACCACACCTCATCGCCCCCGACCCAGCCTGACCACATCGCCATACCTTGGCCATCAGCAAAAGAAGAGACGTAACAAAAGAGATGACGACGTCGACAGGACTCGAACCTGCGCGGGCGAACCCAAGAGATTTCTAATCTCTCGCCTTAACCACTCGGCCACAACGCCTGGTCATGTGAAGTTGTGGCCCGTGCGCCACACAGGTTCACAAGAGCGCAAGGGGGGGAGGTGGGGTGGGTGGGTTGGAATTAGTGGGGATGAGACGGGGATGGCGGTGGTGTGTGTCTAGTATTCTGCAGGGCTGAATCGGAAACAGAATTCGCACCGGTTGGACAGCTTGACTTCGGTCAACGGGTTTGGAACACGGCTTTGATAGATCACTCGCGTAGTTCGTCATGACATTGTATGGAAATGCACGCTGGAGTGCCCTAGACCAACTGGCTGCACCGAGAGCGCGCGGTATGAACATTGACTGAGTGTGGCCCACAGTCGCATGTAACCCGACGCCGCCCGTGGCTATTGCACTGCACGCGAGAAACTACGGCGGTCTAGCAATCAGGCCCTCTCATTTCTGCATCAACTACAACAAAGACGCCCAGGCTACAGCTCCTGCTTCCGATACTCCTCCTCCGTCCCCGCCCTCTCGCGGAAATACTCAACACCAACACACCCGCTCCACCGTCCCTCCTTACCCAGCCACTCGTCCCCCCCGCCCCTCGGCTCCAGCAAGGGCCACACCGGGGCTGCCATCCACACCTCGCCGCGCTCACACGCGCCCTCAGTGTCATCAGCCCAGTCCAGCCACTCCCGCACCCTCGCGACCTCCGCCTCGTCGGCCACCCGCGGGCCCAGCAGCAACGCACAGATCTCACCGAGCACGCCCTCGACCGCCGCCACGATCTCCGCTTCCGGCGCGTCCGCGGGCAGCACAGGCAGGTGCCCGGTGAACTCGCGCACACAGCGCCGCAGCATCCCGCCGTCGTCGGGCCGGAACCGCAGCGCCACCCCGGCCGCGCCATCGACCGCCGCCGCCGCGCTGGCGAGCAGCGGCCGGTACCGCGCCACCAGCGTGTCCACCACGTTGCGCCAGTCGACGCGCGTACACGGCTGCGGCTCCCGCAAGCCGGCCCCGATGCGCGCCCGCACCGCCGCCGCGTCCGCCGCCGTCGCGTCCGGCGGGAACGTCCACAGCGCGCAGTAGTCCACCGCGACGCGCGTGTCGGGGCGCACATTCCACGCCGCGGCGGCGCGGACCCACTCCATCGCCGCGTGCTCGCCGCGCGCCGGCGGGCGCCAGTGCAGGATGCCGCTGGGGCCGAACCAGATCGTCGGGTTCTCGCGCGGCGGGTCCGGCGCGGTCACGTTGCGCGAGCCCAGCAGCCGCAGCGCGGGCGTGGCGAAGTCGCAGATGATCACCTCCAGCCCGGCGTTGCCGCGGATGAAGCCGTCGAGGCGTGTGTCGTGCGCGGTGGCCCAGGCGCAGAGCTCGCGCGCACGCGTGTACTCACCGCCGATTAAGTCGGGCGGCAGCGGGCCGGTGGTGGTGTTGTAGAGGAAGAGCAGCTGCGAGTCGAGCCACCCGGGTCCGAGCGCGGCGGAGATGCCCGAGAACATGAGCAGCCGCAGCGGGCGCGTCGTGGTGTAGGTCAGCATTTGCACGGCTGCGATGCGCGTCGACATGATGCCGAGCGACATGCCGGCGTCGAGGGCGAGCCAGTCTGGCGAGGGCGGGAGGTCGTCGGTGTGGCGCGCGTGGTAGAGCGGCGTGTGCGCGGCGATGGAGGAGAGGATGAGCGTGCGGGAGGATGAGTGGTGGGTGGTTGAGAGCTGGCGCGTGAGGGAGTGGATGGTGTTGAGGAGCGTGGCGTGGGCGTCGAGCGGTTTGGGGGCGGCCGCGGCGGCGGGGAGCAGCTGCAGGAGCTGGAAGAGGCGGCGAAGCTTCATTGTGGTGTGACGAGAGAATGACAGTGGTGGGACAAGAGAGAGCTGCGAGAGAGGAAGTGAGAGGTGGGTGAGGTGGGAGAGCTGTTTGACGTGAGGTCGGGTGCCAATGTCTCACCTCGAGTCATATTATCGCGGCTGCAATAGCACACCACGCGAATGCTCGGAACCTCCGCCGAAATGCACTGCGATTATCCGCAAAACAAACACAATACACCACATGCCCATAACTGTAATCTTTTACTATTTTCGCAGTCATAAGTACAGTCTGTGAAGAGTGACATTGAGTTACGGTGCGGCTGAACTTAGTTGGAAGCTAACTGAATCTCGTCCGACAGGTGCCCTAACCCTAGCAGACATGCGTCTGACCGCCGCGTTACCGCTTTGATGATGGTCCGAAGTTCGGACCCGGTTGGAGGGGCTTGCTGCTTGAGACATGCACAATGTTGTTGAAGAAATAGCTTAATAGCATGCTACTTTACGCTGATCGCTCATTGCAGAACGGACGTTGGTGACCAATTTTCATTCATCGTTCTCTTCTCAGCCTGATCGGATTCGTTCCACACGAGACTTCCGTTCCACACGAAACGATGTGAAAAGCCTCACATCTTCGGAGAGAATTGTTGTAGACTGCACATTTGCACCGGTAATCATTCCGGCATAGTCTATTTCACGTGAGGCTCGATCTCTATTTCTGCTTTTCTCTTCTCTTCCTGTAAAATTAACACAACTTTACCGAATCATACCATACGATCTCCAACAAGAATAATCACAAAAGCATGTTCTGCAGTCCAGCTCGTAACTGTTGAAACTCCTGTGCGAAACTTCATATCCGTCAACTCTTCATCTATGTCCTCTCTAAACCCGAGTGATAGACACTGTCCTCCACCAAAAACCGCGGCTGCGACTATGGTATACGGCCAATCCAACGAAATTATTTGCACTTATTGTAAGATGTAGTATTAGCTTGATTTCGCAAAACAGTTTCTGATTGGGATGACATTCAAGCTGCTGGCATTATCAGTTCTGCACCTGGCATCACTCGGTTTAAACTTTAGGTCATGTTTGCGGTTCAGATTTCATCTATCGCACCTGTTTTTGCTTTTCCCTTCCCTTCCTGTGCACTTCACACATTAAACTATCAATGAACACAATTATACGTTCAAGATGGCAGTTATCAATGCTCCGTAAAACCAGTGGTGTACTACTTTCTAAGGACGGAGAAGTTTGTGATGTAGCTTCACCAGTCCGTTACGGGCTTGCTTTATCCCCACATATCACTCGCTTCTCACTCGCATCTCATGACCAGGGACCACCAATATCTACCAAGTCCCGACGAACCCGCCCAATCTCCACCCAGACCTTGCATCCTAATCCCATGCAAATCGCACGCTCACCGGCACACACTCACGAAAAACTGTACTATAAATTCCCAACTAACATAACTACACAAATTAACAAACTCCCCGCATCCCCTTCCTCCACCACAAATTCACCTCCCAAAAAAATTTAGTAAAAACACAAACACAAACACAAACATAAACATAGGCACAATCGCAAACAAAATCACAGAAATAATCGCAAAAACATCAAACCAAAAACAAAAACAAAAACCCGCTGCTCGCTCCCTGCGCGACATGTCCATTCTACCTGTGTTCTACCCCCGTTTATCCCCCACCCCCCACTTCACTCCCCCCTGCCACCCACCAGTGCCGTCCCAGCCCTACGACGCATACATCTTCTTCCGCCGCTTCTTCGCAGGCTTGCCCTCATCCTCAGCCTCGTCGACCTGGTCGACATCACTCGAGTCCATCAGCTCGACCTCCTCCGACGCACTGCCCTCATCTTCGCTGTCACTCGGGGACTTCCGCTTCTTCCGCGTCGTCGGCGAGTCTTCTAGGTCCTCTTCCTCGTCCTCCGATGACGCCTTTGGGCAGCCGTCACTCAGGGTGGGCGATCCCGACCCCGATCCGCTCGACGACTTTGACTCGCCCTCGTCGTCCGAGTCCGCGTCCGAGTCCGACGCGTCGCCCAACGATTCATCCTCTTCCTCCGACGATTCCGTGACGCTGTCACTCGGCCTGCGAATTTTCGGCGGCTGTTGCTCCTGCTCCTCGTCCTCGGAGGGCTCCGTCCCCCTGCTATCGCCAGACGGCCACTCGTCCGTGTCGAGCGAGAAGTCCGCACGCAGCGGCGCCCTCTTGTCCGCGCCCTTCTTCCCGCCCTTCTTCTTGCCCTTCGTCGGCGATGGTTCCGTCGTCGGCTTCGGGCCGCCCGTCTTCCGGCGGAAGCGCGCCTGCGAGTACGTCGCCTTCTTGCGCACGCCGGGCCAGCTGAAGCTGGTGTTGTCGTAGTTCGCCACGGGGTGCAGGTCGAACGTGCGGCTGGGCAGGCCGTAGGTGCGGTTCATCTGCTCTTCCTGCGACAAGGTTTCGTAGCGCTGGCGCTCCGCGAGCACGGCGGGGCGCGTGGCGTAGCGGAAGACGTAGTTGGCCGGCGGCGGGTACTCGCGCTCGAACTTTGGGTCCGGCTCCCACTCGCCGTTCTGCGAGTCCGTGTCCGAGAAGTTGCCTTCCTCGGCGCGCCGCAGGATGCGGTATTTCAGGCGCTGGATCTCTTCGTAGTTGAGCCAGCACGGGCTGTCGAAGGTGGCGAGCGTGTCGTTGGCAGCGGCCGGGTGGTTTTCGAGCCAGTGCTCGAGGGCCAGCCGCGGCTCCGCGCCGGTTTTCTTGAACTTTCCGGACTGCGCTTTGCGGTGCAACTGTTCCCAGCTGCTGGGTTGTACACTGGCTCGGTCCCAGTAGCCGCAGTCTTTGTCTGCCGCAGTCCTTTCTCGGTGCCCTTGTTCGATTTTGGCGCTCTAGTCATTCCACAGAGGTTAGCTTGCAAGTCTGTTATTTTGGTCTCTAACTTTCATATACATACGCCGAGATTGGTCAGGCAGGTGCAGTACGCCTTGTCATTCGTACCTCGCTTGATCCAATCAAGCGGCTCTCCATACTGCTCTTGCTTCTTGAACAGCTGATTTTCTGCCAAGGCGTTGTACACTTTTTCGAACTTTTTGTCGTCCCAGTCTTCCATGTGTGGAGCTTCTATGCCAGGCACAAGCCGGTAGGCCATCTCTAGCCCTCGCAACGTCTCCAATTTTTTGTTGGGTTTGGGTTTGATTTTGGGATCCGGCTTGGGATCTGGCTTGGGATCCGGCTTCGGGTCCGGCTTGGGATCTGGCTTCGGGTCCGGCTTGGGATCTGGCTTCGGGTCCGGCTTGGGTTTGATTTTGGGATCTGGTTTGGGATCCGGCTTCGGGTCCGGCTTGGGATCTGGCTTCGGGTCCGGCTTGGGATCTGGCTTCGGGTCCGGCTTGGGTTTGATTTTGGGATCTGGCTTGGGGTCCGGCTTGGGATCCGGCTTGGGATCCGGCTTGGGATCGGGCTTGGGATCCGGCTTCGGCACTGGTTTCGGTCCCGGTTGCCCGGTCGGGCTCTTCTTCGGGCTCTTCCTTTCGTGCAGCTGCAGCACCAGCACGGCGTTGTATTCGTCCTCGAGGCTCTCCTGCATTTCCGGCGCAGGGCGCACCAGCTCCGGCTGCAGCCAGCGCACATACTCCTCGGGCCGCAGCGTGCGCTTCGCGTTGTCCTGGCCCGTCCACTGCGCGTAGTTGTCCGGATGCAGGCTGCGGCGCTGGCGCTTCCGGAAGCGCACACAGCCCGACGGGTCGACGCCGCCGTACGCCTGGTAGTTCTCCTCGTCGTCCGACGACACGTTCATGCCGTCCGACAGCTCGTACAGCGGCTCGCGCTCGTCCGGCGCCGTGCCCGTCTCGTTCCACGGGTTCAGCCGCAGCCGCCGCCGGGGCCGCAGCCCGAACGGCTGCTGCGTCGACATGTATTCGTCGACCGAGTTGTCGCTGTCCGAAATTTCCACGTACGCGTCCGGTGGCCGCGCCAGGTCCCTTTTTCGCCGCCGCTCCTTTTGCGTCAGCTTGTGGTCTAGCCCCAGCTTGATTTGTAACCGCCGCCCGTAGAAGTGCTCCTTCAGAACTTCGCTCTGTTGTACGTAATTATAGGGATTCCGTTCGAAGACATTTAGGTCCGGCTCCGTCAAGTCGGCCGCTTCGCGCTTTTTCTTTTCATTCGGGACTCTCACTTTTGGCGAGCGTATTTTGGTTTTATCCGTCCTTCTTACTTTTGGCGAGGGTGTTTTGGGTGTCTTGTCTTTTGGCGAGAGTGTTTTGGGTGTTTTGTCTTTTGGCGAGGGTGTTTTGTCCGTCCTGGTTGTGGAAATGGTACCGGGCTCCGGGCCGGAGATGTTCCCCTTGAGCTCAAGTCTTGGTCCCTTGAGACAGCTCCCATTCTTCGCATACTCCTCCTGCCAAGTCTGTGTGTTCGCGATGATATCGTACCAACCTGGATCGATTTCAGCAAGAGTAGCCCATCCTTTGGCTACTTGGAAGACTTCCAGCTGTTCGTCGCTATCCCAGAGTCCGGAGGTCTGAATCCAGCGTTGAATATCCAAGGCAGTACCAGTTGATCCGTGGACTCCCAATTTGCCGACTGCTGCTTTGTGTGCCACATTTCTAATCTTCCTATCATTCTTGGTCAGACGGTGAGCTAGGCCCCATAAGCGCCCTGCAATATTTATGAAAGAAAGTTTCAATGGCACTTGGTTATCGTTTGTCTGTTGGGCTGTCTGATTGTCTTCGTTATTATTTTTGGATCCCGGTATTTGAAAGATCCGAGGAAACGTATTATTGAAATTCGGATTTGTAATAGATGTCCCGTTGATTGTGACAAATTGTCTGCCGCCATATCGCCTTTCAACTTCGCTGCGTCTCTCGTCAATATCCCCATAAAGATTCTCCAAATTAAAGTCTTCAGGGTGGTAAGTGCTGTTCGGCAACACATAGCAGCCTCCGTTGTCAGGAAGGTGGCCAACTAGTGCTTTCACTACATTGGGAAAATTGATGAACTCCCTCATCATCTCGTCGTCCGACTTCTTGCATTCATTCACACCCTCAGCCTCCCTATAGCCGTGCAGGTCATGTTAATATCTGCCTTATTCGAGGGAAGCGATAATTCTTACCCAAAAAGAATAACCTTAGTGCCCTCTGGAAGAGGAATAATTTTGAAATTGTCTTCTTTGTGATTCTGACATTTATTTCCCCCACGTGAAATGCATTTCTTATAACTATTTATATTTGTAATGGAGAATAGTGCGGCCCCAGCAAAATCAATAGTGTAACGGAGCTTCCGCAACTGAGCAGCATGACTTGGATCCGTCATTATGGTGACCATGTCAATAGCATTATCCACCCAGGTTTTTTGATCGTCTAACTGACTCTTCATCTCCTCAAAAGGCCAATCCCATTTACCATCCGAATCATGTATATGGCACGGTAACAAAACTTCAGCAAGTACGCATCTCCAGCTCTTCATATGTACTCGCTTATTGAGTCTGTCTGATATTCTCAATGGTAAGATATATTTGTTTAGCTGTCGGTAGTATCCATCCTCATCGCCTGGTTCTTGGGCTAACCCTTTGCATGCAAATACCACAGCAGTCAGTAGTGCAAAAAATCCACAGTCGCCTGAGCCATTTTGATCTCGGGTCGGAGCCCGTACTATTTCTGGGGCTTCATTCAATGTCTCACTCCCTAAAATACTCCCTAAAAAAACGTTACTAGGTCTTCATCTCCAAAGTGTGTCAATATTCGGTCTTACCTAAGCGACGCTCAAGGTAGGGAATATTATGTGCCAAAAGTGACGAATTTCCAGGTTTTTTGCTATCGTGGACGTATATAACTCGCTCCTGAGAGTCATATATCTCAATCCAGTAATGGGCAGAATTCTCCAACTTGCTGTTGGCTTTTATGGTCTGTGTAGTGTCCGACTTATCCTTTGCGAGTCTTATTTCGTATCTTGCAGGTGGTGCATTTCCCGGAGTTCCTTGGTTGAATGATTCCCATTGGTTCTGCAACCATCGAGCCCTATAACAAAGGTGATCGAAATCGGCGGAGTTTTTCAATGGTAACCACTGCCGCCAAGGTTTTGCTTTTTTGAGATGGGGGTTGTGTTGTTGCTGAAGTTTGAGATAATCGTATTCATTCCATATGCAACAATAAACTGATCCAGGGGCAATTTGTTTTATTACTTCCTGCAGTTTTTTCCAATACGTTTTGTCGACTTTTTTAGATTGTTCCCTGGTAAAATCAAATTTACCAGTCTTCCCTTTTTTAGTGTGGTTCTCGATTCGCACGTCAAATTCCATGCTCCCCTTCTGGGTATGATCTTGTCGGAAATGTGAGGCCCAAAAAATCCAGTATCGTTTCTTTGAAAGTTGTTCAACTTCCAGAGTGTTGATTGCGTTTGTACAGTGGCATAGGTCGAAAAGGTCAATTCTTGAATGTTCTCTGGTGCACATGGCTTGCATAAAATTTGACTGCTCGAACCCAGCAAAAAAACACTGTGATTGGGCATTGGAGTCTAAGTTGTTCAGCAGAAGAATGGCTCTCTCATTCTGAAAATCAGTCATCATCCACTCATCATCGTCTTCCCCACGACCAACCGCCTTGCCAGTATAGGTCGCTCTGAGATTGAAATCTACCCAACGGAATTCTTTCTCTTCATCTGCTACAGTTTGATGCCCTTTGGTTATCTCTTTAATGTTCACGGCTGAGCTATCCTCTTTTTCGGTACTTGTTTTTCTTCTTCGTACCTGATCCTCGGTAAATTCCCCGTCACCAACTATGCTATTAGCAATTGGCCTTAACCTGTCATATGCCGCCGTGGACATTTCTGGAAGAACCGCATAATTGTTCGTGCTAATCTTCGTATTATAGAGCCGCCCCACAACACGATCTCTACTATACCAAGTAGAAGGGCCGTAGTGACTGTGCCTGTAGTCATCAGTCAACTCGTTTGCGATGCTACTATTTGCGGGATCTTCGACTTCTTGCTCGGGAGCCAGCTCATATATGCGCAAACCATCCTGCTTATCATCTGATTCGTCCGAGTCTGTATCGTAACCAGAGCCACCCAAGAGCTTTTCGTGTGGTAAGCGAGGTTTTTTCCTATGTGTCGGAGGTCCTGTCAAGTTTCTACTGACAGAATTTTTGTCAGAAAGACTATTAACAACATCATCTATGTCATTCGCCCAACGAGAATCGCTTATTTCACTAGTTCTTGACTCTCTGCGAAGACTTGTAAGCTCACGACATAATTTGTCGATCTCTATTTGTGGAATAGTTCTCCGGTATGCTTGCGCCTTCGTAAAAGCTTCTATGGCTTGTAGAGCTAGAATACCATGAGGTTCACTGGATTGCTTGTAACTTTCGTAGCCATTGAGTAGATTTGAAAGTTGATGGATGATTCGTGGGCCATTATCCCATTCTCGAAAGGGCGTAATACAGCGGTCGGGTCTGTTCTGTTCATGGGTCTTTTCTTTCGACGAGATCCAATATCTTTGATACAAGCCTTTGTAATTTATGTTGGCGAACCCAGGCAGAGGCCCCCGAGTTAAGCCTTTCTTTTGATGTTTCCCATTAATTATTAGATCACTATCAATGTCCTCAGTAATAGTGGAACACCTGATATAGGTCCTTCCTTCGTTATCTGCGCCAACAAGAAGCTTTGGAACATTGGCCCCAAGTAGGTATTTCACACAGTCCACTGGCTTTTCTTCCACTGAAAGAGCCCCTCCAAATGAATGAATGTTTTGCTCTGTTAGAACACGTCCGCGGTAGGTCGAATTCCATACTTTATTCACCGTTTCGGGCAAATTGACCAGATGAGGACTCTTAATTTGCTTCCCCGGATTGAGCCTATAGAGAGGTTAATGGTCTGGTCAACCGGCTGAGGATGAAGAATTATTACAGAGTAACCACAAAGCTTTGACCCGGATAGACCGCCTTCAACCAAATAGAACATTTACCAATATCCCGGCTATTACAGCATTTATCCAACTCGCTGGGATCCGGCATACCTAGCAGCACTCCAGCAGCGCCATTAAGAAACTCAGTTCGCACTTGAGAAAAAACCTTGTGGTTCTGAGAGGTATTCCAGAAGACTTCTAATTCACTTTTTCTTACTGGGATGTCGGACAAGTCTCGCTGTGCTAAATCTTGGGACTGGTGCTCAAGTCAGTCTTACTGCCTGATATCATAATTGTAAAGTATCATGGAGTAATACCTGTAGATATACGCATTTTATCCAAGCGGCAAAATAAAGCTGGTCCTCAGCTGATGGCTGAGAAACTCTGTGCGGTACACCGTGTTGAGAATTTTCGGTTCCACACTCTGATGTGTCTGGGGAAAGGCTCAAAACAGTCTCGTCTCCGTCAAAATCACTATTGTCTGCAATCGACCAATCATTCTCCAAATCCAGAGTCTTCTTTACAGTTCTCTGGTATTGCGCATGAGCAGGGAACATTCTATCTTCTGAAAATCTTGAAACTGCTTCAGGGTCTATTCCGTGGTCGCGCCGTTCGCGCCGAAATCTCGCAAAAATGTGGCCATGCGGATATCTCTCATCTAGAAAGCAGCGATAATATTCCTTATTGAAAAGTTGAATCCACCGAGCAACCCATAGGCATGAAATAAATGCACGAACACGGCCATTACTCCCGGCCGTTGTCGATGAGGGTCGAAGGAGGGGGTCTTTGAAAAAGCGTATTTTTACCCACCGTAATCTTTTTGATTCAGTGGGACCGATGAATGCTTGATCCAATGTTGTAACTAAGTCATAAGCGCTTTTTGGTATGGATTTTGGTCTAGGCCGTATTACTATATTGTCATTGAGGTGTTCATTGGCCCCACTGTTTTTAACACACGAATTCGGATCAAGGATAGTGACCTTGCGATTCTGAAGATCAAAAACACACAACCAATAAACCACCCTGTGAGACTTTATATTATTAACTCTAGCCTCATGGTACTGCTTTTGCTCGTCTGGTTCGAAATCCATCCAAGTACACTGTGGCAATAGCCATATTTTTCGTCGATCCTCTACTGGCCAATTACCAATTGCCGTCACTCCGAGATCATCGGTTCTTATTGTACCATGCCTTAATATGGTATTTACTTGTTCTAGGGTGCATGTAAGGACGTCAGGGCTGTTCTTTGAACAGCATTGAACCATCCAGTCAATGAAATTGAGATTCCTCTCCAGGTTTAGGTCATCCGGCCATATCGAGGTATCGGTGTCTTGAAACGCCAGTATCATTGAATCTTCTACCACTTTATCGCGCGTTCCTTCGTTTTGTGAAATGGGTTTATGCAAATCCTTGGAGGATTGAAAGTCGGTTTCATCTGGCCCGAGGCCTCTCAAAGAGTTTAGTAAGAGTCTTCCTCGATCGCTTATGTTCTGAATTGGTTTATCCTCGATTGCGGGGATCTCATCGCTCAAAAAGTCGAAATCGATTGGATTATTCGGTACTGTCTCCAAAGCAAGATGGCTATACTGGGCCATATCGACGAGTCTGCCCTCGAAAGGCACATAAATGAGAGCATCGGAGTTATATGGATTGTTTTTAGAGAACAATGGCTTGTTTTGACTTTGAACAAAGGATTCGCGACACAGTTGCGGTTGTTTTTCTGGAGCAACAAAGAGAGGTGGTTAGTCCAATGTTTTCTGCTGACAATCGTCACATACACCCCCGAAGAATGCATCGCTGTTCCGTCATAAAGCATGCGTCGTATTTTGTCAGACGCTGCTCACGAGTTAGTGATAAATCCATGAGTGCATCTAGCCGAACGAAATACTTTTCAACCCCCAAGCATAACCACAAAGGTTGAAGCTGCACCCATATTTGTGATCAAATACCGCATATTTTGACTTCAGGTCGATGTGAACAGTTATCAACAATTCAGGACTACCAATTTGGATCGTTCTTCTTATTTTGGCTGTGTCGTCGAGGCAAGACTGAGAGCATTGCCGAGGGCATGATCCGTTGCGAGGTGAGCAATATTGAGATGACACCTTAAAAAAATGTGGATAAGAACAACTTTTCCAGTTCAAGGAACCCATGAGAATTATATGGGTATCTTCTTATTTCTAGCAAACCGAACAATACGATTCTTCTATTTCAACTGTTGTACCATGCATAGATTGTATGCATTCATAATGCTATTATTCGAACAAGCTGTGAGTACCCACGAACGGATCGAAGTACTAAAAAAACAGTGCAAGTCGATGCGCCTCATGTGAACTAACATGCAACGATAGAGGGGAAACAGCTGAAATAGCACTATTGACACAATCACCTAAGAAAAACGTAGACCAGACAAGCTAGGATGATTCAAACCCTTAAGAATGTCATGGCCATACATACAGAAGGAAACTCAAAATTTCAATCTTGCAAGTTAGTGGAACGCTCCTGTAGCGGTTTGGGGGTCTTCAGCATAATTCTAGAGGTCCTCCAAATCTTAGATGCAATTTCGGAATTCAGAGCCTCTAAGAGCTGTATTTTGGGGGCACGGGGCTAGCGCGCCATGACGGGAGCTAAAGCGTTTTACTGTGTTGGAACTTGCATAAGTATACTGTTTGTCGTGCACCCTTAGTCACCAGCCTGAGCTCAAACATGTTTGCTTCCGAGTCCCAGCTTGCTCACTGTCTATAACTTACACATCACAAGATTTCATCTATCCGTGCTTCACTATACCGAAGATTTTACTCTGCTCTAGATCTAGATAAAAACATCACCCCCGGACAGTAAATCTGATTCTAAAGCAGTCTCTCGGATCCTTACGGGACTTTTTCGACGATGACCACTTGTCTCATGCTCAGCCGAATGGTTTTCGCCCAATCCAGAAGTGTGTCTGCACTAGATCGTGGTGCGCTGCGGTTTGTTGAAGAGGCTTTTCTGCAAACTCGAGACTCTGTTTTAAAGTACTACTATTACTGATAATTAATGTCAAGTCAGCATTCTCATTTATTTCAAGAAATAGAAACGCGATAAAATGAACTGGATTGAGCCACTCGACTACGCATCCAGAATTCAGATGGATACTGGGTTTATAAGGAAATATGGTAGAGAACGATCGAGAGAGAACCGAAGACTCAGAAGAGTTTAACAGAACATGGAAAAAGCACCACAGTTACAAACGGCAAAAACCCAGTCCAGTCGGCCTCACTTTCCCGAGCCATCACGACGGCCCAATGTCGCCAAAACTCTCTTCATTCTCATTTTGTTAATAACCACATCCCTGGCCTCCACCTCCTTCTTCATAAGCTTTACTGCTGCGTTCAATGCTTCC
Organism: Geopyxis carbonaria; assembly: GCA_024516215.1. NCBI lineage: Eukaryota > Fungi > Ascomycota > Pezizomycetes > Pezizales > Tarzettaceae > Geopyxis > Geopyxis carbonaria. The sequence continues at coordinate 304,208 of JAJJXG010000053.1, read as the reverse complement.
CGCACCGTCTCAAGCTCGGCGCACTTCGTCCTTAGCTCCTCATTCTGCTTCTGCAGTTTGCGGCAGTGCTCCTGAACGACTTTACGTCTATGCTGTTCTGCAGCGAGAACCCGTGTTCCCTCAACTAGGGTCTCGGTAGTAAGCTGCAGTTGGAGAGCTAGCTCCTGTATACGGTCTTGAGGGGCCGGGGGTGGAATGGCGGGTACTGTATCTTGGTATATGGGGATTGAGTCAGATGTTTGTGTGAGCCGAGATGGGCGGGAGGGGCGAGGACGGGTCGGAGTACCCTCGGGAGTATGGGCTGTGTATGACGGCATTGAGGGTTGGATTTTTGAATGAAAATGATTGGGGGCTCATATATCATGAAATTTAGGAAGCATCTTGAAGATCGAAGTTCAAAATATCAAAAACTTACACGCCATATAGGTGGCATGTTGCAGCATTTTCACCTGTAAGTATGATAACGATTTTTTGGCTAAGTATCTAGAATAAATTACCAATAAATCTGCAATCCTAGTCTCCTCTTGTTCACAGTCGGGTGTTTTCGTTGTACTCACTTTCACCCCGAGGTACGAGCAACAACGCCACCTCGGAGAACGAGACTACTGTAGTTCTTCTACGTCTCTATAACAATATTTTATCAGATTATGTGATTAACCGCTAATGCAACTCGAACCTCCCAATGCCTCAAATGCGCAACTCCCAATCGCTTATGTGCAATCACGTGGTTTTTTGATACCGGCCAGCAGTCATATTAATCCTGTACCCAACGCCTCAGCTAACTTCCTCTCCCTCTCCCTCTCCTCCAACTTGTGGATCTTTTCTTCAGCTAACATTAGGTCTTCCTGCAGCTCCCACGGGATTGCTTTTAATCTGTTTACCTCTTCTATCAGTGCCTTCCGCATATCTCTCAGTCTCAGATTATCTTCCGCCGCTTTTTCCAGTGCAGTCTTCGCATCCTCCAGACACGCGCGTGCAAAGAACGTCTCCTGGTGCGCTTCGCGGAGGAGCTCGAAGAGTTCTGCAACTGTATGCCCAGGTGCCTCGCGGGGGCTGATGAAAGAGCGTTTGAGATGGCTGAAGAAGTTCATGATGCTTTATTTAATGTACAATATTTGGATTTGGAAGAAGAGGTATATACGCACAGGGGGGCATATTATAGTACTTGTCATGGATTTCGATACCAGTGTCTATGATGGGTGAGCTGGGTGCATGTTGCCCCGATGTCAGACTCGAAACGGGCTGGTAGCTGTCGTAAGGATGGAAATAGATCAAATGGTGCCGAGAAGTGTTTGAAGTTGGTTGTGGCAGATAACGTAAATAATTGGTCATTAGTTTAGCAATTCTCTGTGCTACCCTAAGCCCTGAACCCTGTGGATATCTGATCCCATGAGTCCCCACCAAATGCGGATCCGAAGTTTCTTTCAACCTCGAAGTGCGCAGAGTTTGATTATTTCTGCTCCACAATAACTCGGTCCGGCGACAATGCGCTTTGTTTACTCCGAAACCCTACAATATATTACGTCGACAATAGTGTCAGGTGCGGACAATCCTTTGTATTCACGCAATTCGGGTGATGTATCTCTTTGTTTTCGTGTTTTTACGAACAAGACATTTTGATTCCAAAAAGCCACAAAGTTTGTCTAACAGCCTCATCAAGTCCATATATCTTTTGCGACAAAGGTTTCCAGCTATTTCGACTGGAGAAACATTTTTTGCTGGAATTGGTGGTCTTGGCGTAGCTTTCTAGACCCTGTAAGAACAATGTTTAGCTAGCAAACAAAGGAGCGCTCTGAATCTCACAAAGTGAACTTTTACAGACGAGTGACAATTGCATACCTGCTCTAGTCCCGAAAATCATATCTCGCACACTTTGGAACTTCGGATATCCGAATAATGCAGTAGGAAACCAATCTCGAAAATCCCACGTCAAGCGCAATATCCGAGTGCCAACTCATGCTCCCAACACCGATGATGTAAGCCAACATCAAACCTACTCCTTCTTCTGACCGCAGATCAGTGGATTGTTATTAGGTCTTCCTGGAAGCACCTTTGCATGGAACAGAAAACACCAGCATCAGGCCAAAAATTTCCTGGTGTTCTAGGCAGAAAATATCATGACGTAGGTTTCCGGTTGTACTGCATGCAACTTTCGGTTCTATGTCCCTATAGAAGCTAACCTCTGGCTTGCCATATCCAGTTCAGCCAGATCTTTTGAAATGAAGCACAAGGTTGCACAGTGGAGTATGGCTAATTACATGACAAACATTGAAATGTGTATTAAACCACCCCCATATCTGAGTTAATCGCGTGAAATCCCTGGATAATCGAGTCCAATCAATCGTGGCTATTTGAGTTAGCTAGAGTTCCTATGTGATTACGTTCATTTATTGGCCGGTCAGTACTGGTTTGGGTAAATGTATAGAGAGCTGAGATGTTACAGGGCGCGCGTGGACTACGCATTCCGCCATAAACTCGGGGCAAGGTAAAAGTACCAAAAGCCATTTGATTCCAAGAAGTGCTAAATTGCTCATGCTGTTTGGTAACCACATAAAGTACTTATAAGTCGATGTTGCCTGTCCTCCGCCCACTTTCTAGTACTTTCGGCCTGACCCGAGTATTCACAGGCACACAGGTTGCCCAAATCCCCGCATGCATGTCCAATTACGCAGGCGTAATCAAGTATTACTCGAATTCAACACAATTCGCACTTAAGCGAATCGCCTGCGCATCGGAGATGCAATACTTTTCCCCGTCTGAACCCTTCCAAGCCACGTGTCTCCGATTTCATGCATGCATTATGCAAATGGCCGTGGCTCGGAAAGTTGGTGATGTGTATTTTTTTCTCCCAACAAACACGAATAGTAACGTAATATTAAATTGCCAACATCGAAGCGCTACCTTCCAAGATCTGGATGCCAATTCATTCGTCCGATACGCTTAAGTATCACTCGTACGCACGCACTGCGCTTACCGAGTAGGTACCTAGTGGTTACTTTCCTTGCAAGTTCAAGTTTGCTTCATACATTTAAACCCTGCAATCCTCGGTTCGGCCCGCAACTTTCATTTCGGGCCAGGGAACGTTTAGGATACCCTGCCGATGTGTAGTGTCAGTTTACAATGCCCCGGAGTATATATCTGAGCACTATCAGCTTGCGATGACGTCCGAATATATAGCTGTGTGAAAGTAACATCGCCATCAAGGCCCGTACCACCAATGCTGCTTTACAATGTAGATGAAAGGTTTCACAGGATCGAGTTCCTATGCATGCAAGGTTGCGACTTGTTGGAAAATTTTGAAGCGGATTTTACTGCACTGGGCCGCAAAGAAGTTTACACATGCCCAGTCTTGAAATTCCGAGTGAGAATTGAAGTTGGGACATTTCCCTCTATGATAAATATTTGTAGATGATGATTAGTAGAATGTACACGATAGCCGTTGGTGTTCGCAATCTAAGTTATGATGCCCGATGAGCCGAAAACTGCTCGGTTAACTAGGCATCGGTGTGTGACTTGTGCAGAGATCTGTCTGACAAGGCTGACGGAGCCTCAAGCTCTGGATTGTGACTCCTTCGAGCAAGCCGTGCGGAAATCTCGAGTAACCATTGTAGGGCATACTTTTCTATAGGTTTATTACGCAATACAAAAGTAAGTTTTTAAGCGCTTTGGTATGGTAACCACATGATGCTAATATTATAATACAGCAGATTTATGATATGCAAAAACACCGGGGCAGCAACAACATCCCACTTGTGGAACATGCATGACGTCCTTGCCACATCCAAAGTAGTACTTTAGGTAAGGCGATAGCCCATAGTGACACCGAGAAGATTCAGTCATGAAACATGCATGCTTTCAGCTCGGAGCGAGTAATATGTTCGGATTTCCTTCCAAACGAAGTGTAATCAACATACAAGTATGTATCTAATGATGGGATGATATATAATCCACTATTGAATTATTCTATTGTTACCTGCGATGGTGTGGTCGGGGGTCGGGAATTTGGTAGAAGTGGACAGGCGTCTGGGCAGTTGTTGCAATTGAATTTACTCGGTCCCCTGGTGAATTCTGAAATTTTGGCCGCATCGTTTCCTATAAATACGTCAGTACTACCCTCATTTTCAAACATACTCCTCCTCACCTAAAGTCTTCCTCATCGCAAAACTCCTAAGTCATCTGTCAGCTTTCGATTCATCAATCGTTATTCACTCTTTCTCTCACTAACTAACCATGTCGTCTTATACTGGCTCTACTGGTACTGGTTCTACTGGTTCCGAGTTCTCTGACATGGAAGCTCCTCCCAAGCGTGTCGTCATCATCACTGGTAGCACAACCGGAATCGGCCTCGCTATAGCCAAACACCTTCTCGCGGGTGGCTGGACGGTAGTCCTATCTAACCTGCCTCAGCTTCACGAAGAAACCCTGATCAGGTCGCTCGGCCCCAACGCGTCCTTCTTCCCGTGCGATGTAACCAAGGCTGAGCAAGTCAAAATCCTTGTCAACACAATCTACCAGCAAAATGGGGTTATTGACGGTTTCGTATGCAATGCCGGAATCTGTGTCCCCACACCCGGCAACGGCCAGCTGCACCTCGACTCGCCGGAAAACTTCCAACGCCACTGGGATGTGAACGTGATGGGGATGCTGCACTGCATTCAGGCTGTCGCGCCTCTGATGGCGAAGCAGGGGGGTGGCGCGATTGTCAATATATGCAGTGTCGCGGGCATGCGAGGCACCAAAGGCATTGCAGCTTATACGACCAGCAAATGGGCGGTTCAAGGTCTGACTCGCACGGCGGCTGCTGACTATGGCGAATCTAACGTCCGAGTTAATGCCGTTGCTCCTGGTTTGATTGAGACTAAAATGATGCAAGCTGTTCTCGGGAGTGTTGGAGGAAGGGAAGGGGCTGCTGCTGCGGCTAAACTGGGACGTATTGGCCAACCGGAGGAGGTAGCTGTGGCTGTAGAATTCCTGTTGACCTCTACCTTTACTAGTGGCACTATTTTACCTGTGGACGGTGGGTTCATGTCATAAGCTGTTTTTATTCGGTTTTCTTTCTCTGGGATCTTCTGTGTTTGCCTGTGGGATTTTCTGGTCAGGTATAATGTAAAAGGGTTTTACGTTTAATGATCCTTTCTTGTGTTTCTTCTTGTGAATTCATGTGTACTTTCCGTAGCAATGTCTACCTCTTATGATTTGTAAATTACAATGTGTTCCTAAACATGCAAACCTCGCATCTTATTCAAGGAGGGTTTCTACAATATCCTTCTGCAATGCAATACTTCACTAGCTGTCAAAAGTCCTTACTCTTCAATATCAGTCCTAAATACAGACCAAACGCTTAAGCAGCAAGCTCTACTCTTTCCATAATCACTTTCCCGATCCACAGGTAACAAGCCATTCACTTCACGACGGTGTTCCAAGCGGCCCCCCACAGTTGGTAAACTATCCTGTCATATTTCCGATCATCGTCGCTATCCAAGATTCCCAACAGCTTGTTGGATCACTAAGTAACAATCTCCTATGCGTCGCCCCTTTCACAGGCGTCGGACACAGCATCTTAATGTGGCTCAGTCGATTTTGTTATAACGGTTATGTGTCTCATATTGCTTTTTCAACTGCAATCGCCATCGCGCTAAACTGTCGTCAGTGTCTCACAGTCGGGAAGACAGGTGCATAAAGAGGAAGGCGTCTAGACTATCTTACTTAATATGCGACTTCATGAGTAATTTCTCTAGCATTTCAACCCACTTTGGCGTTTTCTGTACGTACGTACGAACATCCGTCGATAGGCGCAAGCGCCCGGACAGAATAGATAGTAACGTAATATATCAATTATCAGCGCAAGTCCGAAACGCCTTCCAACATAAAGGGATTGCACCAACAAAAGTCGAGTAAATCAGTCCCAGAGGGACAAGTGAACCAACATTCAACTAACAACGGGCGCACCCGTTCCGCTGCAGTCAGGCCTTTGATAGTCTGTGCAGCCGTAACAACGTGTATGGGAGCCGCCCGTCGGTGTACATAACACACTAACAAGAAAACGGCACGGTTGACAGGCTACTCCTTTGCAGAAGGTGACAGAAAAGCGGGGTAAAAAGCAGGTTGCAAGTAGCTTTCACGCTTCTGCACACACTATCACTCGGTTAGCGCGTCTTGTTGGGTTGTGTTGAGCTGGGTCGGGGCTGCTGCAATTTCACAAGTATTTGCAACTTTAGTGTCGTGGAGGTAAGTGTGATACACAAGGGTCGGAGGGGCGATGGTTGGGGGTGGAGAGATAGGGAGGAACGGAGGACACAGATTGTGGTATGGACTCATCTTGTGGTGTTGGCTGACCATCATGATCGACAGAGTTACTTTGCAATTCGAAGCACGAAAGATCGGCTGACGAGAAGACACCAGAGCATACATGGATCGAGCACTAACGCTTTGATCTACAGGTCTGAATTTCGTGTCGCTGGATTCCAACAGTATCTGTTTTTCGAACGTCGAGAGCGAGACAGGACACAACGTAACACAACAACGCGACTTCCTTCTACTCCAGGGGCGACTTTACCACAGGTTCTTGTAATGGATACTTTCCTGCAAGCGTTTAAAAGGTTGAGTTGAAGTCTAGGAGTCTAGCGCTCGGGTTGGCTTCCCATAGGAAAACCTCTAGTGAATCTAAAACTACCAATCAGAGAAGATGTGCTCGCTGGAAGGAGGAACGACAAATTTGAGTTTCCGGCTGGACAGGATACTTGCTAGCAGGAACCATAAAAAACAGCGAGCCAGATTTGCCAATACAATGTATCACGTCCCACATGATCTTGGCCTATGGAAGAGATAGTGATAGCCTGCCATTAACGAGGTTCACGAGAGAGCTGCGGGATAGAAGAGTACCCTCTTGCTACAGTTACAAAAAATCGGGGTTCTACGAAATAATTACTTAACAAATGATGGTTTAACGACCGGCGGAACACCGTTCGAATTTTTCAGAAGTGGTCTAAAAACGGTCAATCAATGGTGTTCATCAGAATGATGGCTGAACGACAGTTTCTTAGAACGCCCCTTTTTTGTAAGTGTAGACGTGCTCGCAGTAGTCTATTTTTGCAGCTAAGGACGGGCGACGGTGAGGGGTTGTGGGAAGGGAAACACTTCAAGAGATCAGTCATCATTCGGAATCAGTGGGGCGAGAAAAGGACATCCGAGATATGATATGGCGAGTGCGAGAACCATGATAAGTTCGAGGGAAATTACTAGCCTGCTGTTGTTAGTTAGAACTTGAATGAATGAAGTCTCGTTGGTTCTGCTTCGACGGAGGAAAGAGCGTGCTGCTCGCAATATTATATTATTGTAGCCAAAGACCCAGACTATTGGTTTGTAAATGCGCTTTTGTAACAAGAAACACTTCCAAAATGCCAGAAAAGCTCGCAAGACATGCTTCATAAAACAATCCATTAATCCCACACCTTAAATCCCCCAATCCACCACACAGATGCTTCCAATCCCATCTTCCAACCCCGCCACAGCGCCAAACACAATGTAGGTGGATTTCATCTTTGCTACTCAACCAACCTCCATCGTTACAGAAAACATTAGTTCCAACCCCCCACAACCCACCCACCCTCACTCTCCCCCCAGCCTTTCATCCACCCCCACCAGCAGCGCCTATGTATCGTTGCTGAGTTCCGTCTCGTCCGAACCGGGAGAGGCAGGCGAATGGAGCTGCTGGGAGGGGCCGCCTCGACACCGCCCACAATCCAGCCGCTACCTCTCCTTCTACCCATCACCCATCACACCAGCTCGAGCCCGCCTACATCCCACCAGAATCCACCAATGCTCACTCTCCACATCAAAATCAAGGGGCGAGGCAGGGTACGAGTAATCCGGTAGGCCCTGCTGTTTGTACTAAAGATGAGCCAGCAGCGGTCCTCGTTCACCCCCCCAGCCAGCAGAAGCAGGCAGCGGCAGGATCACGACTGAATGCAGAAGCTTGCTCCCGCCCACGATGAATATACCCGGTCAGCAGAAGTCCGAGCAGGCCTCACTGGTTCGTCCAGCATTCCGACTGCCACCGCCCGTGCATACCCCCCCACGATCAGGTCCACGCTCACCATCGGGAGTGAACGCGGAGGCGATGTAGGGCAGGGCAGGATCAGTATAATACCCAGCGAGTGATGCAGAAGCAAGACAGGGCAGTGCAAGTACAGCACCCATCGAGTGATGAAAATCCCCCCACGACCCTGCAGCGCAGATTAAATTCAGGCTCCAGCTGGTGGTGCAGTAAAGATGAGCCAGCAGGGCTCCTCGTCCACCCAGCCCGCAGTGCCTGCGGGAAGTTCGTCCTGACTCAGAAGCGGAGACCCGGTTTTATCGATCCACCGTTCTGGCTTGAGCGTGCAGTGTGCACGCTGGATGGGTGGATGGGTGGATGGAAGAGGCCAGCTACAGCTGCCCATCAGGAAGGAAGTGGTCTTTTGCCCAGTGGCATTTTTTCATGTGTGTGTGGTGAGAGAAAGAAAGAGAGGTCTCAGGCGGGAAACTGCAGTTTATAAACACAGTGTGGGCATTGTGCGGGACTGGCTTTGGGATTTTGGCATGGGTTTGAAGCATGGTGCGGCCAGCCCTAACCGTCCCCATGGGGGCGGGATTAGGGCGGGGTTACAGCTACGATTAGTCGGCGGGCTCGGCGGGCTCGGCGGCCTTATAGGGGGTGCTGCAGCTGGGGGACAGGGGGCGGGCATGAGGGGGAGGTAGGATGCAGTAGGCGGAGGTGGTGATGCCGACACAAGGTGGTGGCGTTTGGTAAAACGAAGGGTTGATGCAGGAGACAACTACTCTCGATGATATCGAAAGGGTTTGCATATTAGTAGTCTGTAGTTTCGAATGATTGAGGCAATGTGGAGCACATCCCGTCTTCGTGGGGTCTTGGATTCTCACTCGTCTCAACAACTTCCCATTTTCAGTAAGCTTTGTATCAACCAAACAAACTCTGAATTTTTGCACAAAGAAACCTTGCTTAAAATAGGTAGCTTTTCAACTATCATTAGAGATTACAACGGTTAGCCGTATCGTTTGGTTTCTCGGGGAGCACGACTCGTTCTTTCGGATTGCACAGTCGCAAACATGTATAAACCCCCTCCACCAATGCAACACGTATTCGTACTACCGGCTGCAGCAACCCAACCCCACAGCACCCGCGCCAAATCATGCCCCATAGTCGCATGATACAACCTCTGAGCGCTAGAAAAATATGCTATCTATCCTTTGACAGCCGGCATCGGTTCCTTCGCCAACGAAGAAGTAGGACGTTGTTGGAACTACAGCCTTGCAGTAGTGGTCATGTTTCAGGGATATTTTCTGCCGCTCTCGGCATCGCTTTGGATATGGCTGTCGACGCTTCAATGGGGGACATCGAGCGTCGACCGTTGTTTCGGCAGCTAACTATGAAGGCAATGTAGGGTATTGAACTACATAGTTTCACCTGTAACCGTTCGTTAATTTCACCAGAGCTCAAGAATTGCATGTTTCAGGTCCCACTGTATGATTTCGCCAGAGAGTTGTGAATACTACAACCCCCGTACCATCACGCATACCCACACGCCTCCACCACCTCCCTCGCACCCTCCCCAATCAAGCCCCTCACATACGCCACAAACTCCTTCATCGGCACCATCTCCTTCTCCGTCCACGCCATCTCCATCCTCCTCCCGCCCCACAGCACCCTCACAAACTCATCCCCCCCTTCCGCGCGCCACTTCTCGACCACCACCTCCGCTCCCATACCGGGCCACACCATCTCCCGCACCTGCAACGCGGCGAGCAGCAAGCTCACGCTGCCATCATGCGCAACATTATGCCTCCACCTCACCTCGCCAGGCGCCTCCAGGTGGCCCAGCAGCTCATTCAGCCAGATGCCCATTTTTAAACTCGCATAGCGCAGCGACGACGGGTGATCGCGATACAGAAACGAGTACTCCCACTGCCCCCAGCGAAACACCTGCGCCGCGTCCTCCTCGGTGACGCAGCGCGCGGGGTCAGACGGGCTGCACGGCAGCGGCAGGCCGTGGCACAGACGCGACGTGAGCGCGTCAAAATAGTGGTCGACGTTCGCGTGCCAGCCCGCGCTGCCGGGGTCGACACCCGTGATTGCGTCAAGGCGCGCGAGCAGCGGCGCGGCGGCGGCGAGGTGCGCGGTCCACGCCTCGTGCCGCGTGATCTCGGCGCGCAGCGCGTCGGCGGCGGGGCAGGCGTAGCTGGGCGCCAGGCTGTCGACCGCTGGGGGCTGCTGCAGGAGCGGAACGGGGGAGGCGGCGGGGTGAAGCGGGTACATCCCGCGGATCAGGGCGCCGGCGACTTGGGACGTGATGACGTTTGCGGTTGCGCGGAACGCGATGGCGGGGGAGGTGGCGGAGAGCGGGAGCAGGGCGCGGGAGTAGGCGGTCCAGAGGTTGCGGCCGTGGGCGGCGGAGTCCGCGAGCCCGCCGGGCGTGAGCTGCGGGAACTGGCAGGTCCCTGCGAACGGCGTGGAGAGCGGGTTGAGGGGGTCGTGGTAGGTGCGCCAGAACGTCTGTGCGCTCGGGACGCCGGGCGTGGTGGCGAAGAAGTGGAGGTGCGTGGAGGTGCAGTCCCACGGCGGCGTTTCGATCGGGAAAAGGTTGGACGCGTACGGCGTGCGTTTGTGGTGGCGGTGGATGGCTTCCGCGTAGACGAGGGTGTGGGAGCGCGGCGGCCGCGAGGGTGTAGAGGCGTGCGGCATGTTACAGTAGTTGTAGACTGCTGCTGTTGACGAGGAGTTGTAGATGAACCCGTTCAGCCCTGGGCCGTGGAGCGCGAAGGTCGCGTTGTTGGTGGGTGTTTGCGAGGGCGGGAGCCATTGCGCTGTTGCGCTCAGGGCGGAGGCGAGGGCGATACTCCACTGCGAGGAGTGCATTGTGGGTGGTCTGGGGAAGGTGGTGGGTGGTGGTTGTGAGAGGGATTATGAGGCATGGTGGTGAGCTGAGCTAGGTCGTGATGTTGTCGTTGTCGTGGGGAAGCGAGGCCGGGGTTGTTGACACGTGCGGGCGGGAGCCGGCGCGGATCAGGAACAGGCTAGCTAGGCGTGTTGGCATGCGTGCCTTCTAATTGGTGGGGTTGGGCAGCTAATGCACGCACTTTACGCGTTATGAATGTATCTCGACATTCTGTGTGTGAGTTGAATCTGCAGACGAATACCCACAACACACAGAAAACTAGGTATTGTGGTAACATAAAACTCCAGTCCAGAGCGAAGTAAGGCTGGATTATATTGTCAAGAAAATACGAAAGGACGTCTTTCTGAGCTATCGAGTTGCAGATGTGGTCTTATTCCTAGTGAAATTGAGATAGAAACAACATCAAAGCTTGGGTATGAGACCATGGCGAAGTATTAAAACTAAGTATTTTCTAGTGGTGTTGAGAAGCGATTCAATTAGTTCTTCGAGATCAATGCAAGTGGTTTTCTAAGAGAATGGCCAAGGACCTTTGGGGCCTACAAAGTAATGGGCGATAATCAAGGTCACATTCCGCACTCACCGTGGACGACCCCACCTCATGCCAGTTTTCACTTCATCACACTTTCAATTATCACGAATAGTTCCCACATATAGTTCCATATGGTAGACCGAAAGTATTGTAACCCCAAAAAACTCCAATTTTTATTTCAAAAAACAAAACTTTTCATCCCCACCCTCATCTACTTGATTGAGTCGTGGATATTGTGGGGGCGAGGCTCCTCCCCCGACGACTCAATCCCGGCCTCCTTTTCCTTGTCGTTCTCCTCTTCGTCGGCGGCCGCATTGGTGGCGGCGTCGGTCGTGGTGGCGGCGGTAGTGGTGGCAGCAGCGGCGGGCTCGTCCCAGTCCTCCCCCCGCATCTCCCGCACCATGCCCATCTCCAAGTCATACTTGCGCTCGGAGCGGGCGAGCAGGGAGGCACTGGTGGATCGAATGGTGATCCACCAGGCACATCCCTTGCCCAAGAAGAGACAGACGGCCACGGCACCCATCGAGCTGATGGTGGTGTTGATGATATGGCCGATGGCCGCCTTGGGGGAGAGGGTGGCGAGCCCGAGGAAGACGCCGGAGGTGACCGCACTCGCGATGAACGCGAGCAGGAGGAAGACGAGGGCGACGGGGCGACGGTAAGGTCGCAAAGGGCAAGTCATTTCGGAAGATTCTTGTTGCAGTTAGCTTCACTGTGTTGTCAAATTATTTTGAAGCGGGTCGGATTAGGTACCTTGTGTACGGTTTGGTTTGTTCGGGTCGAGAAACGATTGTAGTGGTTGTCAAGTGTACGTGTGAGAATCTTGAGAGAAGAGAAAGAAAGAGAGAGTGGGGAGAAGCAGCAGTAGCCATACACTGAGCTCGTAAAAAAAATTGGGCTGCGAGCCACAATTACCTGGTGCATCAAGATTCACTCGGGACTTTTGGTGCCAAGCCAAGCAGGTATTTCGACCATTTTAGCATGATGATAAAAAACTATAATGAAAAAAATACCATCAAAGAAGTTCAGAAATAAAGCAGATCCTGCCTTGCACCTTTTTTTCCTAGGTCTCGCCAAAATGTGGTGTTCAACAAAACAAACCGCAGTCGCAGCACGTTATGATAAATCCTGAACCAATCCCAAATATTCGAGCCAAGCATTCCCAGTATTCGAGCCGCATTGGTAACCAGCTCGTTATTCGAAAGGATTCTATTCTTTTTCGAAATTTCTAGAGACCTTGGATATCTTTTATGGTGAGTGATGGTTGAAGTGTGAACATGTGGAGAGGGCTTGGTATCAGATGTGTTCTTCGTTGTGGGAGGTCGTGATGTACATGTATTCGATGTCTTCAATCTCTTCGACAATGTCGGCATAGAGCTCAGGTCCAGGGGAGCAAGATCTTTGACTTCAAGATTGATGAGAGCAAGTTTGCCCTTGTCCTGTCGGAGGCGAAAGAGGAAGAGACGAAGCAGTTTGCAAAGTTGCACCCAGTAAGAAAGGACTGATGAAGTACGGTGTATGAGTAAGCTGGTGAATCGATGAACAAATTTCCTATCGTCGGCCTCCGACTTCTGTAGACCCATTTTCTCTCATACGGCCTAAAGTTTGTTTGTCCTTGACCTAGCTCCCATGACTAGAAATTGTTTTAAGAGTCGCCTATTAGCCATGCCAAATCGTTCAGTAGAACAGTAAACTCACTCTGGCTCTAGTGAACCGAGTCCATTAAAAATAATTGCTCTCCCAGATAACAAATTGATTATGAGACAAATCGCAGTCCGACAAGAAGATAAGAAGAAAAATTACCCCATGATGAATTTGAGGCGGGGTACTAAATGCGAGTGATATGGTCTGCAAAAGCCATACAACTCAGTTCACAAAAACTTTGCTCTGTAGTCCCATGTACTAAAGTTCTTTGATAAAATTCAACCCTCGAGGCTTTCTCTCTGATGATAGGTAAGATTTCACATGAGATGATTGAGCTACTCCAAAACTGAAGAAAACGGTGTTAATTCTGACACGATGTTTGTGTTCAGGTGAATTTGAGTCTTGGCGCTTGCGGGTGGTCGCCGAGTGTCCACTATTTCTCCATTTTCTCTACATTTCACTCCTAGTTGTACTACTTATGACTCTCTTTGATCGTCTTTGACTGCAACCTCCCTTCTTGGCTCTATATTTCCTGTAGGGTTGACTCCGTTTATTCCGTACTATGTGCTTTGGTCTAATCTGCACTAGAGCTTTGTTCCAATTTTCTTTGGTTGTCCATGCGAGTAGTTGGATAAATCAGTCATCTTTTCGATCAACCAATTTACGGATTGTTTCACGCGTGACTTATAGAGGTCACGTGTAGTAGCGTTAGCGAATGAGAATAGCGGCTGGGGACGAGTCACGAGACAAACTCATAACTCATGGAGATATAACGGTTTGTATGATGCTGAGAAACTGTTACAACTCGAACTAAAATGTAACTAACGGCTTTATCAGGTACTTACATAGTTTCCCAAAAGGTTATAATGTGCGATAAATGGAGTTCCGGATAATTTGAGTACCAAGAGGCTAGAGTCTATCACAGCTTGACAGGTACAATACTGTTGTGTTACAATCTTTCGGATATTTTATCGCAGGCTGAAGGTAAAGTTAATCCGGTGCAATTACCCCCGAGAATTGCATCCCCAGGATTGAGAGGGTGTCTATCCGGGTTGTGTATGTTACCAGTAAAGTGTCTATTAATTGCGATAATTATCCATGGTTAATGATTTATAAGCATGAGTTCAAGTTCACATTTATCTCAATGCTAATTTGGTAAGTTTGGAGGTTGAAATTTGCCCAATGTGCTCATTTGTGATTATAGGAAATTCAGGGGATCTTTATCTGCTCTATTCTCCCCGCAGTTCTCCACATCGTCAGGATCCAAGCCGAATGCCAGATCCGCACCGGGGATAAAAGCGGGGATAAATACTAGCTAGCCCCAGAACCCCAGATTTCTCCAGATCAGCCACCCCGGCCCTCACTGTAATATCAGCCTGATATGCAACCCAGAGCTGTTAAATAGTCAAGATCTTCATATTGATCAATATCTATTTGGGATTGGATTTCGGGAGCTCAGAACATTTCTCCCGGTTTTATTGTACCCCTTAATATCTTGGCCCAAGGTACGGTAGCTTTATCCTGGCGCTGCAATAGCTAACAGCTTCGATTTACATTATCCAGAATGAATGATGAAGAGAATCACCATTTTTCCCCAGCGTGGGGCCATGGATAGCTATAAGAACCCCTTTAAGGCCCGAAATTTGGACGGATCTTCACCAGCTGCACTCACTCCTTTGCACTGCTAAAGTGATTTCTTTTCTCCGCCATGTTGTTTCGAACAACAGTCCTCCTTCTTTTCTCCGTAGCGGCCACAGCTCTAGGTCCCAACAAGCTCGTCAGCTTCTCCAGTGGTCGCAATGGCCTTCAGCTCAGCGGTGGTGCTATCAAAGTTTCGGGCGACGATTACCCCGGTGTAATCCGCGTTGCCAATGATCTTTCCGACGACTTCGAAAAAGTCACTGGACGTGCACTGTCCGTCGACTCCACCAACAGCACCTCTGCTTCCTCCAAGACCGTCATCATCGCTGGTACTGTCGGGAACTCAAAGCTTATCGACACCCTCGTGAGTACCGGAAAGATCAACGTCAGCGAAATCAAGGGCAAATGGGAAAGCTATGCAACTCAAATCGTCAGAAACCCCATGCGTGGTGTGTCCAAGGCGCTCGTCATTGCTGGTAGCGACAAGCGTGGTACTATCTTCGGTCTCTACGCTATCTCAGAGGAGATCGGAGTGTCTCCTTGGTACTGGTGGGCCGACGTCGCTGTACAGAAGCATAGCGCCGTGTATGCGCTCGACAAGAAGGTCACGCAGGGACCGCCTTCGGTCAAGTATCGCGGAATCTTCCTCAACGATGAGCAGCCGGCGCTGACGGGATGGGTGCGCGAGAAGTATGATGGGAAGTATGGACATGAGTTCTATATACAGGTTTTTGAGCTTCTTCTCAGACTAAAAGCCAACTTCTTGTGGCCTACCATGTGGGATAGCATGTTTGGCGTCGATGATTTGTTGAATCAGAAGCTGGCTGATGAATATGGTATTGTTATGTCAACTTCCCACACCGAGCCGCTACAGATGTCAACCAAGGAATGGAACGAGCATGGAGAGGGCAACTGGGATTACACAAGCAATTCCGACGCAATAAAAAGTTACTGGGAGAAGGGTATTGAGCGTGCCAAAGACTACGAGGGCGTATGGACCGTGGGAATGCGTGGAAATGGAGATAATGTCCTTAGTGAAGACGTCGTCACCGAATTACTGCAGAAGGTTGTGGCCGACCAGCGGACCATTCTAAGTGATATTTTGGAAAAAAATGCTACCGATATTCCACAGGTGTGGTGCTTATACAAAGATGTAAGCTCAGGCTTTTTGATATCATATGTGACATGAACTGATAAGTGGGCAGATTCAAGCGTACTACGAGGAGGGCATGAGAGTACCCGAGGACGTAACACTATTATGGACCGACGACAACTGGGGAAATGTCCGCAGACTGCCAACAGCAAACGAGTCCAACCCAGCTGGAATGTATTACCATTTTGACTATGTCGGAGACCCCAGAGACTACAAATGGATCAATACAATTTCTCTTGAAAAGACTTGGGAACAACTCGCCATGACATACGAGCGCAACGCCCGCGAAATCTGGGTTGTGAACGTCGGCGACCTCAAGCCCCTCGAGCTGCCTATTGATTATTTTATGAACTTGGCATATGACTTCAACACTTGGGGAAAGCCTAACCAGGTCCTCAACTACCATGTTGCCTGGGCTACTCGTGAATTCGGTGCTACCCACGCCCGCGAGATCGCCGACATCATGGACTTGTATGGTTTCTACGCTGCACGCCGGAAGTTCGAGCTCCTTGACCCAGCCACATATAGTGTTATACACTACTCCGAGGCTGCGACGGTCTTGAAGCAGTGGGCTAACCTCACTACGCGGGCCGACGCTGTCTACTCGGCCCTTCCCACCGCCTCTAAGGCAGCTTTCTTCGAGCTCGTCCTGCATCCTATCACCGCTGGTTACATCGTGCACGACATCCACATCTCGGCAGCTTTAAATAATCTCTACGCTCGCCAGCGCCGTACGTCTACCAACGACTTAGCCGATCATGTCCTTACGCGCTTCAAGGATGACGCTGCCCTGACCGTCCGTTACAACAAACTTCTAAATGGAAAGTGGTCACACATGATGGACCAGACCCACCTAGGATACAACTACTGGCAGCAGTCGATGCGCAACACGCTTCCCCCACTGTCGTGGGTGCAGTCCACTGAAGCCTCGCTCGCCGGGCACATGGGCGTCGCTGTCGAGTCCTCGAACGGCTCTGTCCCAGGCGACGACTACTACAACGCCGCTTCCTACGGCAACAACACACTTGTCCTCCCGCCGCTCGATCCGTACGCCCCGGTCCCATACCGCACTCTCGAAGTCTTCAGCAAAGGCACCGAACCCTTCACCTTCACCATCTCCCCGCACAACCCATGGATCAAAGTCTCCCCCTCAGCCGGCACCGTCTCACCGGGCGACAAGGACGTATCTGTCAAGGTCTCAGTAGACTGGGCCTCCGCCCCTACCGGCGTCAGCATCGCCTTCCTGAACATCACCTCCACAGCAATCTACGGCGACTTCGGTGCCCCGCAGGTGAACCTTCCTGTCAACAATACTGTCGTCCCCGCATCCTTCTCAGGCTTCGTCGAGAGCAACCGCATCCTCTCGCTTCCCGCCTCCAAGGCCAAGAACGCAAAGAACAAGGCTTTCCAAACCATCCCGCGCCTCGGCCGCGCCGTCGAGACCTCCGTCACCCTAGCCACAAACGCCACAGATGCGCCAGCACTAGAGTTCCCAGTCTATGCCTTCACGTCAACCAGCAATGCAACTATCACACTTCAGCTCGGCGCAGCACTGAACTTCGATCCCCACGCCCCTCTGCGCTACGCCGTGCAGTTCGGAGACGGGGCGAAGCAGGAAGTCAAATACGTCCCCGCACTCAAGACGCCGCTGTCGATGCCGGCGGGGTGGGAGGCGGCTGTTGCCGGCGGAAACGTGTGGATCTCTAAGACGACGCACACTGTCGCTAAGGGCGCGGGCACCGTGAAGGTGTGGATTTTGGAAACTGGGGTTGTGTTACAGAGGGTTATTGTTGAGCTTGCACCGGTGGAGCGGGGGAGTGGCATGGGTGGACAGTGGAGAGGGGTGCAGGATAGTTATTTGGGCCCGCCGGAGAGTGTGTGGGTCAATTAAGTAGGAAGGTTTGTCGTTTGTAAATATTTCTTGTTGATATTCTGTGCAGAGGTTTTTTGGACTGTTTTCACTCGCTTCTCGCAATAGACTGTTGAAGTTATCATCGATCATTCGGTTTTTCTTGTGGGCTCCGCTTTCTCTTCCCAAGTACACACAATTGAACCCGATTATTCTCTCATCTCCAACATAGACTTCTTTATTTACAGCGATGTAACGGTATCATGCCACACATCGAAACACCCGACAAGAACATCGGATTGTATCAACCAATGTCTATAATCACCTAAACCACCTCAATCGCATCTGAAAAAAAAACACGAAATGGCATCCAACTCTGCCCACGAACCGCAGTTCATAACCCCACCCCCTCCAATACGTACCCCACTACATCTACCCCACCTCACCTCCCTATGCATCCCTGACATTCCCCATCAACCACAACCACGCCACCATTTCAACTCTACACAAATGTGAGCCCATCGGTGGTGACCCATACATCAACAGGCGTTGTGGCCGAGTGGTTAAGGCGAGAGATTAGAAATCTCTTGGGTTCGCCCGCGCAGGTTCGAGTCCTGTCGACGTCGTCATCTCTTTTGTTGTTTTGTCTGAACTGTTTTATTGATTCAGCATATGTGCTTTCGATGCTTTCGATGATGGTGTGGGTTGGTTCGGGTCGTGGCTGAGGTATGTGGATGAACAAGAATGAGAATGGCAAGACGCAGGTAGCCAACCACCTCTTGGCAGGCTATTTGGGAATCACAAAGCAATGTTTAACATATCGACGCCAATTATTTGTTAAGAACATGTTGTTAATATTGTAAAACATACCCTCCACATAGACTACATATAGCAGACTTTCCTTCCTTCATTCTGTACACTTAAAAATAAGATCTTGAACGTCATCAGCATCATCATCGACATCATCTACAGATTTCCTTCCCTTCCCTCTCATCAAGAGCCCGTAATTTAACACTCATAGAAGCAAACACATAGCGCGCAAAGCCTCCCATGAAAAAGAAACAAAGAAACATCCAATAGACATAAAGATTAGAACTCAAGGCAAACTCAGACGCAGACAAAGCGCAGACCAAAGATGACACAAAAGCACCACAACAAAGATTAATGCCCATTAACGCCCGCGCCAACACCGTTTCCATTTCCATTTCCGTTTGAATTCCCGTTACTTCCATTGCCACAGCACCCGTTGCCGTTGCCGTTGCCGTTTCCGTTCGCCGCACCGCTCGCAGCAACATCGACGTTTAAGCCACCATTGCCATTGACTCTAGCAGTGGCCTGTGGCCCTCCCACGCCAGCGCCGCTGGCGCTCTGGTTGCCCAGGAGCACGCTCTTGTTCACCTCCTGCGTGCTGGGAGGCACATCGATGCCGGGGTTGCGCGTAAAGAAGTTCACCGGCTTCAAGGAGACTTTGATCGTCTCGCACGGCATGACCGGGAAGTCTTCGCAGCGTGGGATGTGGTTGATGCCGAACTGCACCCACACCACGGGGTTCTCAGTGACGTCCTCTTCACGGTCTGCCCAGGAGCGCACGCCCTCGCCGCCGCGCGACTGGTTGGTCCATGTACCGGCAGAGAAGAGTTCGCGGTCGTGGTAGCGCGTGACGTAGATAGCTTTATCGGCGAACTCGGCGCGCTTGTGGTGAAAGGAGGTGGGGTGCGCGAGCATTTTCTGGAACGGCGGGACAGCGATCTTGTAGGCAACGGGCTTAGAGTTAGTGGGGTTGCGGGATGTTGGATTTTGAATCTTGAAGATGCGGTTAGACTCAGTCGCGGTGTTCATCCCTGAGGAAATGGTGATAGGTGTTTCGGTGGTGGTGTAACCGACGCCGAAGGGGTTGGTGATAGGATCAAGAGGCATGGCATGGGCTTCTTCGTAGACGACGCGGTTGGGGCCAGGGCCGTCGAGGGCAGGGTCGATGCGGAGGGAGAATACATGTTGGTGATGTTGAGCGAGGACGCCTGGGTGGACAACGGTACCCCAAGGTACGGAGAGGCCGTCTTCTATAGGCGCTGTCGATAGGATTCCAGTGGCGCGAACTTCGTAAGAAAGCTCGCCGGATTGTGTGAAGATGAAAGCTAGAATATATTCATAGTTGCTGACTGTGATAATTGATTGAAGGACAAGTTCACGGGATCGAGTGACAACGGCCCGGCCAGTACGGTAGTTAGTGTGCTTGAAGCCAATGCCGGCGTCCTGTTCATGGATGCAGACTACATTGGGCATCTCAAGCGGCTTTCCGTAATCGTCCGCCAAGTTTGAGGATAAATAGTGGATTGACCCGAGGCAATCACATCCCAGTTTAAGGTTATTGGCCATCACACCAGCGCCCTGCAGAAATTAGTAAGCGAGTGAGACAGCGTGAGAAATACGCGAACTTACTGCGTCACCAAGATCGAATGCTGCCTTCTTGTGATACGGCGGTCTCGGGTCGCCATATGGAATATTCATCTCGCTCAATGACACACGGTAAAACAAACTCCTCCCATCGTACTCCACGTTGTGTAGCACCATGCCTTCCCGGTAGTTGAAGCTCGTGCGCATACGCCACTTCTGCCATTCAACCACAGCTCCGCCACTCCCCTGCGTGCCCTCCTCGGTTATCGTGAAGCTTGCGCCTTCGGGTTGCACCACATGCAAGGGTTTCAGATCTTTCCGCAACTCTTGGTGCTCAGGCGTGTATTCCGCTGGCGGTGGCACCTTGTAAGACTTTGGGGTAGAGGGTGTGAAATCAGCTCCTGTCGGTAAGTGATCAATTCGGATGATCTTCTTAGTCTCAACGTCAATCACGGGTGAGATTGACAATGGCATTGCATAATGATTGGAGTCGACATTGGAACCCGGGTGCGGGCTCTGCAGGTACAAGAAGCACTGGAACTGCAGTCTCTGATCGGCAACACCATCCGAGCCATAGATCCACGGGTCTGAGATAACTGTGGAACCCTCTGGAAGCTGTAGCTTCGCAATCTCAGCCTGCACTGTCGGGTCGGCCAGTGCAATCTGTTCCATTTCAAGGATTTGAGGGCCATCTGCAAAGCCATGGTGGCCTTTCTTTACAGGCGTTAAGCTCTGCAGTGAATTGTTTGGTATATCGACAACTGCCTCGTATAGTTTGTCCGTGTTGCGCACGTAAAAGATCGAGTAACCGAGCCGTTGGGGCTTTGGGCCATCACCTTTCCCTTCGTTCCAAGCCAGCATCTCAGCCTTTGGTGGCTCCAGCGTTGTAATCGTTTTGAACTGGAACGCCTTTCCCTCCGGCATTGGGAACTTGCTGGAAATGACATCGTAACATATGGAAATTTCAGAAGGCAGCAGTGGTGTGAAAGGATGCATGCTGGTAGAGTTGTGAGGTGGAGGAGAGGAACAGATCGAAGAGGTCTGGAAGGTCTCGCGATTCGAGACTTCCTCGGACAACAGAGTCGGTGACATTTTAGGCTATCGCAATTCTATTCAAAACTTATTTAATCTGTGATCAGCCTGGAATGATGCAGCGACGCAGAAATGTAGCAGTTGAGGCAGGTGGGGAACGAGAATGAAAGATTACCTGCTCGGAACAACCAAATCGCACAACGTACCTCAGCCGTCGTTATTTCCGCTGGAGTACAGATTTGGTCCAATTCCCGTGATCCTGTGATCGGTGATTCTACGATGGTTCAAAAGAGCCAATGACGAGATCGGACGAAAGGTACACGGAGGTTTGTACTGTTGTGCAGAACGTTGGACTGTATTCGACAAGTTGGGCGTTGCGGGTTGCAGCAATGGCGTACGTCAGGCCTGGTCGGCGGTGTGTGTGTTGGATCGAGAGTTAGGTAGAAGAATGTTGGTTGAAAATTCACAAAGCCCCTTCCTTTTTTTCTTCCCCTTTCCCGTGAGTGGCGAAAGAAGGAAAGAAAAGGCGTGGTGGAGGGAAGAGTCAAGAAGTACTCGAGCAGCAGCAGTTAGACGGAAGGAGGAAGGAAAAGCAAAGTCAGGCAGAAAGCACACAAAGTATGAGCACGCTGCAATGGGAAAAGTAACAAGCAACCACTACTGAACGAGCCAGCCAGGCCTCCACATCCGCAGCCGGCCAGTTTCTTTCGGGCTCGCCTCAGTCCAGATGTCTTGGGAGGGGGGGGTAAGTGGTGTTCTACATGTAGAGCATCTCGTAGGTAACTTGTAGGTTAGTATGTGCCGCTTACGGTACACACTAGCTCCCCTCGGGCAGCATCCTTACGGACCAGAATCTCTAGGTACGTCGAGCACCTTGCCCCGCGGTTCGCATCAGACCGGCCTCTGTCCACTGCTCCCCTACCCCCTGAAAGCTGCCCGTGAACAAGCGAGGGAGAGACAGCATGCCGTGTCATGTGTGTCTCTACATACACTCCATTCCACTGTCTGTCGGTCTTTGTCCTCATACCTCCATCTCCACCTAATTGCTCTACAGGCCCTCCCGCTCTCCCAGCTAGGAAGGCCTACAAAAACAATCCTCCTCCCTTCAACCGCAATTCCTCCGAGCTTCTGTAGTATGTACTCTACACAATACATACACCATACTGACCGCTTCACGACTCGACTCCACCCCTATCACATCGCATCGCCAATTGGTCTGCCTGTTGTTCTCTTGGCCATTCATGCCGCATCTAGATCTGCACGTCCTCAGGCAGCTGCATCCCCATCTGCAAGTTAGTCGAGCTCCCTAGGCGCGGCTTGGATTAGTTGCCCCTCCAGCGACCGGTCGCGCGCCCACGATTTGGTCGACGTCACAGACTCTCATAGTCCGCTGAGGCTCAACTCCATCATCCAATCCAATCCCATCAACCAGCTTCAGACCCTCTCGAGCTCCAAAGTTCCATTAGCAGCATCTCTACCCCACCTGCAGCTGTGTAACATGGCCGCGACCGCCTCTACGACCAAATTAATTTCCGGCCTCGCACCAGCCAGTTCGCGGGACAATATTTAAACTCAATGCCCGCGCGAATCGAATCGACTAACGCGAAATAACCTCCGGTCGACGCTCGTTCGAGATGCGCTTCCCCTCCGGTATGTGAGGTACGACGCGAGGCGATGGCCACCCGAAACCTGGGACCAGTTCCTGGTAACCAGCGCGGCCGCCGAAACAGCAACCGGCATGGTCTTCCGCATGCAGCAGGTCGGCAGCGAAGCTCCCATCTCCTCCGCCCAACCTCACCTCCAAAAGAAAAAAAAAGTCTGCGACTGGCTGTGGGGGGGAGAGTACGCTACCCGTCGTCAGGAGCCGGCCAGACACGAGATAGAAATTGTTGCGGATGGCGGAGATGGACTGGGCTGGTGTGATTGGCGCGTCTTGGAGCAACGCGGTGTCGGCAGATCCCGATGCCCAAATGTACCCCGCACTAGTGTGGGCACGTGCCAGATTAGCCCTGCTCCGTCGCCCCGGAGGCGGACGAATCACGACAGTCGGCGGAGAGGCCAGGTATTTGTAGGCGCAGCTCATGTCTCCAGCCCCAACGCCGACACCACACCTGTCAACTCCGATCATATTTGCATATCCGGCTTCTCACGGCTGCTAATCAGAGCAAATCAGATGCGGCGGTCACAAGCTTCTCATCAGATCCAGCGCTGCGAAGTATCTCATTCATTGATCGGCCCTCGTCCCCGCAGCGCTGACTGCATATCAACTTCGAATCATAGAGAGCTACATTGTACTCCGTATGTACCCGTACCTTTATGTACACGCGTACATAGAGATTATGTACAAACATACATCTCATCCCACCTCTGTCGGACCGCCTGCATCCCAGCCGCCGCCCGCCGCCTCACCGTGGGGGTCTCAGGCACAGTTCGACAAAAACAGGGCTGACGAGTGATCTACCGTGCTGGCCTGCATCATGCATAGTGCATATCGATATGCCGAGTATAACGACTTGTAATAATTCAATAAAACGCTCAGCGTGGGACATTCCTTTGGCTTGCGTCTATATGCATGCGCTACCTATAGCATACCCACAGAGAGACGTTAGACGTCAACCCTCCTCCTCCCTAGCGCGGCTAGATATCGACGACACCTATCTACGGGCCCACCACATACGATCTCGTACTCGCCACCCGCCGTGCCACTCCCGTCTGGCTATCTGCCGCGGAGATGCACGCTCGCGGCCTGGTAGCGTCTGCCTGTCAGTCAAATGCTTACAAACACACCTTGGATCGTGGGGCGCGCAATCTATGGAGCGGTCTAGCCCACATGGATCATTTGCTGTGATAGTGGAACTTGTGTTAGTGGCGGCTAGGACAAGGACGAAGGGAAAGAGATGAAAGGAAGACGTATCGTTCGAGAGCAAAAAGAGATGACGACGTCGACAGGACTCGAACCTGCGCGGGCGAACCCAAGAGATTTCTAATCTCTCGCCTTAACCACTCGGCCACAACGCCTGTTGATATGAGGGTCGTCACAGTGGTCCCTAGATTCTCGGCGAGGAAATGGCAAGGGTTCTGTGTACTTTGGTAAGGGAGGGTATATTGGGGACTTCTCGAAAGTTGGCTTAATTTTTAGTCATACACGTAATCCCACGAGAGAGGTTGGGGGTCGGAGTGAGTGGCCGTAGGAAGTACCCGATGCAATGTGGAATGGTTGCGAAGAACATCTAATACATGCCTGCCTTGATGTTGTGCATAGCACTTAGTTTGATGTCAGACCATGTAGGAGACTTTGAGATTGATTTTTCGTTTCGACGATCGAAATTGCCCATATTTAAAGATAGATGCCCCAATACTTATGTCGGCTGACGCACAGACTGCAGACTTATTTTATGAAGCAGCTTACCTTTGCGCACATTATGATTCCAGTAGCTAAAATATCACATAACGTTGACGTAGAGTACGGGTGACATTTGTCAAACCGTTCGGCAGCATTCTACGAGAAGTGGAAATGTGCCGGGAAAGCGGATCAATGCTTTCTCCCATGTGTACAAAAAGTAAGCTCCTTTCTTTGTACATGAAAAATGCTATAGGTCCTTTTACTTTCGGGTCGGCTTTGCCATACTTTCGTTATTGTCTTACCGTTTCTTTACATTTCGATAAGTGAGTCCAATGTTTGTTGTGCATAGCGCCTCTGCACCGGTGGTCACTCGGTTTTGTACATCATGCGTCATGGAGTCACGTGTACATTCAGTACATGGCTTTATAGTTTTCTGCTAGTAATGCCTTGCTACCCTGCTTCGTCAGACTCCATCGCTCATCTAATTTTATCGCCAAATACCCCCAATGGTTGCAGCATATTTTGCTGTGACTCTACCCTAGCTGGTAAGTAACTGTTCCTGGTTGAGTGTAAAAGATTTTTTCATCTATGCTTCTTCAATAGTCTCTTTACGAGCAACCTCTCGGAACGAACATCGACACATAGACTGGGCACAAGACTATTCCTTGAATGGAACATACTACATATTGTCGCTCAAAACCCGCCGTATGACGTACGTTCGGAGAATGGAATGGAACAAGAAAGAGCACTAGCTATAAATATTAGCATAGAATGGAATCGTACCTTTGTTCCATAATCACAAGTACTTTTCCGCAACGAAAAAGCATCGTTATTTCTGCAGGAAAAGTGTGCACAAAACTGGTTACAATAACCTAGTTCAACTCAGTCATTTACACTTCTTGTATAGCGTAATATTGAGAAGCCTGATTCACTAAGGCGCAAACTACTTGCAGTACAGCTTCAGAGATTTAAAACACCTATACTGAGTGATGACTAGGAAACTTCTATTTTTGAGAGGATATTCAATTAGAGCTAATAGAAAATACCCATTCCAGTGTCCGACGTCGCAATCCTCCAGCAAGTCATGCATAAAACTGGGGACAACTTGCAATCAACCGCACCATTACATCACTCACCCACCCAACTACAACAACCTTTACATCTACATATCGAACCCCAAAATTTTAACACAATGGTAGTGCCTCCAGTTCACACCCCCCCAGCAACCGAACCCGCCGGACCAAACATGAACACCGAACTCCCTTTAGAAATGCAACCCCTCGCCGAAGCACTGCTTCTAAAATACCATCACATCCTGGTCGACCGCGCGTTTGAGATGATGGGAGAGCTTCCGGACGTTGTCAACCCGCCCAATACGGAGAGATGGGTTGCCAAGGACTTTCACAAGGCTTTTACGAACTTCTTCGACCTCTGCACTTACAAGATTGACAGGGGCGAGAGAGGACCGTTGGTCCATGGCGAAGAGCGGTGGGTTAGATGGAGACGCGAGGCGGCGATAGCGAAGGCCGTTTGCGAGGAGCCTGGACTGGGTAGTATGATGCGGACTTGTAGGATTATGGTCCTTAGAGAACTTTTGACGAACGAGGGAATTGTGTGAAAATTGGGACAGGATTTAAAAACATTGTGTTATATCATGGTGTGGCTATGGACTGCACTATTTTTCGAAATGATTGGATACTTAGTCGAGAACATGCGACCTCTTTCATGTTTAACTAGTGGGATCTTTTACAAAAATCAAGGTTTCTTTTGTTCACTTAAAAGTTTTACTACATCCATAATTACTCAGCCTTTTTCAAAACCCCACAAAAATATCAAGCAAATGATAGAAATGATTCTGTGGAGTACTTCTTTGGGGCTGGTATCGTTCTCGGACCGATTCTATACCTAGCTATCTTCATACTCATACATAAGACCAACGTCAAACCTGTCATACAAACACAGTGTGGTTTGCTACTCATTTTTCAAAAATGAATTCATGTTGATATAAACAAGAATGACATCATCAATAGGCGTTGTGGCCGAGTGGTTAAGGCGAGAGATTAGAAATCTCTTGGGTTCGCCCGCGCAGGTTCGAGTCCTGTCGACGTCGTCATCTCTTTTGCTGCGCTTTCGTTCGCTAGAACGGGTTCGTGGTGGCAGCTTTTTACTCTAAGAGAACTCCTTGGCTGGGTTGCTGAAATGATTGAGACTGGAGAGGGCCGATGGAAAAGAGAGATCGGCACTTATGTAAAGCTGTGGAGCGCTGCTGTTTTTTGGCTGGTATCATTAGAAATGAACAAGTGAATTGGGCAGCTTTTTGCCAATGCAAGCTAAGGTGGTTTTCCCCGCCAATGTTAGATTCAGACAATTCGAGTGACTGTTAGTGGAAAGTTGACAATGCAGAAAGCAGCAATTGCAACCTCAAAATTGCTCGTCCCTCTTTTGTTTCTCAACAAAAGTTATAGGAAATTTCAGGAAAACCTTCTCGGTACTTGTCATATTCTCATGTGTTAGGAAATTTCTGGACTCAAAAGACGGTTGATCGGCAAATAGGGATGCACTTACCAGCCCCCAAGAGCGATAGTTTGCCGCGTGTTCTTCTTTGGACAGTACCGATACTTCCGCGATGGCCTGGAACTTCATTAGCCGCCTGCAAACTAAGAAAATGACAATCCACCGCACCTTCTGTTTCCCTGCCTATTCGCACATGTGTCCTCGGCTCGTCCCGGAGTACTGACAGTATGGATATAAGCGTGGAGTACGGCAAGTCGGCGGAGTTTATACCTGGGTGGATCTTTCTTTACATCCTAGTTGAGGACTACGATTGGAAACGTCATTCAATGTGGGTAACAAGCTAGCTGGGAAGCGCCCAATCGCTTTGGATGAACGACAGGGATTTATACAACATTCATGAGATGTGAAGTTCTTCGAAACAGCTCGTGCACAGACCACTCGCTACCTAATCCGGCTTTCCTTCTACCTTGGTTCTGCTGTGGACAGGACGACTTTTTGTTTCGGGCTACAATAAATTTGCCTAGATACGAGACAAGAAATACATCGAGGCTTTCGAATGATCTATACTATTTCAATTTTCTGTAAAAGAATTGCCTCCTCTCACCACCTAATCAAATCATTTCTTGTTCCTTGATGGTTTCAGCGGACATCTCCCAATCCGCGGCAGGCACGAGGAGTTGGCAGATCAGGAGACAAAAATTCTGCTGGGCAGTACGAGATAAACAAATGCCGCTATATTCACAAATAATCAACCCTAATTACAATTGAAAATGAGAATTAGGTATGCGAACCAGTCTGGTTTTAATACGATCCGATTGTTATAAAATTCAAGCTAATTTCAGTTTAGATATTTTGAGATAACCTATCCAACTACGCTACACTTCGTCACTGGCATCATGATCACAATTCATGTTGTATTTCTAGAAAGCATTAGTCACGAATTTGCGAAGTACTTTCTATATAACGAAAGAAAATGGTGCTCCTAGACTTGACATAGGACTTTTATGAATCATCGACCCAAAAATCATCATACACGATGCTAAGAGGCCGTGTCACCTTGAAAAAGGGATCCCTGCGGTATCACGGTTTTGATATTGAATTCATCCGAGTTTCTTTCCCCTAAGTCACTAGGATAAACTACATCTACAAAACAAACACAGCCATCATCAAGTGTTTTTGGTTTCAAATAAGGAGAGAAGATCTTCCCAGAAATCTTTCGATCTCAATATTTATTTGGACGACCACTCGTCGGCCAAAATCCAAAAACTATACCGACCTCTCATGTGCCATTAATTTTCATCAGCTACATACAGCGTGTCTAATACGAAGCTTGAGCTCTAGCTCCTGAACTGGTTGATCCCTGGTAGCAAGCGATATCCACCCTGTCCTACCATTCTGTAACAGAACCGGCGTATCGGCGGTATCACATGTTGCGGCGGAGCAACCCGGGCGCCTATACTGGTCGACGGTTTGTTTCAACTGCAAGAATTACGGTGCTGACTTAATATGGGGTAGTAAACTCCACTTAACACTTACTATATCGGCAGCGATCCGAACTAGCCCTAGGAATACGGGGTTCTAGGACCTGAGTACAGCAAGATTGGAGTACCGCTAGAACGACGATGGAAGCACATGCTGGCCGATTCTCCCGTGCTTTGCATGAAGGGATTTAGTAGTCTGCGTAGGTGTACCCATGTCAGCCTATTGGTATGTAGTACGAACCGTTCAACGTGTTTGATGTTTCGGGGCTGAGGAATGGTAGCTATACAATTAGTAGCTATATAACCTGCCCACCACGCAAGTCCTACTAATCAGATTCTCAAGCAAACACACAAACACAACACACAAGCACACTCTTTTAATAAACATAACCACGTTCTTTTTACAGCTCACGGATATAAGCACACTATCATCATGAAGTTCAGCATTCTCCTCGCACTGGCTGCCGCCGCCGCTCCCGCCCTAGGCTCTCTCAATGAGAAGGCCCTGGCCAAGGGCAAGCACTACTTCGGCAACATCGCAGACCCCAATACGCTCAGTGATACCAACGTGCAGAACATCCTCAAGTCCGATTTCGGCATGATCACGCCAGAGTACAGCATGAAATGGGAAGCGACCGAGTCCGTCCAGGGTCAATTCAACTTCGCGGACGCCGATGCCACCATGGATTTCGCCTCCTCGAACGGGCAGAAGGTCCGCGGCCACACCCTCATCTGGTACGCCTCAGCTCCCGCCTTCCTCACCGGGCTCTCCAAGGACGACCTCACCGCAGCCATCAAATCCCACATCTCGACCGTTGTCAAGCGTTACGCCGGCCGCATCTACGCCTGGGACGTCGTCAACGAGATTTTCGAAGACAGCGGCGAGTTCCGCCAATCCGTCTTCTACACCGTGCTGGGCGAAGACTTCGTCGACATCGCGTTCCGCGCCGCCTCCGAGGCCGACCCCGCGGCGATGCTTTACATCAACGAATACAACCTCGAGTGGGCCGGCCCCAAGATCGAAGCCATGATCGCACTCGTCAAGAGGCTGAAGGACCGCGGCGTCCCGATCGACGGTGTCGGCTCGCAGACCCACCTTGAGCTCGGCAAGGTCGACACAGTTAAAGACCAGCTGCAATACCTGGCAGACGAGACCGGACTGGACGTGGCTATCACTGAGCTGGATATCAGAATCCCGCTCGACGTCACCGAGGAGAAGAAGCAGCAGCAGAAGACGGAGTACCAGACCGTCGTCAGCGCGTGCATGGCGGTCGAGAGCTGTGTCGGTGTCAGCTTGTGGGGTGTGAGCGATAAGAACAGCTGGGTTGATCAGGGCATGCCTGGGTATGATGCTCCCCTGCTGTGGGACGACAACTTCGCGAAGAAGCCGGCGTATGACGGTGTGGATGCTGCACTTAACTAGAGTGTATCACTGGTAGCGGAGAAGAGGGAGTGGGGAGGCAGTTTGTAATATAGTATTTTATTAGAGCACGCGAGTCATTGCATTTGGGATATTCTATATATAGCATTATAAAAAGCGGTCGTTTTCACCCAACGCACTCTAATTCTTCTTTAGTGTTCTAATCTACTGACACTCCACAATCTTCCCCGACAGTGTCTCTAGCCCGCATCCCACTATTCATTATTTCAGACCAAAATCGTCCTTCCACCTCAGTACTCGTAAAACGATAAAACCAATGCTCTTTCAAACAAAAACAATGTTCCTCTCAACGGTGGACAGGGCGGCAAAAGGATGACGACGTCGACAGGACTCGAACCTGCGCGGGCGAACCCAAGAGATTTCTAATCTCTCGCCTTAACCACTCGGCCACAACGCCTTGTATATCAGTGGTCTCCCTGTAACCACATTATTCTGAAAACACGAATTACAAGTGCTGCAGTGGAGTTGAACGGAAAACGGTGCACATGGTAAATGAGAGTTGCGTGTCGAGATTAGGCATCCGATCATGTATGGGATCTATTGAGGAGTGAGGTGATCTCCGGGTAGTGAGAACAACATGAGGCACTTTGCAAGAACTGGAAATGGTGTGGGTTATGTGGTCTGTGATCACTCGGCTATCCATTTTTTACCCAGGCTGTGCATGTGACCAAACCGGGGCCATCAGAGATGCTGTCACAACATCGTTATCGCTACCTCAGAAACTTCCGGGTATAAAAAACACTTATCGGAACCCACCAAAAGCTTTCCGGGGCCCTACGGAGCTTCATGCCACCAATAAGTAAACTCCAGGCTACACCAAGCCCATGATAACCCCACATTTACCAACCCCCGCCAACTTGCAGAGTCCTCGAAAGCCCCAAGTTTCATCCCCTAGGGTATGCAACCTGCACTATACTCCAGAGGCATATCAACACCACCCTCGGCGCCTCTCGCCCCAGCCTCCTCACACATCACCACCACTCAACACAACCATGGCAACCTGGTCCGACCTCCCCCTCGAACTCGTCTTCGAAATCGCCACGCACCTCTTCTGGCAAAGCCCGCGCGCCCTGCACATGCTCCTCTTAACCGAAGTCCGGCTCTACACCGGCTACGAGCGCTACCTGCGGCGGCGGCTCGAGCGCGAGCTGTTCGAGGAGTACCTGTTTCTGCGCGTGAATTTCTACAACATCAGCTGCACGTTCGGACGGCCCGGACACAGGTTCGGGATGGAGCGCATGGAGGGACGGATAGATCCGAGGAGGGCGCGGGCGCGGCTGGCGTTTATGAAGGCGTTTCACCATCAGCGGCCGGAGTGGATTGAGATGGAGCGCTGGGAGGGGCTGTTGGCGGGGAGGGCGCAGAGGTTGCAGGGGCATGAGTATGCGGATGGCACGCTGATGCCGCCGCCGTTGCCGGAGAGGAGGAAGGGGAAGGAGCGGAAATGATGATAGGAAGCTCTGGTTTTAGGGTTCTTGGAATAGCCTGCTGTGCTTGACAATAAGTTTCACTCGATTTTTTCTAGTTTGATTTGAACGTAATTACCTGGTCTTTGGATTGCTGCGATTTCACCAGCAAATCTACCTCCCTCCACTTTTCTAGTTCCCACCACCTTACAACAATCTCTCAGACTTGTGTTATCTTTTTGTTCTTCCTTGAAAATGTCTTGCGGATTCCCGTGTGTGTCCCTGAAGATGGATGACAAAGCAGCTTTGTATAGCCAGTATTTCAAGAGCCCAGCACGTAAGGAACTGTGGCGAGGCTGTCAATCGTAGTGCAATGTATTAGAGTTATAACAAGTGTACAGCATTACAACAAAAGTAAGACGAAAAACAAGTCGACGGTGTTGCCAAGACATCCGAGTGATATACCTTGCCGAGTTGGGTCTGCAACAAGATTGAAATACTCAAGCTCTCCACTGCTGCAAAAAGAGTGGTGAACAATAACGGTGTGACTGCTTTACGAATGTTGGTGTCTGGGCGAGATATATATACAGTCTCTTGCCCGGCCTGTAAAGTGAGTTCGTCGTTGGTGGTAAGTTAAAGCAAGGCCACGATGCACCGTTGACCACCCACCTAGGAGCTCAACCGTGTTTGCTACCTCGTCCTAGCTGCTCTCTCTCTCTAACTTCCACATCACACGACCCCATATTCTTCTCTCTGCGTCATTTCCATTCCATGATCCGTCCTTTACTAGACCACCGGCGTCTCACGACCCAACCTTGGACGGCCACGGCTCCATCCCATCCATTAACCCTTCACGACGAATCCATCCCCGCCACCTACATCCAACCCTTTACAACCCAACCCATCGCTCCTGACCTGTCATGAGCGGCCCTTCATCAGTCGCGCTCTACGCCTCACACCTCATCCACCCCGTCACATCAGCGGTAGCACCATTCAATGAACGCCATAGAAAATCGCCCTCAACCCCATCGTCAGACCTCGGTGACTCACAAACCAGCGGGTCCGGTTGACCGGTGGGTGATGTTTGCAGATGCAGATGCTGGTGCTTTAAATCAAAGTGGGTCGAAAAAGTCTATCGATCTTTGAGTTCATCGACAGTAACTATATCAGACAGGCCACGGTAATATTCGCGCAACACACCACACCATATCGAGCCTCGGTCAGAGAGATGTTTCTCTTGACGGTGGGAATGTGTAGGGTTTTATAGCCCCCGAATGCAAATAAAAAATTAACAGTCTACACAGCTCCGGTGCGGTCCGAAATTTTTAACTCAAACCCGTGTTGTGGGGCAGTCCCGCGGTGTTCTCCAGACCCAGACACGTGGTTTACGCTTATTCCCCGAGCCAATATGTATAAATACTGGCAGATTCCACATTGCTCTTCCCTTCTCCGAGAAAGTCGTAGAATAACCGCCCGGTGTCAAAATGAAAAACACAGCTTGCTCTCCAGGCTGCGTGTCCACACCCAGCAAAAAACAATGCCACACGGCAATTCTAGTATATATCATGGGGTGCCCTGGCCGTTTGCCTGATACCCTCAAGGGCATGAGTTGTATACAAACTCTCTTGAAGACAGTGTTCAACACCGGTCCCATTGAAAGCTAGGTAGCGGTTTAAAGCACGTCGCTCGCCGTCTTCGTCCCTGCTTGCCATATATCGCAACACTGAATGGATGATTACTCGGAAGATTTCACGGACTTCGACAACACGTACGCAGAGTTTTATTTCGCGCTTGAGGACCATCCGGACGTCCTGGAGGCGGGCGGGATCGATGCGTATTTGCGCTTGCAGATCGAGCTGGGCTTCCAGATGGACGCGAGGCGCCGGGCGGCAGAAGAAGCGAAAAATGAGGACCCGGCGCGGGGCCCGATCCGTGCACGTCCGCAGGCCGCGGGGGCCGTGCACCAAGACCGCAACGCGGCTGTCGAAACCGAGGGCAAGGGCAAGGGCCGTGCCGAAGAATTGTGCACAGCTTGCACTGACGCTATCCAGGGCACGATCTACACGCTGCCGTGTTTCCACAGCTACTGCCGCGAGTGTCTGCAGGAGCTGCTGCAAGTTTCGATGCACGACGGCCCGTTTCCGCCGAAATGCTGTGGGACCGAGGTGCCAGGCGCTATCCTGCGGCGCGTCGCCAATGCCGCGCTGTTTGAGCGCTACGAACTGCGACACGAGGAGCATGCGGCAGGCCCGAATGCGCTGTACTGTCCGCAGCCGCGGTGTGCGGCGTTCATTCCCCGGGGCTCGTCGTGCCCGAAGTGCCGGACGCGGGTGTGTGTGCGGTGCAAGGCCGAGGCACATGCCGGGGCTTGTGAGCAGGATGCCCACGAGAAGGCGTTTCAGTCGCTGAAAGAGAAGGAGGGGTGGCGGGCGTGTCCGGCGTGTGCGAGGGTTGTGGAGAAGGTGTTTGCGAGCTGCAATCACATGACGTGTCGGTGCGGTGCGGAGTGGTGCTGGACGTGTGGTGAGCCATGGGCGCCAAGAAGGTGCAATTGTGTCGTTTGGGACATGGACGCGCTGACGGCCGTGCTGGATACCGAGGCGAATGAGGACTGGATGAACGATCCGGCGTGGCAGGCGCATGGGCTGCATCGGCCGGGGCAGGAAGGGCCGCCGCCGCCTGGACAGATGTATCCGAGACTTGGACTAGCACAGCCGCCGCCTCCGCCGCAGGTGCCGCCGCCGCCCCCCCAGCCGCGAATTGCGCCGTATGCAGGTCTTCCATATGCACAGCCACTACCACCGCGACAGCTCATGCTACCACCGGAATTTCATCAGGTACCACTAATTTTCCAGCCCGCAGCAATGCCGTTTCCCCGGTTTCAACATCAATACCCCATGCCAGCACCACTAGACGCATGGCCTTACGGAGGCTGGGGAGAGGAAATGGTCGTAGACCGAAACTTGTCACCGGAGCAAGCAAATCAGCTGTACGCGGCCGGGTGGATGCCGCAGGAGTATGTGGGGGTGGATAAGTTGAAGCTCCGCCGGCAAGTTGCACCTGGTAGGCCTTTGTATTAAGAGGAGGATGGAGAGTGAGAAGCGTTAATAGCGGTGCTATTAGCCTGTGTAGGATTATCTAGATAGTTATATAGAGCGTTAGTTAGATCATCAGATATCTTTTCCACCTGCTCTCTTTTTTCATCATCGTGAATAGCAAGAGGAAAAGGAGTGTTTCTTCCACCTAAATCACAAAAGAATTCAATTAAACTCACCTAGTCTCATAACTAGCGAACACGCTCCGACAGCCTCAGTTCTAAAATTTGGGTTAGATCCGTTCAGGTTCACTGGAAACGTATGTGTGAAGCACTAACGTATCGTACTGCTGATTCAATTCCAGAGCATGTAATACAGTTAATCAAGTCATCGTTTGGACTTGTTCCATTCAAGAACAAGAGCAGTCATCGTTTGTACTGGTTGAATTCAAGAGAAAGCATGTAGACTTGCATAGAGCAATCCGTGATAAAGTGAAGACGCAGCTCGTTAGAGATCCCAGTGATGAAGACTTAATAAAGCAGCTCATGAGATTTTCCGGCAACAAAGCGAGCACCAGCACAGGCAGAAGCAGCTTGTGAGAGCCCCCAGTGATAAAGGCTCGACGAAGCAGCCCATGGCAGCTGTCAGTGTAGAGCTGAAGCAGCTCGCAAGAGCTCCCAGCGACAAAGCCCCGCCTCGCATCAAGTCCCATCCCCAAACCCCGCTCGATCCCGCCCAACGTCAGCTGCGCTGTCCTCCGACTCTGTAGCAGGATCTCATGCTCGAAGCAACAAGCCAGAACCATCATTTCCAGCAAGCTTGGCCGTTATGGAGTCGAGACTGAGACTCAGTGGGTCTAGGTAGAGCACGGATAGGTGTTGTGTTTGGAGAGGGGGCGGGCTCGGACTCGGGAGCAAATAGTGTTTGAGCTCGGGCTGGTGACTACATAGGTGCACGGTCACGTGCGGATACCAGCGAGTGTCGTGCTAGTCACGTGCAACACGGACTGCAGTGTAATTAAATGTTCCGACCAGTACACCGGTGGGCCTCTCCGTCAACCGATACGGCACATTTGGCAGTGCACCTCGGTGGACGGATCGGCCCATCGGTCGCTTTCATGAACCGCGTATTTTTAGCGATTGACGAACAGGTGAAGGTGCCACGTCCCGGATAGGAAACTTCAATATGTTATATTGATATGGCCCCAGGGCTTTCCAGGCCCACTCGTACTTCTCAAGACTGGCTTCAAGCCGACTCTCAAGTGTGACTTGTGCACAGTCCTAGATACTTCTACCAACCAGTTATTTACAAAAGTTTGCGACTGCGGGGACGCAACAAGTTGATGCAATTTATAACTGTGGATTGTTATGCCATATTTATCCTCTTGTATTAGTCTTCTCAATGAATACAACTCAGCATGATTTGGTGAAGAAATATTAGTCTTCTTGTGGTACTCTATAGAGTGCCAACATTTCCATACTGGTTGGCCACTAGTGAAGCAAACACTACATCGTGGCCCGATGGGATAGCAATGAACTGGAAGTGTATTGGTCCTTCAGTCAACCGAGGAGAGAATCTATTTGGCCACTCGGTCACTGTGAAGTTTTGGTCTCTCGGTCAACCGAGTAGCCAAGTGCTCTACTCGGGGTATCAGTCGACGGATAGGCCCACCGGGGTCTGAACATAGATAAAGATATTTCCATAACCCATGAGAACTTTACACACAACGCCCTCATCCCCCGTGTAGCTAATCCTTCTACGCCTCTCCATCCCCCACCCCGCCAGCCTCCATCACCTCTCCAGCCTTCACGCCCGCCTCAATCGCCCTCCTCCTCTCCCCCCCCTCCACGCCCTTAATCCACTCCCTCAAATCCCCCACCAACCTCTCCGCATCCTCCACACTCGCAAAATGCCCCCCTCCCCGATGCTCTCTCCAAAACGAAATCCTATGCGCCACCGTGCCCTGCGCCCACCAGCGCGGTACATACCCCACATCGCCCTCAAACGCGCTGTGGCCGAACGCGACGCTGGCGGGGATACACGTCTCCAGCAGTTCTTCCTTCAGGCTCACGAACGCCTCTTTGTAGATCGCCGAGTTCGCGGG
Source organism: Geopyxis carbonaria (assembly GCA_024516215.1). Classification (NCBI taxonomy): domain Eukaryota; kingdom Fungi; phylum Ascomycota; class Pezizomycetes; order Pezizales; family Tarzettaceae; genus Geopyxis; species Geopyxis carbonaria. Next base: position 267,687 of record JAJJXG010000053.1, on the reverse strand, counting down.
CGAGGCCGCGAGGACGTAGAACATCGTCCACGTGAGCAGCGTGTCGCGGTCAGCGAGCAGCGCGGACGTCGTGGCCACACCGCCGTCGTCGCCCTCGGGGGACAGCGGATGCAGCTTGTCCACGATCCACGCCAGCTGCCCCGCCGGGCTGTCGACGAGCGCGTACGCGACCGTCAGCGGCTTCGTCCCCATCATCTTGCTGTACCCCGCCTCCGCGTCCTGCCACCACATCATGCGTGCGAGCCGCTTCTTCTCGTCGGCGCTGAACCAGCGCGCGATGATGCTGCCGAGCGCGACGGGGCGGCGCCACGACGGGAGGCCGGCGACCAGGAAGTTGACGTGCACGCCGACGCAGGCGGTGGGGTAGTTGGTCGCCATTAGGCGGGTCACGATGCTGCCCCAGTCGCCGCCCTGCGCGGTGTAGGTCGAATACCCGAGGCGGAGCATGAGCGTGTGATAGAGCTCTGCGATGCGCGCGAGCGAGAACCCGGCGGACTTGGGCGCAGAGGAGAAGGCGAACCCGGGGAGCGAGGGCGCGACAATGTGGAACGCCTGCACGCCGGCGGGCGGGTTGGTCAGCGGCTCGAGCAGCGCTTCGACCTCGGTGAAGTTCCCGGGCCAGCCGTGCGCGAACAGCAGCGGGATGGCGTCCGCGTGCGACGAGCGGTGGTGCACGAAGTGCAGCGTGATCGTCTCGGCGCCGACGGGGAGCGGGACGGTGAACTGCTTGAAGCGCGCGTTGAGCGACGCTTCGACGGCGCGCCAGGAGTAGGTGGTGCGCCAGTGGACGAGGAGGGAGGCGAGGTCAGGTTGCGGGACGCCGTAGGACCACGGCGCGGCGGGGGGCGGGGTCAGCGGCTGTGGCGGGAGGCGCGTGGAAGATAGTCGGGTGTTGAGCCAGTCCAGCGTGGAGTCGGGGACGGCGATGGTGAAGGGGGTGGGGGCGGCCATGGTGGGTGCAAGACGGTGGATGTCTTGATGGCAGGCTGGGAGGCGTCGTTGTTTATAAGGGCCGCAGTGTGGGATGTGCTCGTTTAGTTCCCGGTGTGTAACCGCAGCATCAGTCGCGCTACGACTTGCTGGACTGACGACACAACCTGGGGTATGCCAGTATCGCCCGGCTGGATACGAAGGCATCCATGTGTTCCGCAGAGGAGGCACGCAACGGGTGGCTTTCGGAGCTGTTAAACCCCCAGGGATGGGGCTCGGACTATGCCCAACATGGCCTCTATGCACCACCGGTAGAGTAGCTTCCCCAGATTATTTGGAATTCAGATAGCAAGCCCTATCCGTGCGCTTTAGTGCGATACAATATTTCGAGGATTAACTCCATGATCTTGAAATGTGACAGTAACTATACCGGGCCCTCATTCGAGGAAGTGCTTCCGAGTTGAGTTCAACAATGGAGCAACAGTACCAAAATTGGGAACCAGTCCGCAGATGTTTGAAGTTGGGATGTGTGTACTCTACAGGAGCTTTTCTGCCGTTGCCCGCGTTGGCAAGTTTGGCGGCTAAGTACTGCAGTTGTAAAAACTCCAAGAAAATCAAGGAGTTCGAGAAAGAAATTTGTTGAAAAATAGGGAATGAGGAATGAAGGTCGGGGAATGAGGAATGGGGAAAGGGGTGCGTGATGAACCGGCTTTTATCGATCAGATGAAACGACAAACTCGAGTGATCGTTTATGCAAATTTCAACCTCTTTAGCTTCTTCTTTTTTTTATTACATGCTCTATTTTACCCGGTAACTGTATGAAAAATTCGAGGGTCCTCTTTCCACAGAGCCAAGTGTGAGACACAAACTAGTAGGCTTCATTGACCTTCTTCATCGATTATCACACGCAAACATCCTGAGAAGTATGTGCTGTCAACTCGACTAGTCGCCCTCATTGATACCACCAATGCACATCTCAAATCTCACAACATCTCAAATCTCACAACATCTTCAATGTGCTCTTGCGAAACCAACGATCCACTGCGTACTCTATACTTATTGCGGTAAATTGCATCTATATATAGTCTGGTATATCGCCATTCCACGTCTCTCTTCTACTTCTCAAAATCCGCCTTCAACACAATCCGATACCGCGCCTCTCCGCGCTCCATCATCTCCACCGCCTCCTTGGCCTTACTCATCGGCAACACCTGCACCACGCTCTCCACCCCCTTCTCCGCCACCATCGCCAGCATCTCCGCCACCTCCTTCTTGCTCCCCACATTGCTCCCGCGGATCGCCAGGTTCGCCGTGGCAATGTCGCCCCACGCGATCTTGGGCAGGTCGCCCTCGGGGATCCCGCACACCACCAGCGTGCCGCCGACCTTCAGCAGGCTGAGATACTCGTTCAGCGGCATGTCGGTGCTGAAGTTGGTGCTGATGATCAGGTCCAGCGTGCGCGTCTTGCGGTGCGTCCACCCTGGCTTGCCGCTCTCGAGGAAGTCGATGGCGCCCATCTTCAGTGCGTCTTCCCGCTTCCGCGCGCTGTGCGAGATCACGGTGACCTCATACCCGAACAGCTGGCTCGCGAACATAACGCCAAAGTGCCCCAGCCCGCCCAGTCCCACAATCCCCACCTTGGCGCCCTTCGGCAACCCGCTGCGCTGCAACGGACTAAACATCGTCACGCCGGCACACAGCATCGGCGCCGCCACCTCCGGCTTGATCCCCGCCGGGATCGGGTACACGAAGTTCTCGTGCACGCGCACATAATCCGCATACCCGCCCCACGCGAGGCTCCCATCCTTATACCGCCAATTATACGTCTCCACAACCTCCTTACAGTAGTTCTCCTTCCCGCCGCTCAGCCCGCCGGCACCGCCATGGCCGTGCTCGCCCTCCGGTCCGAAGCTGCCGTGCTTGTCGCCCACGTCCTCGCCCGCACACACGTCGCAGCCGCCGCACGACCACGCCTGCGCGCCGACGCCGACGTAGTCGCCGGCGGCGATGGAGGTGACGTTGGGCCCGACGCGGACCACGCGCCCGGTGATCTCGTGTCCCGGCACGACGGGGTAGATCGTCGGCGACCAGCCGCTGCGGAGTACGTGCAGGTCCGAGCCGCAGATGCCGCAGTAGTCGATCGCGATGTCGATGTCCCATGCGTCGAACGGCTTCGGCGTGAATTTGTGCAACTTGAGGTCGGTCCAGTTTTCAGCTGCGGCGGGGAGTCAGCGGCGACGTACAAACACACCACGGGAAGGCCGGGGGTGGGGACAAACCGTCGAACGCCGCATAGCCGGTAAACTGCTCAGGAACTTGTGTCGTCGCCATGTTGTGTATGTCGGATGGGGGGAGAGAAGGGGATTGTAGGTGAAAACAGGTTTCGTCTGCGAGCTGGAGAAAAAAATAGCGGAGTTGAGTTGGCACGCTGCGGAACACCCCTGGCGGCACGCACCGCGCGGATCAAACAGCTTGCCACCCCACTACCAAGCCAGGCCACTGCGGGGGACCCGTCTTTTTTTTTCTTGGGGATGGGGATAGGGCTTAGGGTTTTGGGTGGCGGCGGCGGTGGCTATTGGCCGACGGGTATGGGGCGTTTGGGCGTCAACACGACGGATGGCGGGATAGCGGAACGTGGGGTGTGGGGCGCCTTGGTTGGTGCAGGTCTGTGATTGGGGTGAGGATGAACACTTATTATTACCAATTTTTGGCGGTTCAGTCACAACGTCATGTTAATTCATTCACACAATCACAAGCTGGGCGCGCGCATATATTGTACACAAGTAGCTCGAGTAATATGTATACTTTGCTGCAGATATGGTTTGGGGGCCCTGTGCGCATCGATGATCGATATCATGGGTGCCATAAACATGCATACCCAGCAGGTTTATGAAACTACGATGTGTCTCTTTGAGGTGCAGTGCTGCGTGCTGAGGAGAGCGCTATATTATACTTCTAGAGGATACTTCAACTATCTTATACAACCAAAAGTCGGCATATATTTTTTGTGCCTGGTAAATCGACAGGTCGTCTTCTTACTTCTTCTTGCTCTCGCCCGATCCACCGCGCGCAGGCACGAGGAACGTCGGCTTAGGTAACAAGTAGGCTGGGAACGAGGTCGAAAACTTCTTACTTTCAAAAACCCTTAAGAAGGTTAACCTACAAATCGTCGATCGCTCAGCTATAAACCTAACTGGGCGATAAGATGCTTGAACATGGCCGAGAAGATCAGAAACCGTACTCACATTCTATCTAAGACCGTAACTGGTGGATCGTAGCTTCTGAAATACTTGAAGCATAAGGAATCACTCTCAATACTCAGTTTATGAATCAAGCCTGGTTTAAGGTATCAGTCCCGTTAGATTTGTCTCATGCTCAGTCCACACGCTACTTGACCGAGCTTTCCTCGATAGTTCAATGACGGATGTTTATGAAAAATAGGACTGGAATATTGAGTTGTTTTTTTGCGCTGGATGGGCGTGCACGGTCTCGTCAGCTGGCGGAAAATTCTGGCTGTTCACAGATGGACCTGTTGAACCCGGCGGGGCCAGCCAGTCTATAGCTCGCTGACAGAGTACAGAAAACCCGAGTGCACATTATGGTCGGGAAAAGACTTCGTGCTGGGCCGACGCTAGTCACCAAAAAGCATGGAATGGGTGGTAGATACCTAAAAGTAGAAGCACTTGTTAGGTGTGATTTTTATATCATTTGTTCCGGTGTCAGGTCTGGTCTTCTTTACAACGTCTTCCACCCCAGCCCACCGGATTTGACCCCTTAACAACCCCCACAGCCACACGCGCCCTCCTCTCTGCTCTCCACGCTCTCGTCATCAGTATCCCCGTCATACGCCTCGGGCCCTATCACCCTCTCCCCCCAGCCATCAACACCCTCCTGTTCATCCTCCTCCCCCCACCCGCTCTCTGGCTCCCCCTCCGCCCTCCGGCGCCTCTCCAAGTATATCCGCAGCTCCCACAGCCGGCTCACGTTGTCCACCTCGTTGTGCAGCACCGACAGCCAGCGCATGTCGCCCGGCAGGTTTGCGTCGGTACAGCGGAACTGGTGCCAGTGGCTGTGGCGGATCTGCGCCCCCCATTGCGCGTGGTGCTCGGCCTGCCGGCACTCGACGGCGAAGAGCGCGGCGGCCGTGAGGCGGTGCAGGTGCTGCTGGAGGTACGTGATCTCTGCCCGGATCAGCAGCTGGTTGACGCCGATGAGGGAGAGGGGGGTGTTCATGGCGATTTGTACGCTGTTCATCTACACGGGGGAGGTTAGAGGGGGAGCTGGTGGATGGGAGGGAGGGGGGCGTACATTTCGTGATGTGTTGATTGTTATTGGAAACAGCGCTAGAGATGGATGTGTGCGTGGGTTGATGAAACGGCGATGTAGAACCACATTCTTACCCGCTATTTTCTAAAGGTTGAATTAAATGGCCGTAGCATTCTATGCAGCTTTAAATGGCCGCGATATGTAATCCGTCATTCAAGGGATCGCGCCATTGCGGCGCCAGAACAATTGTATCAGAGGTGCTATTCAACGAGAGCTCGAGAAGTCTTAGTATTATGCTGTTAGAAAAGTGAGTCTAGTGAAGCACAGATTATTAGATGTAATCGTGTGAGGTGTAAGTTACAGAGAGTGCAAGCTCACACTCGGTGTTTGAAACGGCGCCCCTCCGGGCCATCCGTCCTGACATCTCTCGCTAGACGAACGTGGGGCTAGTGGCGTCTATTGCTAAGGTCAAAGCAGAGTTTAACATAGTATAAAATTGAATATAATTATAAGGTCAACAACACTTTTTAAATTAAGAGAGAGAGCCTAGAGGAATGAACGGTTGAGAAAACTGTTTCAATTATGTACCGCTGTAAAAGCAAAATATAATTTTCCTTTCGCCGTACTTGCCAATGCTCTTGTAGTCTACTACGTAAGTACATTATTAAGTCCTACCAGGTCCTATAGTTCCCGAGTACATACTGCTTTTAGAGGCCTTCCGTGTTCTACTCACACTCCTATTAAATGGATATCTTAGCGGCAAGAAGTTATTCGTTAGGCAGACCGGAGTGCTTCGACAATAACTGTTCTTGTCGGCTGAGCAGCGAGCGCGGAACCACATCCTAGAGGTGCTTCTTCAAATGTTTGGTCTATTTGAGAGTACTACAAATTCTACATCTACAATTTCTTCTAAGAATGCGTAAGTACTATAACTGCAACAGCGTGACGAAGAAACTGTATGCTTTTCCTAACTGTCTTTAAATAAAGACTGTCACTAAAACAGCCTACCAATACCTAAGAATTAAATCATCGGTCACCGAGGAGACAGACGTTTGCAGCATTATAATGATAGACAGCTATATTCACTCTCAAGAATAAAGCAGGCTCCGCTATTAGTTTTGTCCGCTTTGGCCTTAGCAATGGCCGCCACTAGCCCCACGGTCTAGCGGGAGATGTCAGGATGGATGGCCCGGAGGGGCACCGGTTTAAAATCAGACAGGTGACTAAGGGTGCATGGTCACGTGACAAACACTTAAGAAGAAAAGTGAATCAACATCCTTCAAATCAACACATGAGACTAGAGCACTTACAATACTCCGACAAACTTTAGTAGAGCCAGTAGTAGAAACTGTCGGCATATGAATTTTGTTGAAATCAATGTCGAGAAATTTCGATAACGTGATTTGTGCCCTGCTAAAACGAGTCTAAACAGTAAAAACTCAAAAGCGAGTGAGAGCCTATGCTAATCCCACATCATGGAATCGTTAGTTTCAGGATCGCAAATTCTTGTGCTACATGTGAAGCCACTCGGTTGCTTTCTCTTATGTGGTGCTGTCCTCGATCTATAATCCTTCATCTCGTCATCATAAACAGCGCACCATATGCCCACATCTATCTTGTTCTCCCATGCAAGACCTCTTGCTCTCTGGCATAGCATACTTCTTATTTCTCTTGTCGTACGCTTTGGGTAATCACTATCGGTTACAAATGAAACGCATAGTGGCATCAAACAAACGATCTACTTTGTACGTTGCTTTGCTGCACGGGCCGTTCATGCATCAACTTTCTGCCGTGCTTTGGTTGAATACGAGTTGGCCAGGCATGATCAAAATCGAAGGCGTCATTGCTAGAGACGAATCGACTGAAAACGCACACACACAATCCAAGATCAAGCCTCACAAAAGGACGGTTATCGTCGGGAAATTGACGAGGGCAGACAATCCTGGAAACTAGAAGCCGATGGCTGGAATACCAAACCACTGTGAGTTCTTTTCAATGAACCAACCAACTTGGACAACTATAGTCTTTAAGTATGCGTTTTTGAATTAATTGGCGACTAATTCACGAACTTTAAATTCGATCGATGAATACTTCCATGCAAATATACAATCTCGGATTAAAGCAGAAGGACTGGCTGGCTATCCGGCTAGCAGCTTCTTCAATCTTGTACTATTAATTTCAAGCGGATCTCTTCTCCGTTCTTATCACCATTTCAAAGCAAAGTTCAATTCTGAAGCGTAATTCCGGCATGATCGGTCGATCTTTCTGAGACTGGCTTTCAAAAACACGTCACGTGTATTTCGGAAGTCCCAACTCAGAGAGAGAAGCATCAGGCCGGTATTTGTAAGACAATGCCGAAAGCCTTCTGGGAAGCCCTAAAATGATAAACGCTCTTTCAAGAGTTTATTGGGGCGTATGAGAGATATACAGGCCTAGCCTACTCTATTTTCTGGATGGTATTTCCGCAGATCTATCGATCTCAAGATACGCAGGATATATGCCATAAAGAAGTATAGTTTTGGCAATCTGTACTTGACGAATTTGTTGGCTAATACCATAATATAAGAAACTAGCCGACTTAACTCGGTACGGATGGCTACCTTTGTCAACAGTTGTACAATATCTGGATGCTTGGAATGTCTACCAAATTGCCCATCAGCCACAAAAAATCACTAAGGGTACTATGATACTTCGCTACACATAACTGCAGAATCATACCTGTTATCAGATGTGTTATCAGGTCATTTATAATTAGATTTACCCTGCTGAAAGAACTCGCCGTTGGAATCAACTTCAAGATTGAAAGACCTCGACAAGTCTATACCCGCAAGACTAGTATCTGCGCATGTCTTATACAGTAGGGGGGGCAAAAGAGTCGAGTTTCACAAGGGTTATCCAAAGGATATACTTCTACTCTGAGGAATCCGCTGCAGTGGATATTTTTTGAACTAAGAACTGGGAAGCAACTTTTAAATTAATTAGGCACCCGCCGTTGCTTTTCCGGATCCACCGAAAACAGACGAGAGCAAAAAGAAACTTTATCGCCATGAAAAGATGATAAAGTTTATCTCGCATATGTAACCATACTTACATGATACAAAGCACACCTCTAGCCAGTGACCAGAGAAACGGTACCTAAATGTAGCAACTGCATAAGCGATCCACAGGATAACGTCTGCACCATGACGCTGCGAGGCTAGACACTACGGTCTTAATCGAGTCATGATAGATCTCCCCACTTCTCCACATAAAACTTTCAGAATACCTTGAGCCTAAATATGTCAGACACAAGGGCCAATAAGATTGGTATATGACTCGAGACTAGGGTGCGGCTATATATTAATATGCAGGCGCCACTCCGTTCGGGTTACCAGCAAACGATGTCTATGGCTATCGAATACAATACATATTCGTTACAGGGGAGAGTCATTGGAAAGAGATTATCCTTGAAAACGTATCTAACAGCACCTAGCTTTCGCAGCTATTTTCGAGTCTGTTCTTGATGGAAGGCGTCTGCGTACCATTAGTCACTTTTGTTACTAACTGACCACAAGTATTTACTTCTCTCCAATTTAACTACAGGAAGCAGGTGCATTGCTCAACGGCATGGTCACTGCATGATCGACCTAGGGATTTGAACCTAGCCACCACAACATGACGCCCCCAGGGCAGAACATATAACTGGACGCTTGGTACTCTGGTTAGATATACCTACCAGAGTCTCGGTATGCAGAAGCATGCATGTCTGTTTATGGCATGTTCCGAGTTGGGGTATCAGATCTACTTCTATGGCCGAATTTCTACATTCCCGGGTGTCTGCAGTCTCTCGGCGAATGAAAGTGATCTCGTTTGTTCGGCTTGTCAATGGAATCCTAGGTTCTTGTGACACACAAAGAGCCTACATCGCCCGCGTCGCTATGCTGCCGGCCGATTTTCGTGGCTCGCACTTGATTCTAGATTGAAGCTTCGCCGAAAGTGGGACACCGAGACGGGCTGGATCGCCTCATGCTCCGGGCAGTTCGCCGGTCCGAAAGAACAAAAATGTGAGTCGTCACTGGCTATTCCATTCAACTAGATCGGCAAATTCTGTTCTTACACGGCTGTTCGTTTTTGAACTTGTTTGATAGGGAGATATCGTGTGTTTGAACAGCCGACAGAAGTTGAATATTTGCTAATAGCGGGGTTGATATGATTATCTTCTTGGCTCCTAGGGCTGAGCCATACCAATGCTATTCTCTAGAGCCTTTCGAGAAGGTCTACCCATAGAAAAACTTTTAAGCAATCTGATAGAGAGATATTGATGCTGCCTAACTAAGTATCGAAGTACCCATTAGAGTAAGATACTACTACAGGTTTGAGAATAGTGAAATAATTCCCGGGGTCAGGAATATGCTAGCTCTTCTAGACTTTGCGCACCACCTCGTTTGTTTCGAACGGTCTTTGATTTGGTGGTTTTGACAGAAAAAGGGCGGGGTATGCGGACATGGTTTTTTGCACGTTGTCCATGCACGATGACGGTACATTGCGATATATGGTCCTTTTGTGCATAGCTCAGCGTTGGCCAACGACAACAGGTCCATCTCTACTGAGAGTGATTTTGAAATTGTCGACGCGACAGGCCATCTGAAAAAAAAACTACTTCACTTTTTATTGGGTCTAGATGGTATCCCGCGGAATTCCAATGCATGCCTACACGGATGCTTTTCACCAAGTACAGGCTGTACCAGTTTGTCAGGCCTGTCCCGCCAGGCGCAGTTCGTAACGACCATTGCACTTTTCTTCAGGCCTACGATGCAGTAACCGTCTATGACAGCACGGTGTGATGGGTCATATCACGAAATTTCGGAGGTGGCAGATACCAACCGGTACGTCGAAAGTGGTGTTGGGCCGTATGCGGCCAACATGCAACGGCCGTCCATCGGCGTCGGGCGTTTGTGGGCGGGCATAGCTTACTCCCTCTGCGCGCGCTTATCTCACCCACTTCGCAAAGAGCTGCCGCACCAGGAAAACGTGACCTTGTACCGTTCGGCAACACTCCGACTGGTCACGATACCGGAAAAATGCCATATCTGCTTATTCGATTAGTGTTACGGATATTACCCTGGAGGCTCTGTTTGATCATACTCCGCAAGACAGCTGCACTACCCTAGCCGCTGCACTGTGCCAGGCGGATGGGCACATATGTAGGGTGTGATGTGCCTGCAGCGGACTTCCGTCTGATCCCCCCCTCCCACTCTCTTCCTTCTGTCGGCCACCCCCCACCCACACTGCTGTGCTTCCCCACCAGTGGGACGACTTGGAAACCTCGCCCTGGCCAACGAAATCGCAGGATCGTCAAACATCCCACGAGAGAGTGTCTGGCCAGTTCCGTCGGCCGAGGTTACTGCACCATCACAAGGTAGGCCTGCCAGCTGGCGAAGACCGAGTGCACCACCTCCTCTCTGCGCCGGTCTCTCCTCGTCGTACCCTCTCTCAACGCCGTCAAACTAAGATGTTCTTCTCACAGAAACGGTGGCCACTATTAGAAAACATCCTAACATATCTGAGACGACACGGCCTCCACCTCACCTCACCTTTATCCCCGGGTTCACAGCCGCGCGCGCCTTTAATTGGGGCTGGAAATCGCTTGCTTGCCCGGATCTCGCGTGGTTCTCGAAGGAACCCACAATACGGAGGACTAGGGTCCTCTTCATTTCGCTTACATTCAGATCCGAACCGGGCGTCACGTCAGCACACTACCAACGCTCTGTCGGGCTCTTGTGAAAAGAAAAACTTAAACCCCAAGCGATCTACGTCTATATTAATTGTGAAACCGGAATAACAACGGACAAAAAACGGCCTGCTTTCAAGTTTCGGAATAGCCAAGGCTCTTACTTTACAACCTAGTTCAGTTGTAAGGGCTGATCGAATATTTCAGTAAGGTACGAAATACAATAGGTATATTGTGTGGGCTGTGCACTATTGGTTGGCCATTCCCGTTGGTTCTTTTTTTTTTTTTTTGCTGGCCTATTCGACTTCTACAAACCACCTAGTTTGTGGCGTCTGTGTATCAAGATTCCCTGGAGTTTTGCTTCCCACTATGCGCATTAATTGTAGTGTTGGAGGCGTACGTGGTCTATGTCGGCTTCGACGCTGCGGCGGTAGAGATCATGATGGTGGAATACAAGTCTGTTGTATTGTAGGCCCCAGAAAAATGCTTTGGTACCGACGACAGCGCCGTTTTAGCTTTAATTTTACACCATTGTCTTGTATCATGCACTTAATCCCATCCCCCCCCGCGGCATGGTTGCGGTACCTAGTGGAAACGCACTTTACATATCCCAGGTAAACCCTAGCCGTTCAATGTGGCGTCCTGCTATATAGGCCTACTATGATTTGCCATGCGCTGGGCGTAGAACATTGGTGGAATCCCAACCGTGGTTGCAGTGTTGTGCTATGCATGTGTTTCTTTTTCCGTCAGTTTTATTTTGTTTTTGTTTTCCTGCACCTAAACTGCACAGCATATATGCGTCTATATGCTGTGCACTGTTCCTACCAACCCAAGAAACCTCCTAGCCTACTTCAACTAGAAATTGATCAGCTAACCCTACATGAAAGTAAACCAGCTCAGATCCAGCCTCGACCTCCGGTAGGAGAATTGCTGTTACACGTCAAGAGAGAAGGGATACCCCCGCATAGCCATAGCTCCCCGCTGTGCGGACTGTTACCTGCTTCCCGGGACCGAGCAATATCAAAAAGCACACGCACAGGCTCCCTTCTCCGGGTCCACGAATCAGTTTTTTGGATCCGCGTGGGCCCATACCAGCCACGCCTCACTATTCCCCTCGAACATCAAGTGCAACCTTGCCCCCCCCAAAGGTGGCCCACTCCCTTTGGCTGCCGCCTGTCTGTGCGAGAAACCCCCCAGAAGTATTTTCGAAGTGCATGATCTTGCGCCGTGCCTGTGCCCTGCACGCGTCCTCCAACTGCTCTTGAACTTACTCGAGCTCGAGTTCCGGCCCGTCCCTGTGGGATTTAGATAAGGTTTATAATGCTCCCCTCCCTTCCAGCTTTGATGTTTTTTATTTCGTTTGTTTCTTTGAATCACTTGGTCCTTGAATCTCTTTATCACTTTTATCAACCTGGGAAGCCAAGCTCATAACTCTATACATCCTACAAATCCTATATACCCCATCCTATATACATCTCACATCTCCTCTATTTGCACACTTCTCTACTCTAGACAATTGCAGTTGAATTAACACAATTATGGATCCTTCAGCCCCCCAACTCCCGGAGAAGGCCGTAACCCGCCCGCCCAAGGCCCCCAGTATTCGTCGTGGGGACGTCCATCAATTTCAGACAACTCCGGCTTCAAATAGCGAAAAACAGGATCTAGCAATGGCCACCATTGACGACAGCGATGAGCGTCTTTTGACGCGGATTGGATATAAACAGGTAGGACAACCCCTTGGGCTCTTATTTTGAGTTACAATTAACAAAAGCACAGGAATTGAAACGTGAATTCACGAAATGGTCGACAGTGTCGTACGCCATATCAATCCTAGGAGTACTAGGATCAGTCCCTGCTACTTTCAACGTTCCTATCGCCTCCGGTGGGCCAGCAACCGCAGTATGGTGTTGGTTTTTTGGTAGTGTTATGGCAATGTGCATAGCCTCCTCTGGTACGTCCTACATCCCAAGCCAGCAGAAATACCGCAGAAGACTGACCTTCCACAGTATCCGAACTAGTATCTGCATATCCGACGGCTGGTGGCATGTATTTTGTCACCAAGCACGTTGTGCCCAAAAAGCACGTGCCGATCTGGTCGTGGATCGTGGGCTGGTGCAACTTCCTAGGCCAGACAGCTGGGGCCTCGAGTCTAGCCTACAGCATTTCGCAGATGATTCTCGCAGCAGTCAGCATGAACTCACACTTTGACGAGAAGCCTGGTGATACAGGCGATTATGTTTTTTCTCCGTGCGTCCCGCGGTTCCCGTACGTGATACAAATTGATGCTGACGGCTTCTAGAACGGCGCAACAAACTGTGCTGCTAGCGATCGCGCTGCTACTCGTCATGGGCAGCGTGTGCTCCCTCACCACCCGCAGCCTGCATCGTGTGGTTATGTGGTTTGCGCCAATCAACGGTAGGCGCTGCACCCGCTGCATGCATATATATTGGGCTTGAAGCTGACGGATATGCAGTGCTTGCATCTCTCGGAATTTGTATCGCCCTGTTGATCCTAACGCCCAACAAACACTCGGCGACATGGGTGTTTACGCATGTCACAGACGGCTCTGGCTGGGGCAGCAAAACCTTCTCATTTCTTCTCGGGTATGCTCCCCTCCCCCGCCTTCTCCACATCGGAGCACTCGTGCGGCCGAATTATCCCCCGCAACAAGAGATGGGCTAACTCCCGCCGCCTATAGCTTCCTCTCTGTCGCCTGGACAATGACTGACTACGATGGAACCACACACATGTCGGAGGAAACCCATGACGCCGCCATCCGCGGTCCGGTGGCAATCAACACCGCCGTCATCACCTCCGGTCTGATCGGTTGGATGTTAACCGTCACATTCTGCTTCTGCCTCGGCGACTTGGAAGACACAATTGCCACTCCCACCGGCATGCCCGTCGCGCAGATTTTCCTCAATGCCGGCGGCCGCGTCGGCGGTACCGCCATGTGGTGCTTCGTCATTCTAATCCAAATGTTCACCGGAATATCCGCCATGCTCGCCTGCACACGCATGGCTTACGCCTTTGCCCGTGACGGCGCCTTCCCATTCTCTCCCTTCTGGTCCCGTGTCTCCACACGCACCCAAACGCCCATCAATTCGGTCTGGCTCGTAGTCTTCTGCTGCTGCCTCCTCAACCTGATCGGTCTCGGATCCACGCAAACCATCGTTGCAATCTTCAACATCACTGCCCCCGCCCTCGACCTGTCCTATGTGGCCGTCATCCTCGCACGCCGCTGGTACGAACATGAGGTGAAGTTTATCGAGGGTCCGTTCACGCTCGGCAAATGGGGCAAGCCACTCAACTATATTGCATGCGTGTGGGTGTGCTTTATCAGCGTGGTGCTGTTCTTCCCGCCAGTCCGGCCTGTCACAGCGGAAAATATGAACTATGCCATCGCCGTGGCGGTATTTATGGGATGCTTTGCCCTCGGCTGGTGGTGGTGTGGCGCTAGACGCGTGTATGTCGGTCCCAGGACGAAGGATCTTATGCACAGTGTTCCGACTGAAGAGGAGGACGAGGAGCCTTATCGCGACTCCGAAGATGCTGAGGCAGATCTCTTGGTTTAAATGTGTCCGACTCTCTTTGTGTAGGCCTGGGGTTTCTTGTTTTCTAGGTTTCCTAAGGCGTGCAATGTAGATGCCATCTGTAGATGTTTTCTCTCTATCTCTTGTTTTTGGTTGGTTCTAGGGTTTCTCTCTTAGATTGTTAGATATCGGGAGCGCTGGTTGGTGTTTGTATTTGGGGCTTGCTTTTTCTTACTGTTTTTCCTTACTGTTCATTGGGGGTTTGCTATCGTTTTTGAGTCACTTTGGGTGTTTGAAGGTGCCTAGATTGGAGGGGACTCTAGGGCGAATGTATGATGAATTATAAAACGAACACGTGAACAAATACTAGAGATAAACAAACATGCAGTGCAGAAATCGTCTTATCTCGTCCCCAAACCACTTGTTATCTTATCAAATCGTACCTCACTACTCGGTGCATTAAACGAATATCTCCTAATCTACGAAGAAATGCCGGATCGGAAATATTCGGCTAGGTAGCAATCACCTCTTTTCTCATCACAGTATCTCACTCAGTGTCTTGCAGCTGTATGTCACCTAATCCGATCTGGCCTCGTTCCTCGATGAATATCGCCCAAACCACTGCACGCACAAGGAATTGTTTAAAAAGATATGCGGCTGGACACGAGACAAAAGCGTTCATAGTGTCAAAATTATTATTCACCATTACACATAATGTATGCCGCGAATGCAGCCTCGTAGCCAGACCTCAACAACACAAATCCCAGCCTTTCTGCAGGAGGCTGGCTACTCGCACATGCATCATCACATCAAGTACATAGTCATTTGACCAACTACCATAGGAGGCTAGGCTGAGGGCTTCGTGCGTGCGAAAAGCACATACATTCTGGCCTTGTAACTGCGTCGACCTTTATTTCAACTGCATTTCCAGAAAAAAACTCTTCAATGGTATAATTCGGCAGGCTCAGAGGTTGCAGTCTTCCTTATGCGAGGAAGTTTGATACTAATACAGAATCTGCCCCGAGTAGCACAGAGTAGGCTCCAGCATCCAGAAGCACACACGGCCTGGTGTTTAAAAGCTCTGGGTAACCTGCATGCAAGCCCTATGATGCAGGCTCTGGGGATACAAGCCCCAATAAAGCCAATACTGTGTTTTTTTTTGCAGCCTAACATTGCTAGACACACAAGCCTAACTGCTAGGGAAGCCTCCCAATCCAGTATACAGCCACCCGTAATCGAAATCTTCAGCTGCAATAATGTTTTCTACATCTGGGCACTAAGATGTCACTCGATGACGTCATTTGATATATTAGCATTTCAAGCTGACGCAATGGTAGGTTTAGAACCATGAAAAGGTTGAGACTGTAGTGTATGATATTTAACTGGTCACAAAAATAATCTAAGACCTAGTACTTCAGTAATTGTCACACAATGTCACTCGCAAAAGAAGCAATTGTGACATTCTAAGATCCAGTATAGTACAGATATGTCGGTAGGGTTGGGAGTTCGGGATACTTTACTGCACAATATTAAGGGATGGAGATGGAGGTTTAAATACAGACGACGGCGAATTGGATGTTAATTGTGACAATTAATGATAAAATGCAATATTTACACCAAGCAATCTGCGAGTTATTCGATTTCATTCCGGTATACCCTACAAGAACATATACTACATCCGGCACCCCTCACGGCAATCCATCTCATAAACTTCATCCTCGTCATCAGCATCAGCATCATTCAACATCCCCATATACTACTACCCCAAAACAACTTGTAATTTAAGGAAAAAACAATAATAAACACAGGACATGCAGATAGACGCAAACAATATGCACAACACTCCGTCAGTACGCCAGCAAATCATATCCCAGAAACAAGGCTAGACTAGAAACCCCACTTTTCTCTCTCCTCTGCCCTCCTCCTCCTCACCCTCAGGTACCTCCAGCTGGACCCGCGGATTTATCGTACACGCTCTCCGTACTTCGTCGCCCACTCTTCGAATGCCTTTAGCCCCTCCTTGCTGACGCTAGGCCGTATGCTTTCCATGCTCTTCTCGAAATCAGTGAGTTCAATCGGCCGGATCTCATCCATTGTCATCATCAGCAGCTTCTCGCCCAGGCTGCGCAGCGGACCCATGGCAGCGTCCTTAGCCAGGGCTGTTATGTCTGAGCCCGAATAACCTATCACTCGTTGTCAGCATCTCATTTCAAAGGTGCAATTGCACATCAAGACGTACCGTCTGTTAGCTCTACAAGCTTCTCCATCTCCGTCGGACCAAGTTTGTGCTTCTGTGCGCGTATGAGATTCTCGAACTGGCGGCGGCGCGTCTCGACCTCCGGGAGGGGGATGTATTGTCTCCGTACGAACCGTCGTCGAGCAGCGTCATCGATTGCCCAGGGCAGATTGGTGGCTGCGAGCACCAGCACCCTCGAAGCGTCGCCAGCAGAGTTATCCCGACCAGCTGCCGCACGGGCTAGATCACTCCACTGGATCAGGAACTCGGTCTTGATGCGGCGGGTGGCCTCCGACTCTGAGCCGCCGCGCGACGAGAGGAGCGAGTCGATCTCGTCGACAAAGATGATGGAGGGCGCAAGGGCCTTAGCGAGGGCGAAAAGAGCTCGAACGAGCTTTTCTGACTCTCCGAGATACTTGCTGGTTAGACTGCTGGCGGAGATAGAGAAGAATGTACTCCTGCTTTCGGTGGCTACTGCACGGGCAAGCATACTACACATAAAGGGTCAGTTCGTGTGGAATATCAGGAGGAGAGATAAAGAGACGTTTTCCCAGTGCCAGGCGGACCAAAGAGGAGCATCCCGCGTGCGGGCTCGCGGAGGCCCATGAAGAGATCAGGTCGGAGGAAGGGGTATACAACGGCTTCTTTAAGGGCATTCTTAGCACCTTCAAGACCAGCAACATCTTCCCAATGCACTTCGTCACCTTTGACGACAATTTCGTTGGCGACCTGGCGAACGGAGGCAACATCGACACCTTTGCCAATTGACTTGAGAGCCTTCTCTATTCGTTCTGTCCAGGCACGCTCTTCTGGATCTACGGTCGAGGGTCGTGAACCATTCGGATCCTCTTGAGAGGAAGGATAGCTAACTTGGTCAACTGGTGTCCGTGGGAGAGATTCTGTGCTGCGATCTGTGTCGGCACCCCATGGTGATTCCGTTCCTTCTGACATCGATCTTTTTCTTCCTCTTTCTCGCCCCTTACCCATACTATCTGTGCGCAGAGTTTCAGGGTTTGCCTGCAACCTTAATGACGGCTGTTTGGGTGGCACTGGCGGTGGTGTTAATTTCTTTCCTTCATTCTGTTGTTGATGAGGTACCGCGGGCTTTCGGGGCGGTATATTCACAACTGGAATTCGATGTGGAGGTGGGGGTGGAGGTGTTTCGTAATTGGGCGATGACGGTGCTGAATGTCCCATTGGTATTATCATGCTGGCAGGTCGCGTCTTAAGTGTACCAACTCGTCGCACGGTGGGTGGCCGCTCCCTCTCTCGTGCTACATCATCTCGATCCCAATCGTAATCCGAGATCGAAGGCCGTCTCCCGTTAGTTACTGGTAAATCACCCGTAGAAGCGCTAGTTGTCGGTGCAGGCCTGTCCAAATTTAGACTCTGTGCAATGCTAGCACCCTCATTCCGAGATATGGAAGTCCAGGCCATTGTGGCCGCCTGTGCAGCAGCTCGCGGTTTTCCGTGTTGTTTCAGCGTATCCCCAGGTTCCGGTGCACGCTTCGACTTTCTCCTCGCCGGCCTAAGTGTCGACAAAAAAGTTCTCCTATCGGTCCGGTCGGGGCTTGGAGTTCTCGATATCTTCGGTGAGATTCCATGTGCGGGTACTGTAGCTGGCCTTATTCCCAGGCTCGTCGCACTACTACTACTTGCACTAGCCGGTGGGGGCGGTGGTCTAAGGGCGTTCGTAGCCGGCCCAGTAGTTACTGAGCGCGCGGGCAAAGCAGGTGGACTCAACGGCGTCCCCAAGTGAGGATTATTCGCAAAAAAGCTCGAAGATGCCGAGTTGTCGGCCTCAGATCGCGAGAGTAGCATCGCTTGTAGCAGTCCTGCACGGTTCTCACATTGCTCCTTCATGCTCTTCAAGCTCCGCAGCAGGGCCTTCTCGGTTTCAGAACGGGGCTTGTGGTAGGCCGACATGGTGGTATAGGATTGGAGCTGGCCGAGGCACTCCCGCCAGCAGCGCAGGGCCTCGGTCTCGTTGCCTAAGGATTCGTAGTAGACCTGGAAGGCCGCAGCAGGCGAAACTTTAGACGATGCTTTTAGATTTAGAGGGTGGGCCGGGGCAAGGGTAATAAACGCACGGCGGTCGAGCAGGTCAGGTATGACTGGTCGTACGTCTTTTGCAGCGCCGAGTAGGTCTTTGCTTTCATCGTCGGTACAGCAGTCGTGGTGTGGCCGCCTGGGACTCTGTCGTTGTGATGTCAGCAGCAATCCTTGTGGTAGATGGAGAGCACAAGGAAACCAACCCAGAGCTTTGACTGTCGAGTCTCAGCTTCAAAGCAAGAATGAGAAAGATGAGCAGTTTCAGACTATGGTGTACGGTGTCGCGATGCGATGGTCTGGTGTTTTAGCGGTGGCTGGCGACTTAATCAAAGCTGCCTGCAGAAGATGCCGGATGGCGGGGGAGGGAACAGGCCAATAATTCGTAGCTAACTTTAGCTCCACCAGTAAGAGGTCTCATAAACAGCGACAGTTCGCCACTTGCAGCGATGCATGCGGAACCCAAAACAAACACAGCTTTACAATTCCGCACACGGCGCTCTATAATACATATTTGCCATATAACTATCACAGTGATACACGCTTCAATTCAGTTCTCTTATAATGTTACATAAAACAGACTAGCAAGCTTAGAGACCTGTAATCACCGCCAACATCAACTCAAAATATTCACAATCAAAACTGATGATGAAATCGGTCGATTTTCAAATGATCCCAAAGTTTTGTTATATGTCTGTACCAGTAGACATGGATTTTTATTTATCTCACGCTACCATACTTCTCTCCCCACCACTATCGTCATTATCATCTGAAGTCGTGTTCATCTTAACCCACTCAGTTACTCCAGTTGCCCTATGATAGCAAAACCCCACAGAATCGGAAGACCTCAACCTACCGTCCTTCAACTTGCCCCAAGCTTCTAATGGTCCCAGTTAAGAAAACAAAAATTCATCCAAGCAAAAAAAAAAAATACACTAAGAAAGTGGATGAAAACAAAATAGAAAATAGATATATCCACACCATTTAGTTAACATCGACAGAGAAAGTCCATCTGTTAATTGATTATTAGTATGTGTTTTTCATGAATAGAAGCTTCCTGAAAATAACATACCTTCCGTCCTTGAGCCCTTGAGCTGTGTCTTCTAATAAAATACGTCGGCGATTATTCACATATGCCGTGCGGTCCATCATTTCCTTCTTGCTCGTTGCAAGCTGATCTGGTGGCTTCTCAAATAATTCACTTAGCTGCTCAACAGCCATTTCTAAATCTTTCTGGTTGTCTTCGAAGATATATGTGTTATTGTTTCTTTGGAGATAGAACGCAAATGCGTATGTCCATTTCAAGGTTTGACGACATTCTTGAAGCACTGTTGATGCCTGTGATAGATACTGAACCTCAATCCACGACATTCCTGATGAAGACTGTAGCATAGACATTTTTTTCTCCGTTTTGACGTAAAGATCTTTGTCTAGTTTTGCAGAGTGGTCATGATTCGCATATCGGTTGTAATACTAATATAAGGTTAGTATATAGCCGTAGCTTATCTTTCAAGGTGAAGATATTACGTGAAGGTATCGTTCTAGGGATGCACGAGACTTTGCTTGCTGATCGCGAGCCTCAGAGCCACTCTTCTCCTCAAATCTATTACAATTATACCAGCTTGTACCGTGTTCACTCCATGGACCCATGCAGACCCAACAAAACTCGTGCTTGCATTTTCGGCTATTCATGGTTAGCGCTAGACTAGTTGATTGTGCATCGTGACCAACCAAGTCATATGATTACAACCACCATTCTTCTCTATGGTAGACACGCATTTTGGGCACTCTTTTGTATGCGCCGATATCCAGTTGGCGGTTTCAGAATCATCCTCGCACTTCTTAAGCCATCTTTTGACCAACATGCACGGGCAAGGCTGATGATCACCCAACCCACACCCAAAACAAAAACGGTGCTGGCATGCACATACAACGGTGGGTATAACTTTAAAAAGCTCGCTTTGTCGTACAGCACAATCGACGGCGTATTCACAGTTTGGTGCAGGGCACCATCTAAGGTTTGGCTTTTCGTCTACATATGTTCGGTTCAATAAATCCTCGTACCTATTTTCCGGTGAGTAAGGGATCGGGACTATCACAATTGGCTGCACACCTCTTATAAACCTCCGGAGCAACCAGCATTTTAATTGACTTTGAGTCCATTATCCTTGAGCAGCCATCCGCTGGACACTGTATTCGTGATGCCTCTCCCTCATCCTTGATTTTCGAACTCAGATACTCAGTGTAGCATGCCGTGCAATATCGGTGTTCACACTTCATGGCGTATGTGTTTATCCCAGCTTCATCATCGCAGCAAATATCGCACATAAAATCATCCATTTTCTGAGTTGAGGGCACATCGTTGAATTCCGGGCCCAATCCTGCGGCATGCATAACTTCTTCTGGAGATTCCATATATCTTTCTATCATCCGTTCTTTCTGCCATTTGAAATGCCGTAATAGTATGGCACCCTGTTCCATTGATAACCCAAATATCGTCGATACCTCGTTAATTTGTTCCCTCTGAACCTTGCGTAACTGATCGTCGGATACAGTCTTAAATTCAACTTCGTAAGCCTTCTTTTGCGGCTTATCGTCCTTAGTATCTTCGAGGTATTGGTCATTGTCGTCATCGAATTCTGTATCGTCTCCGTCCTGTTAACTTTTTTGTTCAAACCAAAAAAATTTCAACAAAGGCAAGTGTTTGATTTGTGTTATGAGGTAAAACAAGTAAGGTTTAGGGTGGAAGCTTTTTTGGCCACATACCTAGCTCTCCCAAGCTGTCGTCGTCGAAACCATCGTCCGACATCGCGTCCGACATGAAGTCCTCGTCGCTAGACATAGCGGTAGTCACTGAGGGTGTAGGTTCGACAGCTACAAAGGTAGCAGTACGCTTCTTAAGTTTCGGCTTTGAATTACTGCTATCCGACTTGTTGCTCTCAGACGGTGATGCTGCCTTCCGCTTTCTGGTATGGGCGGACGTGGTGAGGACTGGTCAAAGTGGCAGACCGTTGCTTGGACTCTGCCCAAACAACAGAAAGCCGAAAGGGAGGGAGAAAAAAAAGGTTCTCAAGCTTTTTAAAGGTTGTCGGTAAGGTCAGAGTCAGGCACCCGAATAGTTAACTGCAACTGAGTTTGGGGTGTGAGGGGTGATGACAACACACTCGGCTGTGGCAAAGAAGGGGAAGCAGAACAGAGGTGACGAGGTAAGCAAGCTTGGTGTGCCGATTTGGCTGTTGAGCAAAGTACAAGAGAAAGAAGATGAAGATGAATCAGAAGGCTGAAATGCGGGGCGCAGGTACAGTAAGGTTTTAGTGTAGCACCTGCTAAACGACAAGCTCACGATGGCTTTCTGTGTGCGATCTTGTGCAGTTCCTTCTGTAGTGAGCTGGCCGGACAAAAGTGATCTTGTCTGCAGGCGTTACGGCGGTTGCAGAATGGACAGCATTTGGTTGAACAAACCCTGGTTGGGTTTATCCGTGGATCCCCATCCATCACCACACCCATGCGTCATGACTCATCATTCTAACACAGCCACCCTGTGCGATGTGCTTGAGTGGGTGAGTGGATGGTGACGAAATCCCAGAGCCGCATTTTGCTGGAGGCTGGAGCCGCCGTTAGCTTAAAAGCTTGTATTGGGGATTTTCCCTGATCAGCGATTTTGACATGAAGGTGGCTTTGATTTGATGACTGTTGTGCCAGAACCATGGAGCAGTATCTCGACTTTACTTCTACCGGCTGCTTTTTTTACATGTATGTAGGATGGCTCCTCTGCACCCCTGACCTGACATGCAGCACAACACCAGACGCAACCCATCGAATTCAGAGATTAGGTAGAGCCAGGGAGAAGAGCGCTAGAGCTACTTACTTCTTAGAAAGGAAGTGTGTACAGATAGATATTTGTAGAGTACACAAATAAGTATGCTCTGGCGAATTCAGGCCACGATGATTTCCCACGTTGGGTTGGTGCGTTCATTATCACTCGTTGGCGCTGTCAGTTTTAGAGATATTCCACACACTTCCGAATTCTTCTCACTCATTCGAAAATCAAACCAGTTTCCCATTCACAAAGAAGATGGCAATTTGATCAGAGTCCGTGTGGTCTAGATCACACGAAAATTCGATTGTGTATCCTACAAATATTTAATCCAGACAAATCGAGGCTAGATAAGGCCAGACGCATCCAACCGCCCACACAGAATGACTTCTCAATAATGGAACCCAAGAAAGAAGAACCAATCTCCGAATAAACCCCGACGAACGCCGCTCCAATGACTTTGAATGATCATCCACAAACCCCACTGACCAAATAAAACCCGTTGACAAAAAGAAATAAAAATAAACTGAAATTTAAACCCACAATATTTACCAAAATGAATAGCCTCGTTAAAATGTTCAAACCAATTGAACTATATACTGCCTATATGTATATAGAACACAGTGATAGTCGCTAATGCTGGAAGAGAACCAGAAATGAAATAATCGATCGATGGCTGTTGTCGCGCTCCCCCACCGCGAGGCCGATATTGCGAGGAAAGAAATGTGGCGTTGGTTTAGCAGGCCGACTTAATCGATGAAGGTATTCCTCAAAGCGTGATCTTCAACGTTGACAAACTGTGCTAATAGAAACACACTCAATCCCAGCCTGATCCTCGACTTGAACTGCCCGGCATCGGGCTCTTTGAATCAAGTTTGTCCCAGATACCACCTAAAATAAATGACCAAGCCAAACTAATATCTCTGTCTTTTCATATCAACGCCATGATACATGTCTTCCGGCGGTGCCGACTGGTGACCGATATGGCCATCCCGCCTTCTTTTGTTTGCAGATGATGGGCTTCCGTACCCGCCAGGTTGAGGGGTGTTTCCTTCCAGGTTATAACCACCCATGATTCCCATGTATCCATCTTCCATTGTCACCGGTGTGTGAACCTGTGGCAGACCTTGTTCCCCGCCCATGTCTTCTGGGGTTCCCCCATGACCATACATGACGGCTGTTCCAGGACTCTTCGCGGGAATTGGGGAGGCAGAGAATTTAATAGACGTAGTTTTTGGAGCTTCGGAAATGGGATGGTCCGGTACATGCGCATGGCTCACGTCGATTGGTGGAGGAATATGACCGTTACCCATAGACGACCGTGGCTCCTTAAGGTGACCGAGCATTCTCTCTAATAATTGAAGTAGTCCGTCTTTGGTAAATGGTTTAGGAAGAACGTCGGTCATGCCTGTGAGTTTGGTTAGCAATACCCCAATAGAGAGATGTCAGATTACGGTACCATTTGAGAAGTATGCATTAATATCGTCCGTTCTTATGTTGGATGTCATGGCAATGATGGGTGTGCGCGGTTCGAATTGTCTGATCAAGTGGGCAGCGGTACAACCATCCAGGTTCGGCATCATGATATCCATGAGCACCAAGTCATACCTCTTCCGGCGCATTTTGTTTACAGCAATCAAACCATCATCCTGAAATCCCAATTAGCCTGTATTTCTCATCGACACCTCGAGTCATCTGCCGGCTACAGAATGCAGTTCTCAGGTTGGGTGAATGCTATTACATACCGCTAGGTCTACAGTGCAATGAGCATTTTGTAAAAACTTGGCCCCAATTCTTCGACACGTCGGGTCATCTTCTACAAGTAAAACACTGGGACTAGTGTGCCAATGTGGTGTATTTGGAGTACTCCGTTTTCTGCCTGGTAGTTGTCTTGACGGAGTTGCCATTCCACTTCCGCCGCCATTACCATGATGTTGATGAGCCATTCCAAATGAATCGTTGTTGTTGAACATTATGTCCATGTTACCCCCCATATTGGGCACAAAGGTGTTTTGTGATTGTTGATGGGGGCCGTTCATTGGTCCCATTCCATTCCCATTTTGTGCTACTCCAGCATTATAGCCTCCATAAGGATCTGCCATTTGGTCGAAACTGTTTCCACCCATCTGTAAACTAGGTCTGGACATACTATCATAACTATGCACTAGTTGTTTTACCTGCTCGGCGGGAGATAATGGGTCATTGTGTGATCCATTATGAGTGATTGTTTCAGGTGAGGTAGATGTCGTTGAACCCATTCCAGTAGTGTCTGCGGGTGATAATCCCTCTGTGTGTTCCATTTCCCGCGGTTGATTACGACGAAGGTGTTGGACTTCAGCACTTATCGAGGACATGATGGCAAGTATTTTGCGCATGACTTCCTCGTGTTGCCGAACAAAATTTATGTGAGTTCCCAATAATCTTTGCATATGGCCCATTTCCGTGCAAGTAGAATTGCACTGTTCTATTGTCTTCGAAAGGCGCATACTTGTTTCGTCTTGTGATTCTCTGAGGTTGATGAGCTCTCGCTGAATTGTATCAAGCTGCTGCGCGCCAGCCTCGTCGATTTGTTGCTGGTTCTTTCGGGGCTGTGGGGCTTTCCGCCTGATGCTATCCAGATTGTCTTTACTGTCTTTCGTAAACTCGGGGTGTTTGAACTGGATTTTTTTGAGCGGTCTTGTTCTGTGGAGAGTTGAGTACACATACCTCGCCATTTTGATGGCTGGAGCCTTCCTCGGTGTTTTTAATCTTGTGGAAATCGTACCTGACACAGTTTGTCAACGCTTTGTATAGAAATCTTCAAATTTAACTAACTTGTTTAGTTGACGAACAAAACTGGCAAAATTGCTGTGTTTGAAATGCTGGGGAAGTATTTTTGTTGTAAAAAGGTTTGTCTGCTATGAGTCAGTTACGAACCACTAAAACCGCAACAACGGCAGTAATTTTTGGTGCAAAAGTATCACATACATCTACTACGATAAAACTATCACCGGTCGCACTCCATCGTACAATGTCGTTGTGCGCGGGGTCTTCTAGCATCCTGTAACCGAACAGACCGCGTTAATCCCGAATCATTCGCCGAATTGCAGCGCCGTTCGAAGAGTGATTTACCTATAGAGTTTACGAACCTATGTAGATACACACGTTAGCAAACAAATGGTCATTACTGAATCAGTGCGCCAGCTTTTCTTGATGAATCGCCCTGGATGGACCATATAAGGGACACTCACGAAATCACTAGACCCATTGCTAGCTCCACCCCCTGAATTTCCTGGGTCCATGCTGGGCCACACTCACGTCGAAATAGA
Organism: Geopyxis carbonaria; assembly: GCA_024516215.1. Taxonomy (NCBI): domain Eukaryota; kingdom Fungi; phylum Ascomycota; class Pezizomycetes; order Pezizales; family Tarzettaceae; genus Geopyxis; species Geopyxis carbonaria. The sequence continues at coordinate 241,835 of JAJJXG010000053.1, read as the reverse complement.
GTCGGATCGCAATCGTGAAGATATATCGAGATTCCGGTCGGACGCGGAGTGAGGCGAGAGAGTTGACGTCGTCGCAGAGCAACAGGGATGAAGGTCACCTGCGGGGGGTAGTTGTCGATTCGGCTTATTCAGACAATGGCAATTGTACGGATCTAGATCCAATCAACGCAGCAAAGGTGTGGATCGGCGAACGTTGCTTCTGTAGGCGGTGATGAAAACTCGATATATGGGATCTGTTGTAACTGTCGGGGGTCTATAATAAGCTCCTGTGGCAGGCGAGTATTAGGTGCGCGGGATCGACTTTGTGGAAAAGCTGTTCGCGTAGCTGGGATCGGGGGTGGAGCAGTTGGTATGAGAATTTTCAGAGGAAACGACTCCAGTTGTATTTGCAGAGCGGATAACGGATGTCCGAGTCGGAGCGGTCGACGTCGGAGGGGCGGTCGGGGGGTGGGGCGGCGTAAAGGGCAATTCACTTCCTACTGGGCCTGGAGAGGAGAGGGAAAGGAGAGTGAGAGGAACTGAACACTCGAGACTTGACTTCTCAGGCACGCGTACCCTTGAGAAGTAGTGTTGGTAAATCGTATCCCGAACTTAGAGGAGCGATTTGCAGAGGCTTGATGCCGGGATAAATCTGCGCCCAGGATTGTGTTGATGTAGCGGCGGCCAACCTTAGCGGTCTTCATCGGGTGCTCCCATTCCGTGGTGCCGTCTGTCACTTCGCCCTTTTGTGGAGCAGCCACCATTGTACTCGTACTCCGCGGGCAAGAAATAAGGGTGGTTCCTTTCTTAAAGATAGTACTTCATATCATGACCACCAAACAGCTTACTCAACTAACTGTTGTTCTTCGATCTCGGCAATTGTGCACTGTTCATACAGCGATCCACGCCAGCTATCTCAGGAAGGTTGCCAGGATATTACTCTGGGACCCAACCCCTTGAATTCAACTTTCTCTAGACACCTCTACCAGTGCTTTGGATGGCCGCGGCCGGGGGAATTCCTCTGGCACACTGCTGTACTCGTACTCGATACCTACACAACCTATTGGCAGATGTGGATCACCATGGAGAACCACCTCCACATCAACATCGGCAGCACACACGGGCGAATTGGGCGTGAATTAGCAGTGATCTTTCAACCACACCTTCTGAATGTGGAGTAGATGGTGACCTGTAGAATCGACCGTCTGCCTCACAATTAATGTCTCCCCTGTCGCACAGGAATATCCGTGCGGTGCGAAGGGCCAGTCTGGGACTGTTTTTCGAGCGCTCTGATCGAAAGCAACTCGCTTCTCCCCGCGCGATGTACGAGTACGAATTTGCCCACCCGACACACCGTCGATCTTGCCTCCCAGAGAAAGAAAAAATACATGCGCATATTGGTGTGGTCAGGTTTCGTTCAGGCTCTGTCACTCCGTGACAACTGCACGTCGGGCTCGTCACACCAGCGACTGTAGCGTTCTGCATACCTACTGGATAGAGCCGGCATATTCCTTCCGGATGCCACTTGTGTGATCCACCAATGGGACTGGGTTGGTGGTAGGTGCATATCGCCAGGGAAATACCTAACGCTACCAAACCACCGGCTTCCAGCCCATCCTAAAGATATAAAAGTCCGCAATCTATCGCAACAACATCGTGTGAAACATACACAATTCAGCTGTCACTTTGCATATATAAAGCTTTGCGTGTTACCGCCCGGATGATGATCTAAAAATCGGAACTGAGATGACCCAAAATGGAACCAGTTCACTAAAAACGGACATTTGGAATTGCGCATTTTGTCCTGTACCCCATAATTTGGAAGTGGGAACCGGTGTGTAGCGGGCGTAAAGTTGCAGATATCAGCCTTTTCTGCTGAGCCTTTCCCTGTCAATATCCAGAGGTTAATTCGGATATTCGGAGAAGTATTCTGACCCAATCCAAATGGTCGGAAACCGTGCAGACCGTTATAGTCTGCTAAACGAAAACAAGTCCATGTACTTACCCGTCGGGGCCTTTATAAAGTAGCAGTTACAATCTGATAGTGATGTTTTAAGTCACTGATTAAGCTTTCACGTGACTGCGTAATGACAAAAATAGTTTAATTTAACCCTCTTCCAAACCGATAAGCATTCATTTTCACTTGATCTACAGCCCGGTTGACATAGCATATATGAAGATCCACCTCACAACACGCTCGCACTTGTGCCCAGTCCTTTGTGCTATGATGAGTAGGCTGCTGCATCTTCCTCATACAGTATACCACAACCCCGATTTGCATCAATGTTTCTCATAATATAGTAAGGACTTCTAGAGAAAATATAATCTACATATTTAGTTATAACCATATATCAACCTATTCCCAGGTAAGGCCTGCGGCTCATGGCTGGCACAGCTGTTTGTTTGTTCCTTGGCAACCGGCCGACGTCCGGCGATCCTCTGGGCACACTGCCCGACCCAATCAAGTATCAACCACCGTCTCTACTACGTATCAACCCACCAACCCCACCGCCTCCAAAATGTCTGCTCTCTTCCGCCGATGCGCCGCCCCCCTCGCCCGCCGTAGCTTTCACAGCTCAACTCCGCTTGCGATCAAGGCAGGCGAATCATTCCCCGAGATCTCCGTTTTCGAAGATAGGTAGCAAGCTCTCGCGCTTCCTCTGCAATTCCTTTCTGAATGGTCGAATAGTCCCGGAAACTCGGTTTCCCTCGCTCAGGAATTAAAAAAGCACTCCAAGGCAATTGTGATCGGAGTTCCAGCTGGTGAGTACGGGTGTGCTGCGGGGAATTGGATTTGGGAATGGGTGCTGAACTATGACAAAGCGTACTCGCCGGCTTGCTCTTCAACACACATTCCTGGATGGATCAAAGCCAATTCGGGATTGCCTACATATGTTGTGTCTGTGAATGATCCGTTTGTCATGAAGGTAAACCTTCTGTCACTTCTTTTTGGCTAGATTTATGTTCTGATCCAAAACATAACTAGGCCTGGGGTCTCTCACTCCCAGGTAGCAAAGATGCTGGCTTTCGGTTTATGGCAGATTCTTCCGGTGCCTTGACAAGAGCCTTGGACATGGAGTTTGACAGTGCAGCTATCTTTGGAAACAACAGAGGCAAGCGCTATGTTCTGACTGTTGAAAACGGCAAGGTAGCGAAGGTATTTGTCGAGCCGGATAACACAGGCGTTAAAGGTGAGATATTTTATGGAAAAGGCGTTGGAATTTGGAACAAGGCTGATATAAAAGATAGAAACTACGGCCAAAGCTGTGCTGGGGCTTTGAAGAACTGATGATATGTATGCACTGAATCATAAATTGTGTTCATACCTTTACAGTAATATACAGCCTCTAGAACCAGTATCCTGAAAAATTACATCTTGATGAACAGTTGTTGTGTGATTGATATTCCAAAACTTAAACCCACTATTGCCAGCCATCAGATGAATTACAAACCAACAAGTACTTGTACTCGCGCAGACTTCCGTTATGAAATAAATCCAAATACTTCCTTATGGTATGAAATTGTTTCATCTTCACAAGCCACGACCTTCCGCTCCAGACTTAAACTTTCGAGGCTGATCACAGTACAGAAAATTCCTTTGAATCACTTTGTAGTTATACCCCGCTATCTCAGTGCATTCGTACTGGTGAATAGGCCGTGTCCACGGCTCGGCTCGGTCGGTTCTTCACAATGGAATTCGACAACAAGCCACGTGCCCTCCCATTAGCCCGAGTGACTTTCATGAAGAACGCGGGGCCGGGATAACCGATCCACTGTTCCATGTACCCTGTTGGGTCAACAAAACACATTTCAACTTTCTGCCTAAGATGCAACTTCCGGAAATTTTCACTTTGCGGGCGGGGATGTTTTATCTCCGCACCGAAGTTTCTCGAACCGAATCCTTAAGTAAGTCTCTCTTGCAAAGCAATCTTCAGATCTGCCGCGGGAGGCTTATCTCGGCACAGACCGTAGCCGCTCCCACCATTCAAACGTGGCTCCGGAGATGGCTCCCATAGCCCGTTTGTGCGGATCTGATAAAAATTTGCACAAATAAAAGAAAGATTGATAAAGGAATTGATGCCGCCAAAGGGGTTTGTAGGTAAGGGAATTATCCTTTATCTTGTTACGCCCCCCACCATCGCTTGCTTGTGCATATGTATTTTGCGGTTGCAATAGAGTTGCAGACAAGGGCAAGTGCACATACAAACTACCCATGAGAGAGCGCCTGATTACGTGCTTTCTCCCACGTAATATCAAAATATGTAGTCTCCATGTTGCTTCAAAAGTGTGCATATCTACGGCGCAAGGTCGGTCAATTGTTTGTGCGGCTTTGGCGGCTTGGTCGCGGAAGCATTCCACCGCGGAGAAGCACCCGATTCCCATGCAGCTTGTTTTTCGCCATCCATCGTGACAAAGGTCCGCGCTTAGTCGTCGCCTTAGTCGTCGTGATACCTCGACAACAACGCAGAAAATGCACGGAAAGTGGTTTCAACTTTATATAGAGCCCTCATAGAATCTGTAGAATACATGTGAGAGTCGCCTTTGTGCAATTTACGGGTGATTGTTGCCGCCGAGACCGAATAAGCAAACCTCAACGCCGAGGATTCCCTGCCGGCAGGGACCTCTGTGCCCAGACCGTGTGCTCATTAGCAAACCGTCACTGCTACCTAGTGTACTGGGCTGCTGCACCTCTCTGGTTCATCCATCAACCTCCCTCCCGATAAGTGTGCTCTTCTCCACACGCTTTTCCGAACCCAGATTTATTGTTCGTTGCCCCCTCTTGCTCTCACGCTCGTTTGTGTCGTTTCTCTGGTCGTCGTGTTTCGATCAGCATCGAAAGCGTCATCACAGTCGTCGCAGGGTGTCGGATTAGCCGGAGGCTCCGTCATTGACTTTTTTTCCTGCACCACCGCAGACAAGATTCATCGCCTGCATCTCTCCAACGCCAACATCCTCTACGCGAAACACCAAAAGAATATATCCAGATTCTATGGCCGATCATGCAGTACTCGAAGAGATTGACTATGAGTCGCTGCCTGGTGGAAGTTTGGCATCAAACCTGATTGCTGGGGCATTTGCCGGCATAATGGTATGTTGCGCTCGTTGGAACCATTACTTTCGCTGACTCTTGTCGATGTAGGAACATACTGTTATGTACCCTGTGGACGCTATCAAGGTACTGAGCGACAATTGTTGAAATCGGGGGAGCGGGGCAAGTGCTGATGCAGGATATAGACCCGTATGCAGATTGTGAACCCTTCGCCGGGTGCAATGTATTCTGGAATCACGAATGCTGTCGCGCAGATTTCTTCGACAGAGGGCATTCGTTCGTTGTGGCGTGGAATTGCGAGTGTTGCGATGGGAGCGGGTATGTTATATCAGCAGAGTGTAGCCCGCAGGGTTCCTCGGCGTGCATAACTCGACTTTTGGGTTATCTGATGGGCTGATTGTTTCGTTTAGGCCCTGCCCATGCGATCTACTTTGCGACTTACGAGACGGTCAAGCATCGCCTTGGAGGAAACGTCGGAAATGATCATCATCCTTTTGCTGTCGGTACGAGCTCCTGCCCGCCACGCCTCTGTGAATGCCCGCTGACTTGTCCGCCCTGTAGCAACGGCCGGTGCATGCGCTACAATTGCTAGCGACGCACTGATGAACCCGTTCGACGTCGTGAAACAGAGAATGCAGGTCCATGGTTCAACGTACCAGACAATCGGGCAGTGTGCACGTGACGTGTTCCGCCGCGAGGGGCTTCAGGCATTCTATATCTCATATCCTACAACGCTAGCCATGACTATTCCGTTTACGGCGTTGCAATTTACGGCCTACGAGAGCTTGTCCAAGGTCCTCAACCCCCGCAAGGCGTACGATCCGTTGAGCCACTGCGTCGCCGGTGGTCTGGCGGGAGCGTTTGCGTCTGCGATGACGACCCCTCTGGATGTGATCAAGACCCTGCTGCAGACCCGCGGCACCTCGAGAGATGACCGGATACGCAACTGCAAGGGCCTGCTTGACGCTGCGCGCATCATCCGTGAGCGCGAGGGCATGCGGGGTTACCTCAAGGGACTGCGGCCACGCATCATCACCACGATGCCAAGCACTGCGATCTGCTGGACTTCGTACGAAATGGCCAAGTGAGTCTCCCACACAACCCTCCCACTCTTACACACCTCTAACAACCTACCCAGGTACTATCTCATGCGCAACGAGGAGAGTTAACGCAACCCTCGCACGCAACCACCACGAATTGACGACTTGACCTGACCACCTCTTACCCCAACCCCCCATTTCGCAACTCTGGAAGAAACGAGCCATGTACAAAAAAGTATTCATTTTTTCCTTCTTCTCTCTCGGACTTTTGAACTGGCATGACAACTTTACCAAACAATAATGGCGATCTGGGTCACGATTTCCTTTTTTCTCTTTTCTTTACTGGTGTGTTTCTGGGGAAAAAATACTGTGTTTTCTTTTTACGGGACAGGTGGTGGTGCGTGTCTGTTCTGGGTCGTGTGGGTGGATGGGTGGGTAGGGTTTCGGCAAAAAAATGATTCGAAATAGAATTCTTTCAAACGACTCGAATCCTTGGTCTTTATTCTCTTTCTTTCTCTCTATCTCAACCTGTCTACTCCCTCCCTCCGTCAGTTCCTCTATATTTCTATCTTCCGGTCTTGCTATTTCTGGTACCATTTATCGGGGTGTTTCTCCTTTCTGATCTGATTTGACATGTAGTTTCTGTTGTGTCTTGTGTCCTGTTTTTCTATATTTTGGGTGGGGTTTCAAAAAGATGATGGGTAGGGGGGCGGGGGCGGGGGGGGGGGTATGCGGAGTTCGTTATTTTTTCCTTTGGTTAGGTGGCCGGTGGGGAATACGGCGATGGGGAATGGAAGGGAAAGGGAACTCTTGTATATTTTAGCTTTTCCGTCGGGAGTGCAGATGGTGACGGCACTGTATGTACTCTACTCCACCGCGCCCTTTGGGCCGCGACTCAAAAGCGATACTTGGAAATATGTGCGAGTGCAAGTGATCGGACAACACATCTATACCTATCTATACACCCATCCCAGGCATCACCATCCTCTACGCTTTCACCTCCTCCCTCCCCTCCACCTTAACCCCCTCCGCCCCCGCAACCTCAACATCAGGATAATCACTCTTCCCCGCCCTGCGCCGTTCCTTCAGCACCCTCGCCGCCTCGCGCCGCTTGAACCACCCCTCGACGCCCTCCGGCTCGCGCCGCACCTCGCCCGTGCGCACCGCGCTGACGATGCGGTCGACGACGTGGAACTTGCGGCGGCTCGTGCGCACGCCGCTGTTGACGATGCTGACCACGTCGCCGAGCACCGCCGCGTTCGCGTGGTCGTCGCAGAGGTGGTCGTGGGGGATTAGGAATGTCTGGGGGGCGTTAGCGAGGGGAAGTAGCGAGGCGGGGGAGGCAGCGGAGTACGGGCAGCGGGGGCAGCGGGGAGGGTGGGCAATGGGGCAATGGGGGCGGGAAGGGAGAGGGAGATATGGGGGGCATGGGGTAGGAAGGGGATATGGCACACCTTCCGCAGATGCGCATCATACTTCTGCTTCATGACGCGCACGCGCACGGTGTTCGCGCAGAAGCCGGTGCGCACCACGATGCCGGTGAAGCGGTTGAGTTTGTCCATGCTGTGCGTTCGTGTCGGTCGTGCAGTGGTGGGCCGGCGGAGGTGGAGGGGAGGTCGAAGTGGGTGGCCGGAGCTAAAAATGTGAAAAGGCTTGGCGTGAGGCTCTGCGAGGTGCAGGAGGTGCAGGGGTGGGGGGGGGGGGCGAGTGAGTGGATGTGATGCGATCGCGGGGTGAAGCTGAAGGAAGTTGTGTAAATGTAGGAAGTACTTTTCGCCCGCTATCTAGCTTCTAGCTCTACATGCAATATCTACCCATCCCATCTACCATCCCCCCATATATCCCTCCCTCTGCCCCCCCTCTTCCCTTCTCCTCCTGTCTCCCCTCTCCCCCCTCCCTCTCTCCAACGTCTGTTCAAACCTTCCCCCCCCGTTTCTCCCACTCCGCAGCAGTAAAGCATCGCTGCGTCCACGCATGCACCGCGCCAATCTCCGCCTTCAGCGCGGCGTTGACGGCACGGTGGCGCATCAGCGTGGTCTTGCCGACGAACAGGTCGCTCACGATTGTGGCTTCGAACATTTGGCCGCAGCCGCCTGGGGGGGTGCGTCAGCGTGTTGTGCTCCAGCGTGTTGTGCGTCTGGTGTGTGTTGCGTCCAGTGGGTGCAGCGGGGGAGTGGGCAGTGGGCAGTGGGAGTAGTTGGAGTAGCGCAGTGGGAGCAGGGAGCAAGGAGCAGTGGAAGCAGGGGAGCAGGGGACGAGGGGAAGACATACCACTGGTATCAACAAGCTCCACATGGCTAGCACCAACCTTCTCCTGCAGCGCAGCCGTCAGCGACGCGATCGTGACCCCGGATGCGGCGGCGTCGGTCGGCGGGGCGGCGGCGGCGGCGGCGGCGGACGTGGCGGGAGTGGACGTGGCGGGGGTAGACGTGGACATGGCTGGCGGATGCGGGTGGCGGCGGGTGGGGGTGGGAGATTATCTGATGTGGTGATTGTCCGCGTTTGTAACGTCGGGTTGCGGGGTTGGGGTGATTACGTGAGTCGGTGGGTTGGTTGGTGGGTGGCACGGTGGGGTGGGACAAGAGGTGGGACAAGTAGGATAAGGGTGGGATGGTGCTACGTAGGGTGATAAGGTGGGGCCAGGAATCAGGAATTAGGATAGGGATCACGTGTCAGCCACGTGATGGGAGGGTTGAAGCGTATTTAGTATTTACAACGTATGGTGATTGTTGAAGACAGCACATCTATCATCTAGTTTTGGTTATGTCCATTGCGTCTTATAGCTCTTATTCTGCTCTCCTTCTTCTCGTCCTGTACACGTGACATTAGAATGAACGTCACGATCATACTTTTATATCTAAACCATATTGATCGTACGCGTCGTGGCCTCTCCATTGCTGGCCGGGACCCTAGAAAGCAGCGAAATAAAAACTGCACCGTTCACGCTGCTGTATGTACGGTTTCCACTCCCACCGCTTTGATGTGCTTCAGATCGCAGGTAGTGCTTTGCAAACCAAGAGCTCAAGAACATTACAGTACTGCATTAATAACTTTTCCTCTCCCTCTCTCTATCGGTATTTACAACACCCATAACTTTTACATAACGCCAGAACCCACCCCGTCCTCCCGTCCTCCGCTCCTTCCGTCTCCACCCCCTACACAACCTCCACCGCCCTCTCCCCCTCCCCCTCCCCCACGCCAGTCCCCACCTGCTCCATCCCCCCAAGTAAATACCCCACCACCCAGCTCCCCTCCTCCATCTCCTCCACGCGCGCAACATGTCTCTTCGTATACGCCTCCAGCACCGCCCACACCTCCGCCGTGCCCCTCAACCGTCCCAGCCGCTCCGCCGGATAACTCCTCAGCAGCGCATGCAGCACCCGCTGCGCCACGGCGGCGGTGCGCGCATTCGTGTTCCAGTCCCTAATCCTCAGCAGCAGCGTCGCGAGCTGCGAGTCCGCCAGGCTCGCCAGCACCTCGTCCACGCCCGCCGAGCCGGTCAGCGACCCCGCGTCGGGCGCCGGCGACGTGGTGACCGTGGTCAGCAGGTGCAGCAGCTGGCCGGGGTGGTTGAGCGCGAGCGCGAGGGTGATGGCGCGGCGCCAGTCGCGCGCAGCAACGGCGTTGGACAGCGCCTGCGCCTCCTCGACGGCGGCGGCGTCGGTGACCGCAGCGGCGGCGGCGACGGCCGCGGTGGTGTCGCGCCACACCGTGATGATCCCCGCGGCGTCGGCGGAGAGCAGGCGGCCCGAGGACGGCGTGGCGGCGAGCGCCCAGATGCGTGTGCTGTGGTTGTCGAGCGTCGCGACGCACTCGGAGGTGCGCACGCTCCAGAGCTTGATCAGCCCGTCGTTGCCCGCGGACGCGACCTGTGTGCCGCCGTTGAGGAAGAGGACGCGCTGGATGCTGTTGGTGTGCCCTTCGAGGGTGCGCAGGCACGAGAAGTCGGCGAGCGACCAGAGCTTGACGGTGCGGTCGGTGGAGCCCGAGACGAGGAGGGTGCCGGCGCGGGTGCCGTCGGCGCCGCCGAGGACGGAGGCGGTGACGCCCGCGGGCGCGAACTGCACGCTCCAGACCGCGCGGCGGTGGCCGCGCAGGACGCCGACGGTCTCGCAGGCCGCGGTGTCCCAGATCTTGATCGTGCGGTCTTGTGAGGCGGACGCGAACAGCTTGTCGTCCGGCGACACGTCGATGGCGTTGATGTCCTTCTCGTGTGCGCGGCGCGTGAACAGCGCGCGCTGCTTTGGCGCGCCGGGGGCGATGTCCCACTTCTTGATCGTGCGGTCGGCGCCGCCGGTGAGCAGGAACGCGGGCGGGCTGCGGTCGGCGGCGGCGTGCGAGCCGTCCTGCGGGCGCGAGCGCGGGAGCGCGAGGGCTGCGATGCTCTCGGCGTGCCCCGTGAACACGGCGGCGCACGTGAACGTGTCGAGGTCCCACAGGCGCGCGTTGTTGTCTTTGCCGGCGGTGGCCAGCCAGCGGCCGGACCAGTCGTGCGCGAGCGTGAGCACCGTGTCGGTGTGTCCCTGCAGGAGCGCGACGTCGTGGAAGGACTCGGTGGAGACGATGCGCACGTCTTCGGAGTTGGTGGCGATCGCGAGCTGCGACTGCGACGGCGGGAGGTAGCAGCAGTCGATTATTTCGTCGTAGTTGGTGGTGAGGCGGGCGGTGATCGGGAGCGTGGTGGGCGCGGGGGTGGGCAGGCGCAGGGCGTGTTCGTGGATTGTAAAGTCGCGGTGGATGGACCACAGCTTGGGGAGGTTCTTGTGGTATCTGCAGTCGCAAAGTTAGCACAGCATACTCCAGCAGCACAGGCAACGTACATTATCTGGATCACCCCCTTCTCTTCGTCCTCCTCCTCATCCTCGTCAGGCTTCGCCGTCAGCTCTACACCCTCCACCAGATCCCACACCCTCACTCGGTCCTTTCTGCCCGCCGCAAACACCAGCCGGTCCGCCTCCCCGCCGTCCTCCCGCTCAAACATCCCCGGCGCAACGAACCCCACCGCCTCCACCTCCTCTCCTGCCGCCGTCACCACAAACTTCCACGTCTTCGTATCCCACAGACACATCGCGCCGTCACGGGCGCCACTCAACAGTCTCGCACCGTCCTTGCTCCAGTCCAGCCCGCGCACCACACTCGTATGCCCCTTCAGCGTCGCCAGGCTCTTCCCCGCCTTCTCGAGGTCCCACACCCTCACCGTCGTATCATCACCCCCCGTCGCAAGCCTGAACCTCCCCCCCTTACTCGCGCCCTCGGTATCCATGTAGAACGCCAGCGCCGACACCAGCCCGCCGTGTCCGCGCAGGTTGTGCGTGACAAACCCCTTCACAATATCCCACACCTTCACGATCCCATCGGAGCCGCCAATCGCCACCAGCGTGCCGGTGGGGTCGCACTCCGCGACCATCGCCGGCGCGCCCATCTTCGTCTGCCGCACCTTCTCGACCTCAACCTTGACGCTGTCGTCGCCGATCTCGGGCGCAAGCGCATACACGCACATCAGGTAGCTGCGCGAGCACGTCACCAGATGGCTGCCGCTCGGCGTCATGGCCAGCGTCGTCAGCTCCTGGCCGTCGCCGTCGATGCGCGCGAGCTCGGCGCCGGTGCGCAGGTCCGTCAGCACCGCTTCGTCTTCGCACGCCGTCGCGAGCAGGCGGCCGGTGGCGTCGAGCGCCGTGTTGCCCGGGCCGCCGCTGAAGTACGGCTGGATCACCTGGGTCGGCTCAAACGTGGTTTTGAGCGGGATTTGCGACATCGTGGCGGTGGTGCGTTGCAGAGGCGGAAATTTTTCTGGAGGGTTGGACGGGGATCAGGGCGCCGAGGCGCTAGCGAGTGTGAGGCTCTGCGGGGCGGCGAGTGAGGGGTGGTGGGGTGTCGATGAGATGAGGATGAAAGCAATCCAAGTGAGAAATTTTCCAGGAAGGCTGGGTAGAGTAGAAGTTACTATAGCGATGAAGAATAAACTTCATCAACTCCTCGTATCCAGCTTTAGATCATCATAACAACGTTGTACCTGGAGCAAAAACAGCAACTAATTACTCTCCTTGTTAAACCCTCCCAAGCTCGCACCCGGAGCCTCGAAGATACTAAGTAACATTATTAACAAGTAGGAAGCGAATGTCTCTTTTCTAAACTCGATAATTGCATAGCTGTTTTTTATCAAAGGTCGGGCGCCGACGCATGAGGAGCCAAGCCTTTTCGAGCGACTGGAAGTAGACAATAAGATGACCCCATCGATAAAAGAATGAAAGATTTCCAGGAAGTCTCCACAAATTAATTAAATTGAAAACAGATGGTGTGGAGATGGAAAGGATGAGAGGTGTAAGAGGTCAAGCCAATAATTAGTTAGATGGACTCAGCAGAGGCCATCACTCGATTCCTGCTTTCACCATGTTCCTGGCTTGACTCTTTTTATGTTGTGTTCATAGTTTTCTTGGTATCACTTACAAAAGCTGCTTCATAATTTACTTGTGTACTACACAAAGGTTCATATGCAGCGTTGGTCATGTTGTCGTACAATACTCGTGCATGATTCATGAACTGGAACGGGGGAGCAGTGCAAAGCTCTACTAGTGTCCCGTATCAGAAAACGCCCATCCCGTTCAAAAAACCCATTTTCGGCACATTTCTCACACTCTGTCATTCAAGCAAATTTGTCATCTCACGAGGAACATGTTTCGGGGGTTAAGTATAGCCCATCTTAGACCAGCTTTAAAATCCTGCCAACTTCTCAAAATACATAATTTCAAAATCCCTAGTAAAAACACCCCCCTTCTTTAAAACACAAAAAAAAAAAAAAAACAAACAAGGTCGTCAAGAAAATACGTTGAAATCCGGTTCATCGATTAAAAGAAATAGCTCTTCTAGTTGCTGACCTCTGCCTGCTTTAGCTTGCTCTCCTCGTCCATGGCGTTGTCGGATATCGACGTCAGCTGGCTGACGAAGCTCTTGCCCCAGAAAGCACTATGGTTTGATTAGCAAATATTTATAATTTCAAGAAAGGTTAAGAGCGTGTAATACCTAGTGTACTTTGTAACGTAGGCGTACAACTTCTCGTGGTTTGCTTTCCGAAGATCAGCGGGCATCGTGAGGGCTGTCTGGATCGAGTTTGCAAGCTCGTCGGTGTTCCATGGATTGACGACAATGCTGCCGTTCAAGCTCTGAGCTGCACCGGTGAATTCGGACAGAATCATGGTGCCGTGACGTTTTTGCTGTGTAGCAATGTACTCGTACGAAACGAGGTTCATACCGTCACGTGTTGAGCTGACAAGGCAAACATCCGAGACAGAGTACAACGCAATCAGCTCTTCAAACGACACACTCTTGTGCATAAAGTGTATAGGCATAAATTCAATGCTACCTGCGAAATGTTAAAGCTGTGACCCAGGCTGGACCAGGAGGGATAGATACCAAATTTGCCATTAATCCGACCCACAAGCTCATTCACAACTTGTCGCAGGTTTTGATACTCCTCGACGTCGCCTCTGCTTGGAACAGCCACTTGAACGAGAACAACCTTACCAACCCATTCTGGATGTTCGTTTAGGAATACCTCAAGGGCGTGAAGCTTTTGAGGAACGCCTTTGATGTAGTCCAACCGGTCCACACCGACGATAAGTTTGGTACCTTGGAATTTCTTCTCCAATTGAGCAATCCGCTCTTTTACAGATTGTTTTTGAAGACCCTCCTCGAACTTTTCTGGATCAATTCCAATGGGGAAAGCGCCAACAGCGCGTAGCTTGCCTTTGAAATGTACACCATTCGGTGTGGTTTTGAGACCTCTGTATAAGAGATTAGACGGAGAGCTCTAATGGGTACGGGGATGCATACAGTATTCTGGCACAAGAGCTCAAGAAGTGACGAGCGTAATCAAAGGTATGGAATCCCAATAGGTCGCACTGCAATACACCTTCCAAAATCTCTTCTCTTACTGGCAAAACCCGGTAGATTTCACTGCTGGGGAATGGCGTGTGTAAGAAGAACCCGATCTTTACGTTCTTCACATGGTCGGGAAGCTCCTCCCGTAACATTGATGGCAGGAGCATCAGATGATAATCGTGTACCCAGATCAGGTCATTGTCCTTGACTTGTTTCGCAAGCTCCTTCGCAAAGATTCGGTTGGCATCACGATATGCCACCCAAGCATTCTCATCGAAGCTAATCTCGCCAGGGTGGTAGTGAAATAGTGGCCAGAGGATTGAGTCTATGGTAGAAACACATTAGCTTCAATTGTGCTTTCAAGCAGGGCAAGACTTACTCGAGAATCCGTTGTCTGTCACACATTAGTTGTCATCCAAAGAACAATGCTCCAGGACTGGTAAACTCACAGTGCCTATCCGCCATGTCGTCCGGCAACCAGATTGGCACCGCATTGTATTGATCTTTAAGATCCTTCTCCACTTTCTTGATGTCCTGCTCGGGAAGGTTCAAACCCGGCCATCCGAACCAGCTGAATGTCGTGGTCTTTGTCATGCCGGAAAGCCCGCTCACCAGCCCACCCGAGGACATGCTGTATGCATAGCTTCCGCTGTCCTTCTTCTTGATGGTAATTGGCAAGCGGTTGCTCACCATGATGAGGCTGTGCTCTGATTTGGTGTCTGTCATTTTGGCTGTGTGATGAATCTCTCGATTGTTGGGCTGGGCTGTTGAGATTGACCGACGCAGGCGGTGAATATAAAGGAACTGCCCGGATAATCGAAGCTTCTAGAATTCGTTCCGGTGTACAGGACTTGACAGTAAACAGGAGTGTAATTCTCTCGAAATCGGTCGGTCGCCGTTGACAGCGATGGGAAATCTGATTGCAGGAAATGAATAAAGTTTAGGGCGTGGGTTGGTGTCAAAGTTCACTACTGCAGTACGAGTCTGGAGACGAAGAGTTTGACGTGTTGACGGTGGAACCCAACGGGAACTTATTTATCTAATGATGATAAGTACTAGTCTTGGTAGAGGGGCGATGACTGGCGGCGGGAGAGTGGACCGGTATAATGCGGGATTCAGTTCTCGAGTGCAGCAACTTTTTTTTCCACTGGAAACAATGGCTATGACATCAGTGGTAGATAAAATACATGCCCCTCTCGCCATTATCATAAATTTGCCAGGGGCGGAAGGGATCACCCGGACAAAGCACGGATCCCCATTCCATTTGTGCAGATTGAAGATAGCAGAAACTGTCAGAGGTGCATTGCATATAGAGTATGTTATCATACTCTAAATATCTCAAACTGAGGGTTTGGGAACTATCTTGCGTCAATTATTGGAAGCCTGCATGCAAGTCTCGTTCAACGCTGAGCTGGGCGCCACAACGAGGCACAAACAGGGAGGCTGAAGGGTGGAGCCGCCCCTAACCCTCTCGCTTGCTTCTTTGCTAGCGAATCAACATGCGATCGCGCACGATCGGCACTATACCGGGCTGTGAATCCGCACCAGCAGAAACGGCCTTCTTTGTCACGTCTCGCCCCTCTCCCACACTCCCCGCCAGACTACCTGCCCTGAACTAAAGGACGTGCTGCCAAGCGCTCTGCAAACGCGTCTTCTCACTCCCACGCGTATTCAAAATAATGAGCTCTGGAGCCGAACATTCAGATCGGGACGAGTCCCACGATGCAGAGATTGCTGGGGCTCTCCGAAAAGCCGTCGCAGATCAATACAAGAAGGATCCATTCCTGGTCACAATGCGGTTCATCCGTACCTTGGTCGAAGAGCAGTTAAGCCTCGGGTCGCAGTTTCTCAAGAATGACCCCCATTGGAAAGTTCAATCCAAAGACATAATTCACCAAGAAATGGTGGGACAAGGCTCACGCATGCAAACTACGCGCAAACTGACAGCAAACAGGAGATACAAGAAGCAAACGCAACAAAACCTAAACCTGCGCCAGCAACTCCGAAGGCAAAAGCGAAACCTGCACGCAAGCCGGCTGCCAAAGGGAAAAAGGGGACGAAGACAGCAAAGGTGGAAGATGAGGATGGGAGCGATGACGAGGATGACGCGCCGAAGCCTGCCAGAAGGGGACGGAAGCCAAAACCTAAACCCGCAGTAGCAGAGCCCGCCTCGCCCGAGGATTCTCCAAAGGTCGTTTCCCCCGAAGTCTCATCTCCAAAGTCGCCAAAGTCGCCAAAGTCTCCAAAGTCTCCCAAATCTCCCAAATCTCCAAAAGTGTCCTCTCCCAAAGTCACCTCTCCAAAGGCTTCTCCAAACATCTCTTTAGTGAAGGTTTCTTCTCCCAAAATCTCACCAGAATCACCTAAGAAGAATCAGCCTGTGGAAAAGCAAAACGGCGACGACGGTGTTAAAGAGGATGAGCCTGCTCCTGCAGTTCAAGCAGAGATGGACGATGATGATTTGTCAGACGTGCCCGACGACAGCCCAAAGAAGAAGAAAGGCAAACGAGCACGGGCCGGCCCTGAGACAAAGGCTGCACGTGGTGCCAAGAAACAAAAAGTTGATGATGTGGTAAAAGAAGCAGATGAAGAGGACAATGATGCAGGGACAAAGGCAAATGGCGAGGGAGGACTTCAATCAAGCGACCTCTCAAGCCTCGAAGATGAGCCACCTGTCAAGAAGAAAGTTCGCAAAGGCGCTGCAGAGCCCAAGAAGAAAAAGGCTGCTGCGAAGCCGAGAAAGGAGAAGGCACCGGTAAGCATGCTTGATTTTCAAATAGACACCGTTGGCTGATCATTACCAGGCTCCACAACTATCCAAAGATGAAGAGAAAATCAAGTCTCTGCAAGGTTGGCTCTTGAAATGTGGTGTGAGTATATTTGCGAATGTTCTTATGATGGGACTTACTAAGCCTTTATAGGTTCGTAAAGTGTGGTCTAGAGAGCTCGCAAAGTATGATAACTCCAAGGATAAGATCAAGCATCTTAAGGGGATACTTGAGGAGATAGGCATGACTGGCCAGCCTTCGATTGCCAAAGCAAAGAAGATCAAGGACGACCGTGAGCTTGCAGCCGAACTTGCAGCGATCCAACAAGGTGCAAAGCAATGGGGTGAGTCTAGTGAAGACGAGGAGGATGAGAAGGTCAATACACGCTCTAGAGCTCCTGCTGGCGGATCAGGCCGACCCAAGGTAAGCCCATCGAGTCCATATTTATAGGAACCGATACTAACAGGATGGACAGCGTTCGCGCGGCTTAGAATCATTGTCTTGGTTGGACAACCAGAGTGGGGAGGACTCCGACTAAATAGTTTTGAATAACACATCACGAATTTACGAATCAACTTCATGTATTATATCATTTGGATAAGGGGTTTAATTGCGGATGAAAGTCTGGTTTTTTTGGATGGTCATAAGTATGCATGCGATGGGGACCTCTGGCTTTGGACAGCTTTATATCCCACTATAAGTAACAATCATCAAGTAGACGCTCGAACACATAGCAGTTGTAGTTCATTCAATTCAGCTGTCTTGTCCGTCCCACGTGCTGTGCGATGAAACTAAATCCAGCGATGGAAGTTACAAATAAGAGCAAGTTGTAAAACTATTTTTTGCGTTAGTCCAAAGCTCTCGCTGTGGCTGCGAACAAAACTCACCGCCGTCCTGCTGTAGGTTCGTTCCTCCTCCTCAGTCCTCGAGGCGGCAAAGAGCTTTCTTAGATTTGGAAGCTCAAATTTGGCCTTCCCATAGATTAGTAGATGCGGGTAGACATCGAGAAAAAGCGTTGCTGGCTCACCATCGTAGCATCCAGCTGTGGTGGGGGTCGAGGTCAGGATTGAATTTCGGGAATAATTGGGGTTAGCTCTGCCAAGGCAAGGTCTGTGTCAAGGATTTGTGTTGCAACTGCATGAAGACAGCAAAGCTGGTCTCTCCCTCTCTGGAAACAGCCGCATCTACCTGCACCTTGTGATCTCGAATTCGCCTCCCGTATCTGCTCTGACCAGATTCAAATCGGTGTTCCAGCAACGCCCGAACCACCGTGCCCACAGCTCTGCCCACAAAGCGGAGACCAACGTCCGAGCTCCATCAAAGAAAGTTCAACCACGAAACACCTGCCAGGGGTTAGGATAGCGGGGGGAGAGTCTACAACATGGCCGCCAACAGAATACGGAGCATGTTCCCCGCCGCGCCGCGGAAGGGCGAGACGTTCGAGCTGCGCAACGGCCTAAACTCGCAGTTTGCTCATGAGAGGTGTGCCGAAGCTGGTGTTGCTGCTTTGCTGTTCGGAGGTGTCAGCCGCTGATGTTTGGGGGGAGTTTTGGGGGCGCTGCAGGAAGGATGCGATTCGGAACACCATTGCGTCTATGACCCTCGGGAAAGATGTTTCGGCGCTGTTTCCAGACATCATCAAGAACATGGTGCGGTCTCTCGGAGGTGTCTGTTGGATGAGGGGCAAAAGTTGACTTCTGATCTACAGGCTACAAGCGATCTGGACCAGAAGAAGCTCGTGTATCTATATCTCATGTGGGTGTTCCTTTGGGATGGTACATTTGATGGAGCTGACCAAAGTTGCAGGAACTATGCAAAAACACATCCCGATTTGTGTATTCTCGCTGTGAATACTTTCGTTCAAGTCGGTCTCCTCTAGCCCACCTTCCGTCCGTTGGCGTTGACGCCAGTTATTATAGGATTCAGAAGACCCGAACCCTCTGATTAGAGCTCTTGCAATACGTACGATGGGATGTATCCGCGTCGATAAGATCGTCGATTACATGGAGGAACCATTGCGCAAAACTCTCAAGGACGAGTCGCCATACGTACGAAAGACTGCAGCTATCTGTGTGGCTAAACTGTTTGACCTGAATCCATCGATGTGTATCGAGAACGGATTCCTGGAGACACTGCAGGATATGATTGGAGATTCCAATCCTATGGTGGTGGCGAATTCGGTCCAGGCATTGTCGGAGATTAGTGAAACGGCGCCCGAGACTGAAGCGCTGCTGGTAACGCCGAGCACGTTGAAGAAGATGTTGATGGCATTGAACGAGTGCACAGAGTTCGTTTTCCCTGGAAGACTGTCTACTACATGCTCTAATATTGTACAGATGGGGTCGAGTGACCATTTTGACAACATTGGCAAACTACAAGGCGGAGGACATCAAGGAGGAGGAACATATCTGCGAAAGGGTCGTACCACAGTTCCAACATGTCAATCCTAGTGTCGTCCTTGCTGCGGTGAAGGTTGTCTTTATGCACATGAAGAACCTCAACCCAGAGTTGGCACGAGGATACACACGAAAGATGGCACCTCCACTAGGTAAGGGATTTGAGTGGATTGATTTTGAATAAGCTGATTGGATTGCAGTTACGCTGGTATCATCACAGCCCGAGGTACAATATGTCGCGCTAAGAAATATCAATCTCCTGCTCCAGAAGCAGCCCGATATCCTTACGAAGGAAATGCGGGTCTTCTTCTGCAAGTACAACGATCCGCCATACGTGAAGCTTGAGAAGCTGGACATCATGATTCGGATAGCCAATGAGAAGAACATTGAGCAGTTGCTGATGGAGTTGAAGGAGTACGCTCTGGAAGTCGACATGGACTTTGTCAAAAGAGCGGTGAAGGCAATCGGTCAATGTGCAATCAAGATTGACGCTGCTGCACAGCGATGTGTTACTGTGTTACTCGACCTTATCAATACCCGGGTCAACTATGTAGTACAGGAAGCAATCGTGGTGATCAAGGTATGGCTCTTGGGTTCATGTGTGAGCTTGTGTTGACATGCGTAATAGGACATTTTCAGAAAGTACCCGGGATACGAAGGCATTATTCCAACATTGTGTAAGAACATTGATGAAGTAGATGAACCAAGCGCCCGGGCTTCTCTTATCTGGATTGTGGGCGAGTATGCGGAGAAAATTAGTGATGCCAACGACATTCTGGGCAACTTTGTCGACGGCTTCAAGGATGAATACTCCCAGGTATGTGGATCACTCTTCTGCATTGCCCCATGCTAACAACCCCAGGTCCAACTCCAACTCCTAACCGCCGTCGTCAAAATGTACCTCAAAAAGCCGGAGACGCAGGACATCCTGTCACAGACCCTCAAGATAGCAACCGAGGAATGCGACAACCCCGACATCCGCGACCGCGCCTACGTCTACTGGCGCCTGCTGTCCAAAGACCCCGCCATCGCCAAATCCATCGTGCTCTCGGACAAGCCTCCCATCACATCGACGATCCAAAACCTGCCCACGGGCCTCCTCGACCAGCTACTCACCGAAATCTCCACGCTCGCCTCAGTGTACCACAAGCCGCCCGAGACGTTCATCGGCCAGGGCCGCTTCGGCGCCGACGCGGTGCAGAAGCGCGCGATCGAGGAGCTGGCGCGCGACGCGCGCGAGAACCCGATCCAGGCGGACGCGAAGGCGAACGTGAACATCGAGAACCTGCTGGATATCGACTTTGACGGCGGCGCGCCCGTGGCGGCGACGCCGCCGCTGGCGGGGAATGGGGTCGGGAATGGGTTGGAGGATATGCTTGGCGGCGGTGGGGGGACGGTGTCGCCGCCGCCTGGCGTGTCCAGCTCGGGATTGGGCGGGATGGAGGATTTGATGGGACTGTCGGCGGGCGCGGGTGCGGGCGGGGCGTTTGGCGGGATGGCGAACGGGTTTGAGGGCTTGAGTTTGGCTAGCCCCGCATCCCCGCCGCCGCAGCAGAAGAAGCCGACGACGAATGAGGACATTCTGGGGCTGTTTTAGGAGTTTTCTAGTCGTTTTCACGCTGTCGTTGCGCTGTGCTGTGCTGTTGTTGCTGTTGGTTGATGGGGTAGTGGGCAAGGTGGTTTAGATTTATGGCCGGACTATTTTTATGGCAGAAAAATAAAAGATGATTATTGCTATTGCTATTGCTGTTGCTGTTATTGCTGTTGTTGTTGTTGAAGTTGTTTTGCCTATGACATACATGATAGAATACAGTCCGAAATGATCCCACCTTATCCCACCCCCCCTCTCCTTTTCCTCGTGCTTCTTTATATACCCCCCCTCCCCCTCCCCTCCCCTTCCATACCCCCCTACATCCAAACAACAACCTTCCCACTCCCCGTCCCGCCCGCAACCCATTCTCGGGTGGGATGCATCCCCGCCGCCGCCGGCACCGCCGAGATCCTCTCATCCCGCAACCTCACCAGCTGCTCCCCTCCAGCGCCAAACACGTCAATGCCGCGGTCCATATTCGCGACCACGACCTTCTCGCGTCCGTCGCGCGGCCGGCGCTGCCACTCGGCGCGGATTATCGTCACCCAGCGCCCGGTTTGGTTGTTGTGTGGGATGGTGGCGGAGGGGGTGAGGACCACGGACGGCGCAGGGGAGGCGGCGGGGGAGGCGGGCGGGGAGGAGGGCGCGGGGAGAGAGAAGAGCTGCGGCAGGGAGTACAGCTTAATCGTGTCGTCGTACGACGTCGTCGCCAGCGTGCCCGTGCGCGAGAAAGTCGCACTCGACACACTCAACCGCGACGGGTGCTCCGCGACCACGGTCGGACACGCCGCACCATCCTCTCCCGTCGCCATCTTCCTGATATCCCACAGCTTCACGGTCCTGTCCAAGCTCGCGGTGGCAAAGATATGCGGCGCGCCCGGCAGCGCGCCGAGGCCGCCGATCTTCTTGGGTGCGCAGCGCCACAGCGCCGCGTCGTGCGTGGGCGTGCGCGTGTCCTTGTGGCCGACGATGCCGCCGAGGGTGCAGAAGAGGAGGGTGTGCGGCGTGAGGTGTTGTAGCCCGGAGACGGCGTCGTCGTGGTCGTGCGCGGACGGCGGCGCGTAGAGCTCGAGTGAGCGCGCGACGGAGAGGTTGAGGAGGCGGATGGAGGAGTCGTAGGAGGCGGAGATGATGTGCGAGGCGTCGTAGGGCGAGAAGTGGAAGGTGCTGATTGTGCGTGTGTGGAGCTTGAAGAGCGTTGGCAGCGGGGGCTCGGCGGAGTCGTCGTCGGCGGATGCGGGGTCGGCTTCGTCGGCGACGGCCGCGGGTTCGGGCTTGATGGAGGGTTCGCGTTCGCGCTTGATGCGGGGTTCGCGCTTGGTGGATGACTCGGGGTTGGTGCCTGGTTCGCGTTTGATGCTTGGTTCGCCCGATTCCTGCTTGATGCCGGGCTCGCGCTTGACGTCCGGCTCCTGCTTGATCGCCCTCGTCTTCCGCCGTCCGCCCGCCCTCCTCGCCGCCTCCTCCTCCGCCTCCTCCCCCTCCGCCGCCTCCTCCTCCATCTTCACCGCCTCCCCCGCCACCTCCTCGCCCCCAGGGATCTCCAGAATCCCAAGGTTCCCGACCTTATCCGCCGCCGCCAGCAGCACCTTCTCCACGCCGGGATAAAACTCCACATGATAGACTCTTTCCGGCGTAACACGCACCTGCTCCCCGCGCCACAGCCTTAGGCGCGCCAGCTTCTCGCGCACCTCCCGCACCCCCGCCTGCCCCTTCGCGCCCTTCTTCTCCTCCTCCTCGTCCTCGTCCTCATCCAGCACCTCCCCCCCCGCTCCAAACCTCCTCAACACCCCGTCCGCGAGCGCCGCGAAATCCAGCTCCCCGCCAACTCTCGCCCGCTTCGCGCTCTCTGCAGCCGCGAGGCTTGCTTCTACATCGGCCGCCTTGCGTTTCGCCGCCGCGGAGTCGGCGGGCAGCCCCGCGAGGCGTGAGGACGTGCGGCGCGGGACGGCGGCGGACGCGCTGGGCGTGGCGAGCGGCCGGGTGCGCGTGCGGCTGCGCGAGGAGGGCGTGGCGGCGGCGGGTTTTTTGCGGATTGCGGGCGTGGAGGGGAAGGTGGAGAGCTGCAGCGCTTTTAGGAGCTCTTGGTTTTTGGCGATGTTGGTTTGGCGCTGGCGCTCGTAGTCGGATTCTTCCATGGTGAGGGAGCGGGTGGTGAGTGTGTGAAAGTGGATGGGTGGTGTGGGTGGGCGGGTAGGTGGGTAGGTAGGTATGTGGGTCTGTGTTTGTGCAGACGTGCTGTCGTATAGACAGGCGATGGGAATATGGTGGAAGTGCGGTGGTTGTGCAGGTGGTCGCAGCAGTGGTGGTGGTGGAGCGTAAACGTTTGCGCGGTGGAAGTAACGCGTGTGGCAAACCTCCCATCCTCTCACGTGACCTCCCCTTCGCCAGCTCCACGTGACCCAATCGGTATGTGCATTTTTGTGACGCCTCGTCAACTATTATGATGTCACAGCCAGGGTTCACCACCTCAGAGAATTTTTGCGCGGTGTGATTTCTGTCCCGTTTACTCCAGAGAGCTCAGATCACTGGTTATGCAGGTTATTACTGTTGGAGGTTCAATTGTTCAGTGTGCAGCAGGGAAGAAGGGGAGCAGAATAACAGCGACTGAGACCGCCGTACTTTATCATTCCCCGGCCGGCGAGTCATCGGTGATGTCGTTTTCGATGCGCGCAAGAAGCAAAATAAGACAGCTGGCGGAACATGACATGACGCCGGCGCAGAAGCTAGGCCATCGACAGTTTGGGGTTCTGGAGCGGCGGGGCGGGGAGGTGGGCTGGGTTGACGCAGAGTAGGAGGGATGGGGGGATGGGATGGATGGATGGATGGAATGACAGGTTCTGCGCACTTTGTGGGGGCCTGGTGGTTAAGGGGGGGTATGAGGAGCGCTGGATCCTGCTTCCGCTCCGCAGCTCGGTTTTCACGTTTCCATCGCTCGTGGGAATTAGAACGGCTGGTGAAAGATGTCGACTCGAGCAGACTCCCTCCCAAGACCTGTCACACTTCTCTCCTGCACATCTCTTAAACGCTCTTCCATTATGCTCTACACAATCTCAAACGGATCCCGATCCCGCTCACTCACAAGCACCTCCCACTCCTCCCCGCCTTCCCGCAGCTCCGCCAACATCTTCGGCCGCATCCCCGCCTTCAAGTACCCGCGCTCGGTGTTCGTGTGGAACGCACACACCACCGCCACGCCCCGCTCCCGCGCCGCCAGCGCCTCGTGATGGCTCAGCTCGCCAGTGACCCACGCATCCACATCCGCCGGCAGGTCTTTAAACACGCTCCCGCCGCTCCCTGCGCACACCGCCACCTTCCGCAGCTCGCGCCCCTGCGCCGGGTCGACAACCATGACCCGCTCCATCCCCACCATCTTCTTCACGCGCGCCACCAGCTCTGCGAGTGGCACCCCGCGCCCCAGCGTCACGACGCGCCCCATCCCGCACCCCGCACCGCCGACGCTCTCGTCCCCCGCCTCGATGGCAGCGCGCGTGGATGCGTCCCCGCCGCTGATGCCGTCCGCGAGCCAGTCGTTCACGCCGCCGACGCTGGCGTCGACGGCCGTGTGCGGGCTGTACACGCTCACGCCTGCCGCTGCGAGGCGCAGGATCGACTCTTGTTGTGGGTCGGAGAGGGTGAGGGATTTGAGGGGGCGGAAGATGAGAGGGTGGTAGGTTACCACGGCGCAGACGCGGGCGGCGAGGGCTTCGGTGCACACGGCCCGCGTGAGGTCGATTGTGAGGAGGATTTTGTTGGGGAGTGGGGTGGCGGGGGCGGGGGCTTCGACGAGGACTGCGGCGAGTTAGTGGAGAGTGCGTGGGAGGGGCAGAGGGAGGGGACGCACGCCCGGTGTTGTCCCAGGTTTTGTTAGCCAGGGCGGGGGGGTAGAGACGTTGCACGGCGGCAACGACGGCGCTGAGCTGGGGGGAGCGGCGGAGGGCTGCCATTGCTGCTGCTGTGGTCGGGTGGTGGTGGTTGGTGGAGGCTGTGGTGAGGATGGAGCTGTTTTGCTTGGTGGGGAGTCGAAGGCGGGCAGCTCGTCGAGTAGGAATTACATAACCACCCTCCCGTGTCCACCACCACCCCAACACAAGGAAACTCCTTGCGACGAGAACATCCCATCAAACAGATCCACATAGAGCACCCAACCCGAGTAGAGTAACAGTATACCGTTCCAACGTTTGTTATCATCACCAACAGGCACCAACACTCATGCCACCTGCACCCATGTGGCGCAGTTGTGTTGTGGCGTACGCTGGGCTGCCAGGGCTTAGGGCTGCCGCCAGCGTCATCACAAACCAGACTACCAACCCACATCTGGCGAATCCACCCATGTGCTCGCGTCTCACGCCTGCGCTCGCTTGGGCCGCATCGTCCATCCTGCATCGTCCACCACCACAACAGCCCGCGTGCCCGCATTTTTGCGGCTGTAGTTAAGCAGTCAGGACGGTATGTATATGGAGGGTTAGGGCTGGTAGAAATTCAACATAATTACACGCATTCTATGGGCGGAGTTGTGGCTGCTGTGACCAGAATAGGAGTTTGGGGGAAGCTGGGAGAGTGGGGCTTTGGACGGAACCCGACGCCGTGAAATGCGTTTGGACGTGGGCATGTCTGTTGAATTCAAGGGGAATAGAGGCGGATTGCCGGCTGGCAGCGTGGTAATGTCGCCGGGGAGTTTGCGGCCTGGGCATTGCGTGGCGAAGACCGGCAGAAGCGTGCGGCTTGCGCCGAATCCTGCCGCCGCGCCTGGAGGAGGTCGGAAACGGCTTGATGCGTTTCTAGAGGCCTCGGTGCCGTGCTGGGACCGCTGGGAAGCGGGGTCGGGGCGGCGAGTGATGGCGCATGGCCGACTGTTTGAAGCTGGTTTAATCCAACTGGACACGGCGGCGAGGGATATTCGTGTGTGCTGCTGATAGACAATGTCTGGATGGGGGGGCTGGAAAGAGTTTATGTGTTGGTGGGGTCTGGGGGAGATTTATAGCGGTGTCGAAGCGGGTGGCCCTGGACACGGAGGTGTCGACATTGGGCCGCTGTGTATGGCGGAGAGGTGGTAAGTAGTTTATATATGCATGCTGCTGCTGTCGTAGATACTGGTGGGATGTAGACGAAATTGCATGCCCGTTCTTATCGTGAATGCGTCGCAGTTCCGCCGCAAGCCTCGTCAACAATGCATCCCCGGGGGTGCCCATACATCACAATCACTAATCTTCAAATACATCCTTCTCTCTTTCCTGGCCGAATCATTAAACTAAGATACCTGAATCAATAGCGTTATGGTATGCCCATAACCGAACTTCCATCTGTGGCATCTCTCGGTCTCATAATATGAAGAGAAAACAATCCGGAGGTGTCGAAAACGATGCTATATCTACTTTAAAGAGTGTATATACAGTGTTTGTTTCCAGAAAGATCGGTGTGGGAATGCACCAACGCAGCCGGAGAAATGGCGGGCCTGATGCTGCGCGGATCTTAGGGCAAAAGTGGAAGTCGCCACCTGAGCCAAGTTGGGAGTAACAACAGAACGTGAACCTTAGCCAGCGAGCCAGCCAGCCCAGCCAGCCACAGCTCAGCACCCAACCCAATAATACAACCCGCAACTCCACTGCTCCAGCGCTC
The DNA here is from genome assembly GCA_024516215.1 of Geopyxis carbonaria. Lineage (NCBI taxonomy): Eukaryota > Fungi > Ascomycota > Pezizomycetes > Pezizales > Tarzettaceae > Geopyxis > Geopyxis carbonaria. The sequence goes on along the minus strand of JAJJXG010000053.1, from coordinate 215,514 downwards.
CCCGGGTTCAAAAGCTTACATAAATACCATTGTTGCATATTATCCCCGATCTGAAACGGGATAAACAAGAAAGAGCGAGAGGTGTTGACAGCGGCAAGCCGGCTGACTGGCTGGAGTTGCTCCAGTCGACAGGGGGGGTCACGTTAACGCGGTTTTTGGCTGCACTGACTACACACGAGTCGCGTCTTTGCTTTGAGAGCCACAGCCAGCCCAACGTTCGCTCCTCTCCTCTTCCTGCGACACAAAACACCACGCCTGCGCCCACTTTGTCTGCACAACGCACCGCAACGCGTCGACGCCAACCACCCTCCGTCGACCTGTCTACCCACCACACCACAACCACACCCATAACTACAACCACAACCCCGTCGACCCGTCTGCATATCGCACGTCACAGACACCGTTGATGGCGAGAGTGCTGGCTGCGACTACGGACAATCCCAAAGCAAAGGCGAGCGAAGATACTACTATGTCGAATGGAGACGCAGCACCGGCGGCGGCGCCGGTGAGCAAGAAGCGCGCGAGCACCGGCGGGGCGGAGCGCAGGGCGAAGAAGATCAAGTCGGACGACAACATGCAGGCGTGCCACCACTGCCATGGATACTCGACGCAGGGGCTGCAGTGCACAGTCAAGAAGCAGCGGGGCAGCAACAAGAAGAAGCAGGATCGCTGCACGATGTACTACTGGTAAGATAAGAAGACGAGAGTGGGGTGATTCGACTTGACTGACTGACTGGCTGCTTGTAGTGACGAGTGTGTTAAGACGCACTACAGCAAGGACGGCGAGGCTCTGCGCGCGAAAGGACTGCCGCCGAATGTGACGGAGCGCCTGGGACATGTGCAGACCGAGACGTACCTGTGGAAGTGCTTTGCGTGCGACTCGGACTGCCGGTGCGCCAAACACTTGAGCGAGGCGACGAGCAACGGCACAACTACTGTTTCGTCAAAGGACAGCCCAGCGTCGGCACCCGCGACGGAAGATGCCGAGATGGAAACAGTCGAGGCCCCGAAGGCGGTCGCCGCTCCGGTGACAAAGAAGGGTGCAAAGGCACAAGGCGAACACGGGAAGCTGCTGGCCGACGCGCGCAAGCTGGCGGCGCTGCAGAAGGCCGAAGAGAAGGCAGCCAGAGGTGTTAGGCTGAAGGAGGCGTCGGCGCGCATGAAGGCCAAGAAGGCGCAGACGAAGAAGATTGTCGAAGGCGCGGATCCGGACCAGGTGGTGGCAGAGGCTGCGGCAGAGGCGCAGAAGGCTCCAGCAAAGGCTGCGAGGGTCCCGAAGGCACCCAAGGAACCGAAAGCACCAAAGGAGCCCAAGGCACCTAAGGCTGCGAAGGAACCAAAGGCCAAGAAGTCACCTCCTGTCCTGGCACCAAAGTTGAGTGCTCAGCAAATGGCCACGCAAAATGCCACTGGATCGGCTGAGATCGTGTTTCCACTATCAGCAAACGCAGTCCCCACTGTCGTTCCCGCTCCGGCGCCCAAGCCGTCGATGAGGAAGCCCAAGGTCGTCGCACCACCGGAGTTTGAGTTCATCGCAATATCATATTCTCTAGATGTGATAGCAAGCCGACTGTATGTCCAGCCCCCCCTCACAGTGAACCACATTACTAACCCCACCCAGCCGCATCCGCGAGTTCATGCTCCGGTTCGAAAAGCACACCCGTCTGATTCCCAAGTACAACCGCATCATCAACGACCCCAACGCGGACTGGACGGACCTGACCTACAAGAACCTGATCACCAAGCTGCTCGAGCTCCTCGCAACGGAGGAGCGGTTCTGGGAGGAACTCAAGGGGCCGAAGGGCAAAGACGGACGCATTAAGGAGATCTCCGCCACCCCCACGGGCTCCACGGCGATCTGGGAGGTCGTGCGCGACTTCCTGGACCCGATCCTCTACCTCCCAGAAGAAGTCAAATCCAACCCTGGCAGCACGGAGGAAACCCGCCTCGACCTCATCGGCTGGCTGATCGAGCTCGTCTGCAGCACGGACCTGATCCGGTCGCAACTCGACGCCGACGCGGCGAAAGAAAAATCCAACCTCTCCGCCCTCTCCGAGACCCTCAAGACGCTCAAAGCGGAATGGGACGCGGCCAAAGCCGACTTTGCGAAGGAACGCCTGCTGCTGCCGGCCGACGCGGCGAAGAAGGCGGACTTTGACGCCCGCTACGCCGCCGCCCACGCCGCGCACAAGACCCTCGTGCACGCTGCGGAGAGAAATGCGTGGTTCGCGAACCGCCGCCTGTGCCCGCGCACGCTGCCGCTGGGCGTCGATACCCTCGGGAACACGTACCACCTGTTCCATGCCCGCGACCGGCGCGAGGAGGACTGGGGGCACTGGATCGTGGTCGAGCGCGCACCCGGCCTCCCCCACCCATCCGGTGCCATCCCCCCTCCCCCCCCTGCCACTTCTCCTGCCGCCGAGTCCGAGGCGCAGGCCGACGGGTCCGACGAGGCACAAGCTGGCGAGGGGAGTGCGGGCGGGGAGGGGGAGGAGGCAGCAAACCGCACCTGGTACGCCGTCTCCGGCAGCGCCCAGATAATCCGGCTCGCAGAGTGGATCCAGAGCGTCGGCGACTCGGCGCTGTACGCGCGCGCCGTCGCCGCCGCCGCGGTGACGCCGCCGGCGAGCGGGAAGACGTCGCCGAGCAGCCCGGGGCCGGTGCAGGTGCAGGTGCCGATGGCGGGAGGCGGTGGGATAGGGGGTGGAAAGGCAGTGGTGGAGAGGGAGGCGTATCTGCCGCTTGTGGCGATGTTGAAGCGCGTGGGTGGGTTTATGGGGTAGGCCGGGCGGGGCGGGGCCTGGGGGGGGTAGATGGGGCGGGGAGTAGATGAATGCTGGCTAGAGAAATGCAGACATTCTAGATCATGCGGGGTTGTTGCTGTCTGGGTCGATTTCTTGCTGTGTTCTTTTGGCTTTCTTCGTTTTCCATGCTTGGTTGGTTCGATTCAGCTTGTTGTGGGTGGTACTATTTTTCTAGTGTGCATACTTCTCTTTCTCTTTCTGTTCTGTCCCTTTACACTGTGCGCTTTGTACTTTCCTTCTGTTCTGCTCTCCTTCCCTTATACTTCTTACTTTTCCTTTTCGCTTTACTGTTTACTATTTTGCCTGTCTTTTGTTTCTACTGTGCTCTGCTTTGTGTTTGCTTTGGTTTGTATCGTTTGGGGCGGGGGGCATACATGCGTTAGACGGAAGGTGTATCATTACCGGTTATAAACAACGTTCAGACACTGTACTCTACGCCTGCTGGTGAATGGCTAGCACGCGTCTGGCAGCGCTCTAGAGTGAATCACACCCAACTACAACAACAAAGACCGCAAGCTTCCCTGCTCCAAACGGCCCACATTTCCAGCGACGTGCCTGTAGTAGCCATTACTTTGTGGCGCCCAGGAAAGCATAGGAAAGCATAGGAACGCACAAGACGGAGCTCGAGAGCGGGATGGCCGCCGATGGTAGCTGGCGAACCGGTGGTAGCTATTCGACCACCTCCCACCTCCCACCTTCCACCGCCCGCAACATATTTCATATGGCCAGTCTCAAGTCTAGCCTACCGTCGACTCCACAACAGCAGCCTGGTCACTCTGGTCACTCTGCTTTCCTCTGCTTTCTACTGTCCGGGGCGGCGGGCGGCAGGCGGCGGGGGCATAGATGCGGAAGCCTGAAAGTGCAGCATTACTTACCGGTTATAAACACAGTCCCGACACTCATACTCGTACTCTACACGTATGTTTCCTGGTGCACGCCTGACAAGGCCATGACACGGCCATGACACGGCCATGACACGGCCATGGTGCACGTCGGCTGGACCGCGAAACGTTTACTCATCCAGTCTCGAAATGAACACCTCAACACCTAAACACCTCAACACCTAAACACCTAAACAGTTGACCATGACCATGACCATGATCATGACCACGGCCAGGTGGTCTTGCTACAGAACAGAACAGATGTGAGGACAGTTTACAGCGTCTATAGCAGTACTGGCTACAGTACAGGACAGTGCCTTCCCTGTCACCCTGTGTTCGGTTGGTGCAGTGTACACGCCAGCGGCCACGGCTCTAGGGCATGCACGAGTTTGGCCTGGGCTGGCACTGGTTCATGAGCAGCTCGCAGTGCTACAGCCTACAGCACCATGCACTTGTCAACGCGTCAACTCGATTGATGATAAGTAGATGCGTTGTATTAATACTGCTGAACCCCATTAAACCCGTTCTCAGCTCCGTCTCCGTCTCCGTCTTTGACTATGATGCGAAATACATAAGCTTTTACCCATACACACCCTTACACTCACACACATGCTCACACAGCCAAAACAGATCCACACTCAGACACACTCCACTAAAACAGCCAAAAGAGATACAGACACATCACATCACATCCCCATCCAAAACCCACATAAACGCCATAACCATAATCCCCCACCCCCACCCCTCCCAGCCCCAGCCCTCACCGCCCCTCCCTCACTGCCCTCACTGCCCCTCCCTCACTCCCCCTCCCTCGCCCCCCCCCCCCTCACTGCGGCCCACTCCCCGCCCACCTCTCCGCGCCAATACTCAAACTGACATCCAAAAACCCCATCTCGTCCACCTCCGCAGGGAACGACGGTCTATCCCTCCCCCCATAACTCCCGCCATAACTCGCGCCCCGTCCACCGCGTCCTCGTCCGCGACGGCTGGCGTGGCTGGCGTGGCTGGCGTGGCCGGTGTAGTTGTGGTGCACAGTGTGGCTGCCGTGGCGCGGGGTGCCTGCGTGTGGATGTATAAGCGGTTGTATTTTCGGTGGACGACGCAGACGGAGACGGGGATGGTAAAGCAGCGACAAGGAAATGAAGAGTATTGAGGAAATGGGGAAATGGGGGAAAGAGAGGAAAGAGAGGAAAGAGAGTGAAGAAAGGGCAGAGGAAGGGCAGAAAGTAGAGTGGAACGGTAGGGAAGGACAGCGGAGGCCAGCACAGGGAGCTACGCCCACATACTCCGCTCGCGCTGGTATCCAAACGGCGGCTGACCCCCGTGCTGCCCCGCGTGCCCATGCCCCCCATGCCCCCCATGCCCCCCATGCTGCCCATGCTGCCCCTGCCCATGCCCATGCTGCCCATGCTGCCCGCCATGCCCATGATGCGGCGCCGCCGGCGCCAACCCCTCCATCGACCGCCTCTTATTAGGAAACAAGCTCTCCCACTCGCCTTCATAGTGCCCCGCCTCCTCCTCGACCCTCAGCAGCAGTCGCTCGCCGACCACGGTCCAGAACCGGATCTGCGCTGGCGGGGGCGTCCATTTGTCGATCCGTCCTGCGTCGATGGGTTTTGCGGAGCGCCTCACCGCGAGGACTATGATGGGGGCGGGGTTGTCTGCGTTTGTCAGTTTCGTGGGTAGGGAGGAGAGGATGGGGTTTTGGGGGGGGGTACGGACCGGTGTAGATTCGGATAGACGGGTCGACGGGCTTCACCATCGCCGCCCAGACGCGGTTCTCCCAGCACCCCACGCCAGTGACCTCGAACTCCACGCGCCGCCCCAGCGCGCCCGTCTTCGCCAGCACCGCGCGGCTCGCGGGGCGCGGCGTGATGAGCACGTTGTTCGCCAGCAACTTCACATCCATCTCCGTCGCGACCTTCCTCGGGATCTCGAGCGCATTCAGCAGCGCCGCGGTGGTCGGGCTGTTCAGCAGGTACCCGGTGTAGAACACCGTCTTCTTGATGCGCAGCGCGTGCGGGCCGCGCGCGGCCGCGTTGTGGTCGGTGATCATCTTCTGCACCTCGCGCAGCTCGACGCTGGGGGGGAGGCAGCGGGACTCTTCGGCGACTTGGATCACGTCGGCCTTGAGGTGCGCCCGCCGCCCGGCGGTGGTGGCGGTGTAGGTGGCCAGCCAGTCTTCGAACGCCCGCACGTGCTTGACGCGGTCTTCGTAGATGCGCAGCTCCTCGGCTTCGCGGTAGGTGTTCAGCAGCTGCTGCAGGAACGCGCACTTGACGTCGAGCGTGTTCTTCACGTCGTGGCCATGCACATGCACATCCGGCTTCAGCACGACCATATCAAACACCAGGCCCTTCGAGTCCACAATCCTCTGAATCAGCCCCGCAAACGCGCCCTCGCTCCTCCCCGTCAACAGGATCGTCAGCGCGTCCTTCTGCTCCATACTCAACCGCACCAGCTGCACAACATGTTCATTCCACCACCCCTCCCACGCGCGTCCCTCCTCGACGTCTGCGCCCCCGCCGGTCGACGCCAGGATGCGCGCGTCGTGCCACCACCCGCCGTTCGCGAGCCACGCCGTCTGCTGCAGCTGCCCCAGCGTCGGCCCGTGCCAGATCTTGGAGTTCGGCAGCGGCGACTGGAACAGCGTGTTGTCGAAGTCGTACACGTGGATCGCGCGCACCGCTTCGCGCTCCGGCAGCGGCTTGCGCGACTGCGGCGTGCTCCAGGTGCGCAGGAGGTCCGGCGTGTAGGCGGGTGCGGCGGAGGCGGCGGTGCCGGTGGGGGGTGGGGGGTGGTACATTTTGGGGGGGCTGCGGGTGAGGGTGCGCAGGAGGCGCGCGGGCATGGGGGGGCGGGTGGGGTCGGGGGTGCGCGTCGGAGTGCGTGGCCCTGGGGAGTTGTCGTGCGGGGAGTTGTCGTGAGGTTGGTGGTACGCAATGGAGGAGTGATCGTGGTCGTGGTGGGGAGGTGCGTGTTATGACTAGGCTGGGTCGTTGCCTACTCATTGCCTACTCATATTATTATGTCAGCACGCAGGCTAGACCCACGAATTGTCACTCGATATTAGACTGACGAAGGGTTTGGGGGTCGCCGATATTTCTTGGTTGGAGCAGTAGGTGACGGGTTGGGAGTATTAAGAGAGAAGGACAACGAATGGGCAATTTATTTTGATCTAGCTACCAACTGTGGAGTTTAGAGGTTTGAGGGTTGCAAGCCATCGCTATGAAAGAAACAAAAGGTCAATTGGGGAACCATGGCGAGACTGTTGGCGATGAACGACGGCAAAGGTTGTTGAAGAGGGATGATGATGAACAATATGAAGATTGAAGTGCAGGCAGAAAATATGAGTGGCATGCATCGTTGAAAAATGATGTATGTCACAACATCCAACGACCGTCGGTGCAGACGTGCCATCTTCGACACTAGACAGAGACGGCAAGCTTTCTGGTTTGCGGTTCTACAGCGATTGTTCGCATCAAGCGGAACTGTGTCTTATTCTACTCAGATCGCAAGAGTTTCACGATACCTACCCGTAATTGTAACTTGAGCATGAGCTATCATCAAAATCCTACTAGATCCCTCAACCTTGCCCCCTAGCACTAACAGGTGAACCAAGAACGATCCAACGAAGACGAAGCTCAAGCCAACGCCAATCGGTTATAACAAGACCCGCCCAAGAGCTGAATCCCCTTTGCTCTTGACATGTACATAAAAAATCACTTGCTTGGATGAGGGCACCTCAGAGCGAGGACTGGTTTGATAGAGTCGCTTCAAGCTTATGGTATTGGTGAGAGCGACTGAAGGAAACAGTGCATTTTTTTGCAACCGGCTTGCTCTAGAAGCTGTTGCTGTGGTGGTAAAACACCTGGCAGGACCTTGGTTTTGGGAGGGGTTGGAGGTGCTGCGAATGATATATGGGTATAGGTGGGGCGAAGGCAAGAGGAGATCATGGCTTATAAGAAGCAATGCTGCCGAGGGATGGGGGTTCCCGATTTCTCGTGTCGTCATGCTGTGGAAAGATGGCAGGTAGCGATGAAAAGATAGCAGGACCCTGGGGCGAGCACCCTGAAGTTTGAACCCCAGGGTGCAGACAGGTACTCTCACCATCTCACAGCTTCGCCAACACGAGCACGATAATATGTGGAAGAAAAAAGAACGATTTTCAGTACAAGCCCACGCAACATCCGTCTAAACACCAACTGTGCATTCTGTACTTTGATATCAAAAAAGCGCCCGATTTTGCCCCAAAGCTCCTGCACCACCACCACCCCCCACCCCCTCTCCCTACACTGTGTCCCCCCACCCCCAAGTTCCGCAACAGAAATATATATAACGCACCAATTAACCCATCAACCACCAACGACGGCAGTCTTATCTGTACGGCGCATCCGCCTTGATGCACGCCGCCAGCTCCGGCTCCCACTTGTCGCCGTTGGCCAGCAGCTTCTCCTTGTTGTACAGCAGCTCCTCGCGGGTCTCGGTGGCATACTCCTGGTTGGGCGCTGCATGTGCGTTAGTCAGAGCTGTGGTGGCGACGGCACGGCGGGGTAACTTACATTCGACGATCGCGTCGACGGGACACGATTCCTGGCAGAAGCCGCAGTAGATGCACTTGGTCATGTCGATGTCGTAGCGCGTCGTGCGGCGGGAGCCGTCTTCACGCTCTTCGGCCTCGATGGTGATGGCGAGGGCTGGGCAGACCTGTGACCACAGCAGTTAGTGCTTGTTGGGGGGAGATGGATGGACGAGGGATGGAGACGTACGGCTTCGCACAGCTTGCAGGCGATGCAGCGCTCCTCGCCAGACGGGTAGCGTCGCAGGGCGTGCTCACCCCGGAACCGTGGCGAGATTGGACCTTTCTCGAACGGGTACATGATGGTGTACGGCGGGCGGAAGAACTGCTCCATCACGACGTACATGCCGCGCAGCATCTCGGTCATCAGGAAGTACTTCCCGGCCTTGTCGAGGGCCGACTCGGAGCCCTGGTCCCAGGCGTCGGGGCTGGCGATGCGGAAGCCTGAGGCGGACGTGCGCGGGGTGGCGCGGGCGATTGGGCTGGTAGAGAAGGCGGCGCTGGCTGGCAGGACGGTGCGTGCGGGGAGGATGGAGCCGGCGAGGAGGGCAGACGTGGGCCGCGCGGAGGCCAGACGGAGGGTGCGGAGCGAGGCGGCCATTGTGGATGCCAGTGTCGTCGAGTGAGTGGAGAGGTCGTAGGGAAAGTGTGAAGATGGAGGAGTACAGATGTGTCGGGGCCAAGTCCAGGGATGTGAACCGTGCGCTACGGCTGCTTAAAAAGCACCGCTGTGATTGGCCACTGCCGGCAGCCGCCAACGAGTTTTCACGACCGCCTGGAGGCGAAGCGTAAATGTAGCAGGCGAATTCGAGACTGTTCCTGGCGCGGATTAGCAATTAATTGGGCGTTTCTGTGTATTTTTCTGCCGGGTGGGGGGGGCGAGGGGAGGCTCCGGCCTCGGGTGTTCCTTGCGCATCAAATCTTTCCGTGCAATCGCGAAAGCGTCACCGAACCGACATCACCTCGTCTCAGTCTTCCATCTCCATCTCATTCCCCCACTCGCCCGCCTCGACACCCGCCACTTGTCACCATGTTCAGAACCGCAATCCTCCGTGCCACCCGTGCTGTTCGGCCCGCAGCCGTTCGCCCTGTCGCCGCTCGGTGGGCTGCCCCACGCTTCATCGCCCCGGCAAAGCCTGCTGCCTACACCATGGGTGTTCGCTACTACTCTGCACCCGCCGGTCTGTCCAAGGAGGAGGTTGAGGGCAGAATAAAGGATCTGCTGAAGGGCTTCGACAAGGTGTGTATATGTTTGTGCGACGTGGTTGTGCGGACAAACTCGCTGACGAAATTTATCTAGGTCACTGATGAGACCGCTGTATGTTTGCCCCACCAACAAGAGTAAAATCGCCAGTAAACATCAAACTGATGCGGAGTAGGTTAATGGACAATCTCACTTCACCAAGGACCTTGGTCTTGACAGTCTTGACACCGTCGAGGTTGTGATGGCTATTGAGGAGGTATGTGGTCTGTGATGTACGTGTAATAGTTTGTGATGTTGAACGTCATTACAGGAATTCAGCATTGAGATCCCCGATAAGGATGCCGACAACATCCACAGCGTTGACCAGGCTGTGCAGTACATCATTTCCCAGCCCGATGGTAAGGCTTTTCAATCCCATGACACGTTTTTTTTCGTGAAGCAAACACAACTGACTGTGTGCAACAGCCCACTAAACTTTTCATTTCTGTTGGTTAATGAGGGACGGATGAGGAAAAGAAATGAACCGTGTATTCCAGCTCATGTACATGATTTATGTCAGGCGTCAGGAGGGGCTGCTGATGCCGGGCTACCTTTCTGCAATATTTTTATCTTAGAGACAAAAAAATCTGTGACCACAAGTAGAAATCTCCCTTGAGCCCGTCAGCATTGAGATCAATGGATGCAGAAGTGCGAGTGCATCTCAATTTCCATGCGACGTTTTGTACTCGCGTCGTTGCCCAATCAGGCGGCGTCTCAGCCTCAACCTATCTCCTTTAATTCATCCCACTGCATACGAACTTTCCATTCACCGGGCCTTTTGCAACGTAATCGTTCCCCATTACTCCATTTTAATCTCTAGCGATATCCATTTCACCACAGCTCCCCTCCATCGCCCGACGACCCTTCCAGACCAGCCCACCACTTGCACGCTCAACACCTTGGTACCAGGGTTCTTCCTCCGCACCCTTTTTCCGTCTCACGTTTGTCACGTTGCCAGCCTGGTCCGTGCTTTTTACCCGACTCACCTGCGACAACAGCACCGTCTCCTAGCTCAACCCTCCAGCAACAGACGAGACACCCAACACCCCCACCAGTTTACCGACACTTTCCATGGCATCGACAGGAGGGCTTACGCGGCGGCGCGGCGGACGCGGGGCGGGGGACGGCGGCGGCGCATCGGACGACGGCGAGCGGAGCTCGAGTCCGTCGGCGTCGCGCCCGGCCGCCAGCAACCGCGACAGCGTGGGCGGCGGCGAGACCGCCTACACAACTGAGAACGGGCACAAGATTGGTGAGCGCCCCTAACGGCGGAGTCAGTGGGGCAGCACTGACGGCAGGGACAGCATACGACCCTCGCGACATCAGCGAGAACCAGGAACGCAACAAGCTCCCGAAACTGACGCTGATGGAGGAGATCCTGCTGCTGGGATTGAACGATAAACAGGTATGAGCACCAGCTGGTGATGAGGGGATGGGGCTGATGAGGACGCTGCAGGGACACCTGTCGTTCTGGAACGAGAACATCTCGTATGCCCTGCGTGGCTGCATCGTGGCCGAGCTGGCGTTCAGGGGCCGCATAAGCATGCAGAAGGACTCGTCGCGCCGACGGTTCCCCCTCGCGGACCGGACAATCGAGGTGGTGGACGACACGCTCACGGGCGAGGTGCTGCTCGACGAGGCGCTCAAGATGATGAAGAGCAGCGAGAAGATGAGCGTGTCCTCGTGGATCGAGCTGATGAACGGTGTGCCCCCCAGCCTGTCCGCCAGCCTGCCCTCCTCTAACACTCCCACGCAGGTGAAACATGGAACCTGATGAAGATCGGCTACCAGCTCAAGCAAGTGCGCGAGCGGCTCGCCAAGGGGCTGGTCGACAAAGGCATCCTCCGCACGGAGAAACGCAACTTCCTCATCTTCGACATGGCGACCCACCCGGTCGTCGACGGCGGCGCCAAGGACGAGATCCGCCGCCGCGTGCGCACGGTGCTGACGTCCCGCACCGTCGTGCTCCCCGCCAACCCGTTCCTGCCCGACGACATGGAGTTCCGCTACCTGCGCACGGTCGCGATGGTGTGCGCGGCGTACGCGGCGAACGTGCTGGAGCACGCGCTGAGCACGCTCGGCCACGAGGCGCGCGAGCGCGCGTTCGCGAATGTCGACGAGCTGCTGAGCGAGTACTCGCAGTGGCCGTTCGGCAAGCGGAACATGACCAGCGGCGTGGCGCAGAATCTGGGGAATGTGGTGAATGAGGAGATTGGCGAGAATAAGGATAAGGAACTGCAGCTGGAGGTGGGTCATGCTCTGCTCTGTGTTGGATTATGGCAAACTGACTGTGTGATCTAGATTGTTGCTGCGGTATTGAGCGTGTTCACGCGATTGGACTCGCTCCTCTAAGTGTGTCCCAAAATCAACCCCTTCAGATGTTTATCATGTTTCCCCCGTCTTCCCAAAAACAAGCAGGAATGTAGCTGGTGGGTGTGGCGTGACATGGCAAGAAAGGTGTTTGTGACTTATTAACGGGATTCATATTTTTTTGCTTCTTTATTTTCTTTTCTCTTCTTCTTCTTGTTCTTTCCAAGTGTTTTTTGCGTGGAATTGATTCTCGAAAATATCTTTTACAACACTTATATGGGGTTCCTTTTTTCGTGCTTGATTTGAAACAAAAATATGGGTGAATGGATAAACGGTGGGTGGGCTGGCTGGCAGTGTAAATGGGAATTTGTGCGATGAACTTGCTACTTGCTCCTTGATAGTGAGATAGGGAAGGAATGTGGCAAGGCTGCTAGTGACATGTCTTGTCGATTACAATGGTGGCACGGCTCTACACGAGGGGAATTGAAAGGATTCTGATGCTCCATGTAGAGATATTATCGATCGATGTTGGAGTAGAACCTGTAGAAGTAAAGCTACGCTTGTGGTCTAGGGATTGGTCGTACAGACTGCCAATAGAGTAACGATTGGTATTTGCTCGCAATTCATGGGTTCAGACCGGCTAGGTACGCATTGGATTCGATTGCCTCTTAGGGACGACGTGAGATATTCAGGCCCCCAGTCCACTGGCAGCCTGACCCCACCCCACTTCCCCCTCCGGATCACCCCACCACCACGCTTACCCTACCACGCCACCCCACCAGCCTGCAACACCGCAAAAAACTCACCTCAACCACGCCGCCTCCGCCATGAGCCACACCCGCGCCCTGCACCTCAGCAGCCTCCTGCGGCCCGCGGCGCGCCCGCCGCTGCCGTTCCTGTACCAAACACGGTCGCTCGCCCAGTACGGCGACCGCGCCTACCGCCCCCGCGACGACCGCCCCGCCGACGACGCCGACTCCAACATCCCGTTCGCCTCCGACGCCGCCACCGCCGACACCTCCGACCCGTGGTCCTACCTGCACTCCCCGTCCTCCCCCCGCGCCGCCGCCGCCCCGCCGCGCCCCAAGCCGCGCGCCCCGACCTCCCGCGCCCCGCACCCCGTCGCGCGCAACACCGAACACATGATCCCGCACCCGCTCACGCGGCGCCGCACCGGCAACGCCGTCGACATCTACGGCGCGCGCGGCAGCTTCGTCAACAACTCCGTCACCCTCCGCGAGCGCGAAGTGTTCTCGCAGATCTTCCACGACATCCTCGCGCCGCGCGCCGCCGGGGCACCCCCCGCCGTGTCCGCCACCGCCACGGGCCCCGCAGCCACCACGCTCCCGCCCGCGCTCGCCTCGCTCCTCGGCGCCACCAGCGCCTCCTCGCTCAGCTTCGCCCCCCCCGCGGCCGCCACGCTGCAGCTCCCCCCGCGCACCCCCCGCGCGGACGCCACCGACGCCGCCGCCAACCGCGTCGACCTCGCGCGCCTCACGCAGCTCCGCGACGCGCTGCACGCCACCGACACCGACGCCGCCTCCCTCGCCTGGCTCGACGCACACCTGTTCCCGCTGCTCGCCGCCCGCGACCCCAGCAACCTGTTCGCGGAGCTGTTCAACTCGGCGCTCGCGCTGTTCCACAAGCGCTACCACGACCCCGCCACCGTCGTCGCGCTGTTCGAGCGCGTCAAGCGCGCCGGCGTCGACGCGTACGTGCTCGGCTGCGACGCGCGCACGTACAACCGCGTGATGCGCGCGACGTGGCAGGCGTACGGCGACGTCGAGCGCGTGCGCGCGCTCGCCGAGGAGATGCGCGCGAACGGCGTCGAGCCGAACTTTTTCACGCCCAAGGAGCTGGCGCGCGTCGTCGACGAGGTGAGGGCGGTGCTGGAGGGCCGCATGGGAGAGCTGGCGCGCATGTGTGTCAGCGAGGTCGAGGCCGAGACGGTCGAGTGGCTCGATGAGGAGGCACGCCGCATGAAGAGCGTGATGCGCAGGGAGAATAAGAATGTGCTGGTTGCCGCGGCGATGAAGGAGGCGGCTATGGCGCAGGGGCGTGGGGAGCGCGAGGAGCGCGCGAGGGAGTGGGGGTGGCCGCAGGAGGCGGAGAGGCCGTATCAGAGGTAGGCGGGGAGGGGGAGGAGGGGCTGATGTAGTGTATTATATGTGTATATACTGCGTATCCACGCAATGGACCGTTTTTTACATCTACGCAGCGGGTTAGACGCACGTGCAACGCATGCTGTTGGGTTCCGCAACCGGCTTGGTCAATGTCTGTAGCAAACTCCGCGTGCTGGGACTGGGGCTGGATAAGTACGCATAGCGAGAACTGGCACTAGGAGCAGGGAATGGCGAGTGAGGGCTTGTGCTGACTGACGGGTGGGGGATGAGGGGATAAGGGTGGATTGGTGTCGGACGCTTTTGACGACTGTTGGCTTGTCTAGTTGCGTGTGTTGCGTCTGTTGTGTTTTTGCATTACGGCATTGGTGGTGCGTTCCCACTCCCTCCATGGTTGGCCGATATCCCATGCATACAGCTTGAACCTGCCATAGCCATCCACCATCGCCATCCACCATCGCCATCCACCATCGCCATCCACCATCGCCATCCACCATCTCATCTCTCGCTTTCTCGCTGTCTCTCCGTTTCCTGGGCTGTTTCCGAGGCACCTTCAACAGCACCCACGGTCCACGACGGACGGATGCATGCGTTTGGAGCAAGTACGAGTACCGTGTGGGCGTGTTGAGATGTTGAGATGTTGAGATGTTGAGATGTTGAGATGTTGAGATGTTGAGATGTTGAGATGTTGAGATGTTGAGATGTTGAGATGTTGAGATGTGTAGACGAAACGTACAGTACAGTACAGTAACGCCATGGCCGTGTTGCAGCCGTTGTAACTTGTATGTGTGGTGGCCGACTGGCGAAAGTGATAGTGATAGTGATAGTGACGCTTCCGTGCCATGGCCCGGCGCCTTGCGCAGAACGGAATACGTATGGTTGAAGCTCTTGCATTTCAAGGCTGGAACCGCGTCCTGCAAGATTGGTGGCATCTGTATAATGTGGTTTTGATAGAGCCTGCAGGCTGCACCACATAGCATCCTACACCGCCATGGTAAATGCCACTCAAATTGTGCTTCTTCAATAATCTCATGTATTGTGTAAACCCAAAACCGGCACTGAAAAGCGCACAAGTACGTCGCAATATCTAATGCATAATTCAACATAGATCTCTAACACCCACATTATCGTACACGTGCAAAACACCTAAACGCCTCTCCCCTCCCTCTCCCTCCCCCTCTCTCCCTCTCTCCCCATCATCCCCCCTATCACCTTCTCCCCTCCCCCTCCGTCTCCCCCTCCGTGCCCCCCTCCTCTTCATCACCCGCCATCTGCGCCTGCCCCCGCCCCGCGCGATCAATCAGCTCATACCCCTCCGCCAGCCCCACGCCAAACGTCATCGGCCGCAGCTCGCGCCAGCGACACGCCCACGTGCTCGCCGCGCCCATCACGCCGACGCTCGCGCCCTGCAGCGCCCACCACAGCCACGACGTGGGCAGCTGGTGCTCGAACAGCGAGACGACGAGGAGGTGCAGGAAGTGGATTGTCAGCGTGAAGTCGAGCACGAGCTTGGAGCGCGCTATTATTAGGACTTGTGCGATGACCCTGGGAGCGCAACGTTAGCGTGTGCACGTATGCTGAGTCGGGGCGGGCGGGCAAGAGGGGGAAGGCAGGCACAGGGGAACCCACATAACCAGCGCACACAACAACCACACAACCCCCAGCGTCCACCCCACAGTCGTGTCCGCGCGCACGGCACGCCATGAAAATATCAGGTCGAGGCTGAACGGGCGTCCGGCCACCAGCGCGGTGAACAGGATCAGCAGCGACGCGGCGAGGTAGTAGAGGCCCTGCAGGAGGGTGATGTGCAGCAGTGTGCGCAGCGGCTGGAACGGTTCGGACGCTGTGCGGTGGAAACGCCGGCGCGGGCGGGGTTTCGGCATGTGTGTTTTGTATGTGGTGGTGGTGGTGGAGGTGGTGACTGTTGAGGGGGTGGTGGAGGTTGAGGGGGGAGACGGTGGAGAGGTGGAGAGGAGGTGGAGAGCTCGGAGGTGCTAGGGCACTGGGGCCGCGGATGCAGGGTGATGTTGGAGGCGAGGATGGATATATTTAATATATGCGCAAAGAGTACAGCTATGTTTTACTATCTGTGTGTCTGTCTACTGTCGTTTCTGTCTGTCGCACACCGTTTCTCCACACTTGTCCGTTTCATCCATTTCCGCCTCCGTCACGTGATCCAATGCACCATCCTACAGTGCACCCCACAACGTCATCAAACCCATCCACCCATCCCATCACCATCACCATCTAACCCCACCACTCCCAACACCAACAACCTCACCACCCCGCCACCGTCCATAAAAACCCCACCTCACATCGAAATCAACTCACATGGGCCTCTTCACGTCCTCCACCCCCTCCGCGGGCGCAACACCAAACGCCAACGGCATCGCCCCAACGCGCACGCAGCGCGCCAAGTGCTGGGAGGGCCGCGACGCCTTCTTTGCCTGCCTCGACGCGCACAACATCGTCGACCCGCTGAAGCCCGGCGACAAGGAGACGGCGAGTAAGGTGTGTGCCGCGCAGGAGCGGCAGTTTGAGGGTGCGTGTGTGGCGAGCTGGGTATGTCATGTCTATCCCGACGGCGAGTGAGAGTGACGACGAGAAGGGGGAGATGGGAGGGAGAGAGGAGAGGGGAGCAGAACGGGGGGAAAGAGGGGAAAGAGGGGAGAAGGGGATATATGGATAGGACAGGGCTGACGACACACAACAGGTCGAGTACTTCAAGAAGCGCCGCGTGATGGAGATCAACCGCGAGGCGATGCTAGCCAAGCTCAAGACCGAGGGCGCGCGGCAGGTCGAGATGCCGCAGCCGGTCGGGCGCGGGCAGACCGAGACGTAGACGACCGACAACACCGACAGATCTAGACACAGAAGGAGCTAGGGAGCGAGGGGAAGGGGAAGGCGACACCGAGGGCTGGGGCAGGTGTATGATTGTACGATACGATAGGACAGGATGTGGGTTTATGTGTGGATGTGTATACTATACTATAGACACTGGATACTGGATACTGGGACTGGGACTGTGACTGGTCCGCTTGCCTCGTATATCCTCGTGATTGTGATTGTGCAAGTCGGACTATTTGTGGCCTTTAAATGCGGCCTCCATTACACCGCCCATCCTCTATTTCTGCATCCCACCACCACCATGCCATCCATCCCCACCACTATTCTTTCCATCGAACGCCTTGAACCCACATCCATACTCACCACCACCACCACCACCACCACCGACGAACTCGACTCCACCAGAATGTCACCCTCGCCCTCAGACTATTCAGAAGTGCTCGTAGCAGCTGCGCTAACTCTGCCATACTACTGTTGCCGCTGCCAGGCAATCTCGCTGTTTCTCCCAGGGAAGACGGCGAAGGCCAAGGGGTCGTGTTTGGAGTGTGGCCATAGGCGGTGTTCGAAGTGTTGGATTGATCGATAGATAGAGAGCAGTTGCTGACTGACTGACTGACTGACTGATTGATTGATTGATTGATTGATTGATTGATTGATTGATTGAGTGTGGATATTGGATATTGGGAAGAGGGAGGAGGATTGGGCGATTTTTGTATTTACGTCTGTTTGGTACATACATATCCAAGTTTATTTCTTACATACCCTATTTAAGAGTTCACGACTTCCCCTAGCCGTGGTGTTTGCTTTGTGATATTACTTCGACGTAAGTAGAAAGAATGGCTGGACCTGACTCAAAATATCCAATCGTGATTGTGTCGTGGCCGGGCAAGTAGTTCACTTGATCAAGATATTTTTCAAGATGCTCCCTACCACTACGGTTCCTACAGCACTAAAGAAGCCCCTGACACCTCTTTTGACCGTAGACTCGATCGCGATCCGCGGTGGGTGGGTGGGTGCTCCTTGCGCACATCTACCTTCCGAGTGTTTGGGTCCGATGTCCAAGATGCACCCGCAGCGGGGAATACGAGTCCACGGGGAGAATACGAGTTCATGGGACCGGGACTATTGATAGAGAGATATATCTATAAAGGTGGGTTGGGCTATATGGCGTTGCTAGAATATACATTTGAAGGGAACTATAGTGAGATGTTTTGTTAAAGGCGGATCATTTTAATTCTCAAAACTCGAAGGTGGTTACATCGATAATTGCGTTTTTCATCATTTCAAACTGTAGACCAGAGAAATAAAGCTATTGCCTCGCAGCAATTTCTGTTGTCATCTGTTTGGTTGTCTATCCTGATTCCTGGCTATCTAAACATGTGTGTCCTCGTAAATTCTAAACCCAAATTGTGAAGACCTTTTTGTGTCGTTCATGATCAAATCAAACTTGGTACCATATCCGGCCATCTAAAGTAATGGCGAAAGAGTGGTAGGAGAACGTAAGAGACAATTATGAAGCTGGAAGTGCGATAAATATTGAGAATAATTGATATGTGACCAAAATAATAGTGATCTCTTTGCTAGGCCCTGGCACAAGACTCGTACATTGCTATCGTACACCTCCTATACATGACCGGGAGAGTCGTACTCATGACATACAGTGGTGTTTCCGATAAAATATCCACTACCAGAATCCTTCGTACATCCGCCACGAATCAAAATACAGGCCAATAAAACTGAAATTACCACCTGATACTCTTCCCCACTGCCGTAATACTGAGGCTCGCAACAAATGCGATCTCTAGCAGTACTGTGTACTCACCCCACTTCCAAACCCACTGCAAAATAGGTTCATTCGTGGCACCCAGTTGCTCTTTGTGCTCTCTGGTGCGGTTTTCATTGGATGTCTGTACGGCGCTGAGCAGATCGCGCAATAGACTTCGCACTGGATCCACAGGCCGATCTGCCGACGGGTGCTCGCTTATGTCTGTACCGACTGGTGATCGATTCCAACAGGCAAAAACTGTACGGATAGTTTAGCTCTCTCAGCTACTGTCTCGGTTTTAAACGAACGAATAGGTAAAAACTTACTCTTTGAGGGTTACGATGGAATTGCTTTGCGTAAATATTGAATAGTTTTTGATCTGTGGTTTGGTTTAGGATAATTCTGCAGATAGTACTGGCCGCTTTTCAACCCACAAGTGAAGCATGCTGGCATTCTCGTAAAATGATTCGAAGACGCTCTGTATCTTAACCCCCATTTGTTCAGTCAGACAGTAAGATTCTTGCTTGAAGCCAGGGCGTAACACACAAATTGGAATAAAAGTTGCTCCCTCAGTTCAAGTAAGAGTTAAGATTCAAGAACCACAACACGATAAAAGGTTGTGTGTAGACTCTAAACTAGAGTAGGATAGGAAATTCTCATCTTGAAGAGATTAAAGTGATCTCGAAGAGAGAGAAGAAAGGAGTAGAGGCTCACAAAGTGCCCTTGTGTCCTAAATTCTGAATTTCTCGCTTCTGCACGCACCCTCACTCGGTTATCTGCAGAATTCATTCTCTTTGTTTCCTTTCAACTCTTACTTGGGGTTCGTAATCCAGTCCGCATTTCTTAGCTATCTTGTATGTACAAAGAAGATCGTTGCTAGGAATCGAGTCGTTAACAGTCATTCTACATCAGTTACTGTATTTCATGGATGGAATTCCGAGCCAGCAATCCGAGCCAGCGATCTTCCACAACTTTTGTAAGGGAAGTAATACCGACATCTAAATTCGCAGAGGCTGCTAGAAAATCTGTGCATCAACTCACATAAACTAATCAGCTCATGGGAATCAAGCAACAAACACTGGCTTGGGATCTGGAAACCTCGATGTGTTGGAATCACTGGTAGACAAACCATCCGTCGAAAGAGTACAGTTGGAGTTCTGAAAGCCTTAATAGGGGAAACAACGCATTTCTGAAAGAAACTCTACAATTTCAAAAGATCAATTACCACTACATGATATCCAGACATCTCGTGGAAAACAATTGACGACAAACTTGGTCTTTCAAAGCATACAGGCTTGTGACTCACTCAGACTCCCATGAACGGAGATATTTTGGTCTTGTTGAAAGGAAACTATTTTCCAAGCTACCGAGATGGTTCGATATTGGATAGAATCGAATCAAATCCGATGATTTGTATAGAACACGCGTCTAAAGAAGATGGGTAACTTGAGAAAGAGAAGACAATACTGAAAAACAATGGGCATCTTGGGCTTGCGAGGGTGTCACAATGGATATGAGATACGCTACTTTGCTTGCATTAAGCGATTATGCCTATTCGAAGGGCTATCTCTACGATTGGGATTCATTGTGAGGCACATTTAGCGCTATGGATCAACTTTCGACACTCATAACCTCAAAATGAGCTGAATTACCAAAGTATGCTGTACGCAGGCTATCACTCGTAAAAAGAATCGTCGTGTACGGACATCCCGGACCCCACAAACTCCGAGCCCGCAAACATGCGCACTCCTTCAAGCCCTAAAACGCCTCCACCATCATATCTTTTTAGAAACCCTCTACATATACGGAAGTCCTAACCTATTGCTTCCTTTGAGCGGTTATCTTGCATCGATTGAGAGGCCCAGATCACCTATCCATGTTGATCGACAATTCTAATCCAAGTTCGTCCGCGAAGAGATACATGTTATATCATATATCCGAAATTGTCCACAGAAGCAGAAATATCTGTAGACGTGGCTCTCTAGATGGAAGAAGCAAAGGAACAAAAAGGAAAAACATCTCAATCTGCGGTAGACCCGCATAGGATCTCACTGATCTGGCCGACCGGCGACAGGATAGATCGCCAACAACACGAGCTGCAGGGCACGCAGCTCATGTGCAGCTTTGTGTGCATGGGCTCGCTTCTTAGTCTACTTAGTAGGGTGTGATATCAGATAACTTACCCGCAGCTAGTAGACGTTGACAGGCTGTGTTTTACCCCATTTTTTCAGGTTCCAAATTTGACTCTACCCTCATAGTGAGACCTGCATCTGCTTTAAAACCCTCAATGTTGTATTTTTAAAAAGTCAAAATTTCTACCCAGACTTGTATCCAATCTCAGGGGGGGGAAGTCCGCAGGTGACATGGCGGGTGGCCTATAGGCTAGATAGGACCTAGAGTCTGTCCAGCGCTATCACAAAATTAGGGCTGTCAACTTGTAAAAACAATGTGGTGGGGACAAGCCAAATGACAGTGGCCGACCCCCGAGATACATGCCGCTCCCGGAGTTTTGGGCTGCATATATTCAAAAACCAACAGGGGTACAGATGCAACACAGACAGGATATCGATCACCAGTGAGAAAATCTGCAAAAGGGAATCAATCGGCCCCAATCGTGCAAATTATTGGGGGCTATGGGATGGTTCCAAGATACTCACACACACATTTGTATCAACTAGGTAAAATAAAATCTGTTAAGGACAGGCATGTGGATCGTTGAACAAGTAAGGAGAGGCACAGCCCTTGAACAAATTTGCGTGGCGAATGGAATTCTCTCACCTTATCCACGTTACTAGCGAACTTCAGTTTACCGGTTAATACGAGCACCTGAACGCACATGAGGTCGAGGCATATACCTAGTGTCGGGACCGCTTCCAGAGGGGCCGATCTATATCTTGTCACAACGAATCGTGTCACAAAGATTTCTGTTGAATGTTGGCACAGGAACAGTGCGCAGCTTGTCACATCCTATAAAAAACATAAACTCTGATTGATAACAGGTCTTTGCGTAAGTACGTACGTGGCTGAAAAAAGAAAAGCCTCCAAGAAAAAGAATAGCCAGGGGGATCTGAGTTGTCACACATAGGCGTAGATACAGTTATGTCACCCCCTCTCCAACCCACGAGTGATCGCCAATGCACTGTTTAGCGGTGCCGCAGCAGGAGCGTACAGCCTCCCAGCAATACAATACATGCAGAATACAGGAGGTGCTTGGTCGTGGGCATAGACAAGATTCCGTAGGAAGCTCCTTATACAGCTGAGCTTAAAAGGGACTATTGAAGCCACAGCATTGTTTTTTTAATGTGGAAAATGGCGGCTTTAACTAGCAAAGTTGCTTACTCTGATAGGTTATAACTCGTACATCACGCCCCCTATTTTCATATTGGGAGGCGGTAAATCTCATTGATTGCTAAGTAAATGCAGCCAGCGCCATGTTACTAGGATAGGGTGCTTCAACAGGGGGCGGTAAACCGTTCAGCCCGGTACAGCATGAAAAACCGACCGTGTGGATTTAACAGCAGTGGTCGCGGTGATAGGATGGTAGCGAGCACTCACTTACCTACCATGACCCTAGACAACAGGGGCCAGCCGCCCATATAACCTTTTGTTGGACTGCGCTTGAGCACCGGTCGGCAAGCAGTTGATGGGATCGGCGGGTCATATTACTGTTGAATCGTGTAATGAGATTTCAAAAATGCCAACCCATAATACAACCTCTATACTTCTGTTTCAGAACGCCACGGTCCCGACAAGAATTCTGCGATGACGGCCCGAGTACCTACCAGAGCGAATGCGAAAGAGATGACACCTGAAAGATACGTAACAAGATTAATAAGAGTGCGCCTGTTTCATGAAGCGACACATATCTGTTCACGTTCCCGCTGTGTAGGGTATTCCAGGGGCGGCAAGGGTGAAGTTTGTGACCAGTATTCGTACACACTTGAGTTGGGCGTATCCAACAGCCGACCAGGATCTGGTTGATCGAGTCGTTTGAATCGGAGACGCACTCATCGCTGGAACCAGATCCCACAGGTTCCTTCTCTCAGATCCAGCCGCCGTATGCCGCCTATCGTCTAGTTGAGTGGCCGGGCGGATAGCGGCATTCGGACTGGCTTCAGGATTGCTTTTTCTTTCTGCCTTTCTGTACTAGGTTGTCAGCCACCGTCAAACAGGTAATGCTACAAATTCATGCAGTCTTTCATCATACTCAGGTAATCATGTCGGGTTCCTGCGCAGACCGGGCAGTGACATCATTCCAGCTGGTTAACCTCCAAGAATAACATTCACCCAAGCTGTAGAGTATGTGAGTATATACAGGTACTCTGCACGCATAAAGAGTAATTCCTATGCTATTTATATCACTGGCTGTAAAGCACGGCAAGTTTTATTTTATTATTCATTTACAGAGAAAATACAAGTACATGTGACGCTTACGAGTACCAAGATGGGTAATATAATACAATAAGACCTCCCCCCCAAAACATCCTTGTAAGATAGGAGAACTGTAGGTACGTTCAGTCTAGCCCTTCTTGCCCTCAAATGATTCCGATGTGAACTACACAATCACCGGGCTTACCATTAGACCTTAGCAATCGCACCTACCAACCCATCTCGGGAACGCTACAACTTCCCGAATGTTTTCTACGTTCGCCAGGTAGCACATCAATCGCTCCATGCCCATTCCAAAGCCCCCATGAGGGACAGAGCCGAATTTTCGGAGCTCCGTATACCATTCCAACTCCCCTTGAGACATGCCCGCATCTTGCATTCTCTGAAGTAATTCCTCATATCGATGCTCTCTTAGGGAACCACCAATTAACTCACCCACATCAGGAAGTAGAAGATCAAAACATGCTACGGTTTCTCCGGAGTCTCCTGTCTTTCC
This sequence comes from Geopyxis carbonaria, assembly GCA_024516215.1. NCBI lineage: Eukaryota > Fungi > Ascomycota > Pezizomycetes > Pezizales > Tarzettaceae > Geopyxis > Geopyxis carbonaria. The sequence continues at coordinate 192,080 of JAJJXG010000053.1, read as the reverse complement.
CACAGTTGCCGGAGAGGTAAGCATATAGAATGGTTTAGCATCCCGGGGATAGTCCGTAACAAACACCGGTCCAAAATGGGCTGCCAAGTACTTTTCATGCTCAGTTTGCAGGCTCGTACCCCACATTAAAGGGAACTCAAACTCGGCATCTCCGTTCTTGACTGCAGTTTGAAGTAGTTCGATGGCGGAGGTGTATGTTATTCTTGCCCATTGGCCTGGCTGTATGAGACTACTCCAACGCCTTGCCATTCCCAGCTCTTTCTCTGCATCAAGACTCAAAAGCTCTTTCCCAATTCTAGCCTGCATTAAAGAGGTCACAAGGTTCTTGATCATGGTTTCGATGAAATCCAACAAAGGGTCCAGGGTCTCAATGAATGACAATTCTGCCTCTAACATGTAAAATTCACAAAGGTGCCGATTCGTCTGAGACTTTTCTGCTCGAAATGTTGGAGAAAGGGACCAAACCCGGGGTACGGCAGATGCCAAGGCCTCGAGATGGAGCTGAGTTGAAACCGTAAGATACTTGGGGGTTTTGAAGAACCCGCCATCCTCTTTATCACTGGATACGACACTAAAAACCTCACCCGCATTCTCACAATCCGAAGAAGTAATTATGGGAGGACTGCACTGCACAAATTCATTTTCGGCAAAAAACGTCATGAGGTTTGAGGTGAGAAACGAACGCAAGTGAAGCAAAGCGGCATAGCGGGGTATCCGCGGACGTAGATGTGGTAAGGTCCGTAGAAACTCTGGTGTTTGGTATTTATTCTGGATTGGGTACTCCTGTAGAAAACATCAGTCGGTGAAATTGATAAGGATATACCGCATGTTGGATCAGGCATAGGCCTCCCACCTCTGCATTCCCCTCGCCTAGCACCTGCACATGCTCAGCTTGAAGTTCATATGCCTGCCCACTGTGGGATGAACCTATCCATTTACCGGTCAATCGGACACTTGATCCTATCGATAATCTGACCGAAGCAGGATCCGTCAGCCAGGTTGATTCATTGAGAGTCGACTTCTAGCCCGCCCATGACAGCATCCATCCCCTGTCCGATCTAATGCCTATTTTTTCTGCCAGACTCACCCTGCTGCCTGTGGCGTGGGTATGACTGCTTGCACAGTGCCAAAAGTAGATCCATCTGATATGCCTGCAAAGCACACCTTCTTCATTTTACGAAATGTGCGGACCCATCCATGCAGCGTGATCTCTTGAGGCTCTGCGGGATCAGAGATTTTTTGTGTTGTTGAATCGGCATCTTTATGCACAAGGGAGGCAATGGTTCGAGGGAGTCGGTTAGAGAACGATGAAGGCGATGAGAGCGATGGAGAGGCTGGTGGTACAGATCTAGCCGCTTGAAGTGGGGCAGATTTCGACGATGACAACCATCGGATTGAGACTGTCTTGCCCTGTGTGCAGCGACGGGCATGACGGATGTTGAGGAGACGAGGAAGCATTGCCGTGGTGGGGGTTTCTTAATTGAGAATGAAGGCTGCGTAGGTCGTCTAGGCTGAGGAGATCACGGGAGATATGCAGACGCAACCATGTTACCTACCACCATAATCTGCCGTTGTGTAATGTTAATATATGAAATGAATAGCGAGCTGGCGCAAGGGTCTCTTTTTCCGTCAAGCTTCTCCCGCTGCTTTCTGTGCATCAAAGGCGTCATGGTTTTTGTGTGTGTGTTTCATTTGCAAATTTCATAAACAAAATTTTGGCGTTCAACCTAGCGACTAGAGTAAATGTAGTCAGCCAACCTCAGTACACCCCCCAACCCACAGACACCAAAATAGATCTGACCAGTCACAACTCAGAAAGCATACACCTTTTATATCCTTCAAATACATACTGAGAGGACATACTTATATCTCGAAACCTAGTTATCTGTCTTGAATTGCTTTTAAAACCAACCAACACAATTATATTCAACACAAACTTGGCTTGAAAGTGGATCAGGCTTCCTGGCCAAATCAAAGCTAGAGAAATCTGTGAGCTGCATGGCGCAGACCCTGAAAACTTGGTATCCCCACGATCGAAATGTTCCATGACGGAAAGTTTCCAATGACGATAAAAAATACGCGTTCAAGATGTTTCTAAATCCTCCAGAAATGAACTTTTTTAGTCGCTTGCTTTTGTGGTGTAGGTTGTTGCGTCCTACTACGATTGAGGGAATACCCTAAGCCCTCGCGCCATACCACCTCAAACGTCTGGGAGGTATCGATATATCACTAAAAAGTTGCCGGCTCACCTACATATCATTACCATGGAATAGCGGATGTTAGGCTGTGCGCCCTCTTTGGTGGCTGCCAGACGGACTAATTGTTTAAACCCTGTAATTGGTTTGTTTATGCCGTGCTAAGACTAAAGCTGGAAAGCCGACTGATTAGGGTGAAATCGCGAGACAGCCAGATCTGAAACGCACGTTCTGAGTAGGACGTTCATCTGGTTCAATCCCTTGAACCCGGAAAAAACCGATAAGTATGGACTAGATACACAACCTTCTAAATTAGTGCATAGTTTTCAGGACGCTTCCTCGTGCATATTATGCTTTCTTATGCATATGAAAGCACATTCTGATTGAAAATCCAACGGACTTATTCCTATTATCGGATGGTTGAATAGTAAAAAGGAATAAAGAGCGGGGGGCCTGTATCGGATGAGTGCCTAGTAGTATGTGGAACTACAGAGAAGACATTGAAAGACACTTTTCAAATAAAGTAATCGACTTATCCATATTCATCTTGGAGCATCAATCTCTCTTCGATTCGCACTCCACAAGACAAGGGATAACCCATCGAAACTACCCCCTTGACAAAGAATATCGCAAGGTCACAGGAATACGCCGAATAATCATAGGCCATGCCTCATCACATTAACCAACAAAATTGATATCTACCCTGGAAAGGCCGAGACAACTGAGACCCACTGCAAACGATGCACTGATAACTGGATGAAGGATGAGCGGATTCCGTGCCACAGAGTAAAGTGATGCAAATCCTGGATTTCAACTTTTGTTGTTGTCTTTTGTAGTGTAACTTTTCGGACAGACGGACCTACTAAACAGGTTTGAGGACGGCTAGCGACCGAAATCTGTGTAGGAGATGTTCGCTTATCTATGTTCCCAGAAGCATGGGTTCCTTTAGCGGGTCACACACCTAGTCAGAATTGACATACTGGATCGAACTACACGGGTAGTTGCCTGGCCAGCGCGGGCCATCATTCCTACAACTCTAACTCCCCGCATCCGGAGAGGAGATCTTCAGAGAATTGAGAGCAGACGGGAGGGACAGTTTTCTATTCATCAGGAACGGTAAAAACGGTCGTTAGGTACATAAATATATGCAGGTTCCCCTTTGATGGCGAATATTTGTGATCAGCAGACAAGAGCCTCATGGGAGTGAACACGGCACACCAGTTAGTAGTGGAGTAATGTATGAACTAGAACCTATCTAGACTATTTACGGTATTCGCGGACTCGGCTGGATGATAGAGGGCTTTTGCTGCGTCCATGAGAACTTTAGGTCACTTCTCAGACTGTGCGGACGTACGTCCGTGGACTTACTGTTGTATTTCTATGTATCGGCCACTGCGAGGGACTTCGACGTTGACGCCGCCCGGCTGGGAATATCTCACAGCGATCTCATGAGCCCGGGATTGTCCCTCTTAGTCCTAGATTGCTGGCGCTCCTGTTGGGAGTTAACTAATGCGAATGTACTATACAAAGATTTAGGCCAATAAATGTTTCAGATGTCGATTGATGTTGACCCGCCCCTCTAGGTTACACACACAGCGCTCAATTCCACAGACTTGCTATAAAAACTCACATGTCCCTGAATTTTGGTAAACAAGCACCACCATCTTCTCAGCGAGAACAGCAAGTCAATTATCAAACCTTCTCAAAAGATCTAACTTTTGGTTTTAAATCTATCTCTGCCTCTATTTAACTGCAGTATCGCCAATTCTGCATATTCCAGTCACCTGTCAACAAAAGCCATTGCGATAGGCCGGTACTCAGTTTCGAATCTGCACCATACCAGCTATTGTGATACACAAATAGACGGTCTTTTAGCAAACATGCCAAACAACAGACAAAGAGCATTGACTGTGTCCGGAGAGACACGAGATATGTTTTCTCAGATAGTCAGCACAACTGGCACAAATCCGACAAGCTATCGTTACACCGAAACAGCTGGGCTGAGCCTGCTTCCAGTAGATCCCCACACCCGGCCACTCTCAGCAGTCATAGACGGGGATCCATATGATATCGCCGTCTATTGGCAGGACACCATCTATTGGCAGAACACCATCTGGCCGCCAGTCTACTACGGAAGTCGATCATCAGGCCCAGCGCCCCCCCTATCTGGGCGGGCTTCCCCTACCGAACGTGTGCTTGTACTCAACACAGCCAACGAGAAGAAGCCTGGTGGGGATTGGGATGGCGGTGTACTGGGATTAGGCGCAGAAGAAAGCCTTGCACGGAGAAGTAATCTTGTCCAAACTTTAACAACAATGGACAGAAGGTCCAGCAAATATTCATCTACCTACTATCCACTCAACCAGACAGGCGGTATTTACTCGCCAAACACGGTGGTATTCCGCTCCGGACCCGAAAGGGACTACAGGATATGGCCAGAAACGGAGTGGACTACGATTTCAGTTGTTAGTGTACCAGCCGTTCGCCGTCCGAAGGTAGACGGTATTCATTATGCATTTGATGAGGAGAAGGATCTGCAGCGAGAGAAGATGAAGAGTGTACTCCGCATAGCAGCCGACAACGGACACGTGAACCTTGTGCTCACAGGGTTTGGCAGCTGCGGGCCTGGAATAGGCGCGGGCCCGGGCGATTTCACATCAGCATCTCCACCCACCCACTCAACATACCGCAATCCTGTTGCAGACGTGGCTGAGCTGTGGGATGAGTTGATCCACAAAACCCCAGAGTTTAAGGGCTACTTCAAGAAAGTTGTATTTGCTATTGGAGGAAGCGACGCCCAGCGCACGTTCCGCCAATATTTTGGCTGAACCACGCGCAGTATTCACGTCGTATTCACGCCGTGCAATCTGTGCAGTCCTTAGACGTCAATGGGCAGCCATCTAACAAACTGGCTGACCAACGATATTGAAAGACATGTACTCAACAGGCTACCATTTGTGATTAGTTTTTATTTTGCGGGGGTTTCGGGGTTTACCAAGAAATATCGGGTCTGTGTCTTTGTATAACATTTGTTTTGTCTCTTGTTTATTTTGTCTGTTCGGCTCGGGTCTTTTTCCTTTTTTGTGCGGTTTGTTGTGCGTGCCTATCGACGGTAACACCGACTATCTCTCGCTCTTCTTACGGTTACTTGCGTGATTTTGTCATGTTTGTGTTTTGGGGGAAGATTTTCTATTCTTCGGTGGATTAGAATGGGCGGATGGGTTAGCTGCAATTGTAGGTATATCTCGGTCTAATGAACAATGATAGTAGTTATTTACACATCATATCACTCGAGCCATAGTATATCACTCATGTGGGATGTAGGGAGGAAGCAGTGCATATACCCCGCAAACCCCCTCACAGAAGGTGGGAAATTTATAGTCAGCTATACCACCGAACACTGGCGCCCATTTACCTACAAGTCAATCTGACCAATGCTGAATTCCACACATACTCCCTGACAAATAATAAAAATACACAGAAAAAACCGACCAATAACTAGCCAGAAAATCAGACCACTCTTGGTTCTCCAGTTTGAGGGTCTACACATAGTTCGACCGGTGCCTAGATGTCTTATTTCTACCGGGAATTCCGGATACAGACATCGCGCGAAGTGCAGGCGTCACAGGTCGATCGTAGACGTAACTGCGCCGTGTGAATATTCAGCTGATGATCACTGTACGGTGGTCCGTGGTATATTTAGACTTGAACAACGGTTAACGATATCACCGGCAAGGGCCCTGCTTATCCCTAGACGTTCCCGTACCAAACAATAACTTCTGCTTCTATGCATAAATATTATTTGCTTGTAACCGAGATGTCTTTGATTGGTCCCAGCACGGTACCGGGCGCACTTGCAACAGGATAACAAACCTTAACTCTAGTTGTCTTGTGTGGCCGGTTGCTGCTCCAGCATGGGGGTAGCGCGGTGTGTAGCCCGAGACATCACTGTATCAGACAGTTGAAACTGCCTACCTACTCACTTACTTCCCTCGCCGTACGTGTTCGGGGTCGACTAACTATAATTTTCTAGAAATGGTGACATGGGAGTGAGTACCAGAGTTCTACATGCTGTGTAATGTCCTAGACATCTCGTACCGGGGACCATCTTGGGGATGTTAGCTCGCCGATGTCTAGGCCTACAGTAGACGTATCGAATTCTTGTGAAGGGGTGAGACACGATCTGCAGGTTTCGGAGTCGCTTGTACCCTTCCTTCGGCGTTGGAATTTGAGGCCGTCATGAGCGCTTCGAGCATGCCTGACCGAAGAACGTGCCAACCCATATCGCCGGGAGGGTTGAGTCTCAGCCGTTGGATATCCTTCCGGCCGGCCACGTGGGCGCCGGAAATCAAGCATCATGACGGGTAGGGCAGGATAGGGCATCGAATCAGCATTTTGCCGTGAATTACGGCACGCTGTGAACGTCCTCATCACCGACCAACGTACGCGGGATTCGCCACGCTTCAATGAAACCTCCCTGGAGACTCATGAGGTGAACTGTATAGAATTGAGGGCTTTGGTAACTATGCCAAATACATAACGGATTCTGTGCCCCCATGTAGCTTGCAGATCTATGGACGGCGCCGTGGAGCTCACCGAGAAGACATATGGTGGAATTATCCGACTCGATGTAGATTCGCACCGGGCAACAAAGGTCTCACTACGTAAGTGGCAGGCTTATATCTACTTTTGTAAAAGTTAATTAGGCATGTAGTATCCGCCAACCGTCGATTTCGCTTGAGGGACATGTAGCCGCGCATAAATATTCACTCGCGCGCAATTATCGTACGATTACTGTGTGTATAATATAACAATCTGCCCGCCCCTACTCTTGTGATTGGTGTTAAGGACGCCTAATATACCACGTTCCCAGGTTGTTCGAACCCTTGTTCTGACTGCGGATGTATATTAGGTATTGGTTATAGGGCTTTGATACCTTTCAAAGCCGAGCCGATCACATTAGGCTTCTAGCTCAACCCTCGCCAGGATGTGATACGATGATAACTGCCGTGGAATTATAAAGGGGAACATATATAGCCGATCTTTTATTTTTGCTCATTCACGGTTAAGCTGAAAATTGACATCGGGCTAGCTCAGGATATAATCGGTGTTTTCGATCGACACCCCAGATCTTACAGCTGATCCTCGATCTTGAGATTTCAAAACCTCCACGGCCATCGAGGGAGAGGCTCCGGCCTGCATTGGTTTGATATATGTTATAGGGGATATATGTGAATGTTTCAAAATGTTAGCACCCAACCCTTTTACACGACATTCTTTGAGTAAGGTTTTCTAGCTGTAAATATGCCAACTATAAACTGTCCACTGGAAAAAAATTCAAGTAAATTCTCGGTTATTTCATTTTAAAAATTGAACATTCTGAGGCAATTGATACACCCTCCACGTACAGTCTATCCGCGGGCTTGCAGGTTCACTGGGCGTTGAAAGTCGAGCAGCGCAGTCATGCCCAGAAACGGCTGTTCTAGCTCTGGAGCCAGTCTTAGTTTCCGGGTTCCAACTAGGTTTTGGACGCCTTTTGTTCTGTGTGTGTGGAAAATAAGCTAGCAGCAGTTAATGGGCTATTCAAATGTCGGGATCTTTATGTCAAAATCAAATCATAATTGCAGGGACGTCCGCAGACTAATGAGCTGGCCTATACGTAGTATACACACAATCTTGGCATGTATTTCCATAAGCTGAACACACAATCATTTGTCTCGTGCTCAGCCCAAGAGTCCCACCCAATCCCACCCAATCCCTCATACTTCTGTGGTTTTGATCTGGCAAGCCACCAAAGCACGCGTCGTGTGGCTTGAGAGCTGGACACGAGAAAAATTTATGCATCGAAATGACCATGCCAAGCAAGAGTTTCCCCTTGATATCAAATACTAGAAATTCTGTCAGATGCCTAAGACGTGTGACATCAGTTAACAACGGTTGAAGATCATGAAGTTTTCCACGGGCGTCATGATCTGCTAGTATCCCGACATGCATGTAGTCAAGACGTCCACAGACTAATGTGTTCGGAGACGGACATTCTCTGCAGACTAGGGTTCACCCGCACCGGATGATCACTTAATGTAGATTGGACGCCCGTTTTAAGTCGCCTTAAACCAGCAATAACCTATTTCACATACTAGGATCTTCTTTTCGTTAGATATACCGGCTAGAAACCATAATGAAAAGATACGCCTTGAGTACCAATGTCCAACTGCATAGTAGCTTCCAGCTCGCACCCGCGAAAGGGACGATCGGCTCGACTTGCGGACAGGATAAGCGAAATGTAGGTTGGTTATTAGTTCATGTACTTATGTAACATCTCTTATTGCAAGTCTTAGAACTGTTTCGGTGAAGATACGGCTGTCTTGTCAGGGACTCACGACAGCACGTGCATTTAAGATTCATTTGTCACCGCGCTAGACAGAGATAAGTTGAGAAGGAGTGGGCCTGGTTCCGGTGCATGAATGCTTAGCAAGTTTTATAATCCGGTTTGAACGCTAGACATGATATAACGACTACCGTGAATACTAATTGTAAATACGAGTACATAACGTGGAGTTTCATTCCCGGCCGGTAATGTTAATTTGTCGTTCCTCCCACCTGGCCACATTCTGAGCACGAGAAAATTGACCCACTATGCGAAATGATTCACATCCTAGAAAATTTTATGCCTGTCTCATGCATAGCCAGTCCAAAACCAAGCTTTGGGCGACAATAAGGCGACAGAAAAACACGGGAGAGGCGAAGATGGATGGCTATCAAAGAGGGCATCTGAGCACGAGACAGAATTTATGCCTAAGATTGCGTTCTGGGGTGTTTGACAAATCATGGGTCAATACCAACGGCAGCCTTACCAAAAGTCATATCCACAGCCTGCGAGCGTTCATAGACCTAATTGCCGTGCAAACCCGCCTTAATTCCGCCTACTTTCCAAAGACTTCCCACAAATCCCGCATTCCCAAGTACCCGGATCGGCCCTGGCGTCCACACCATCGTTCATGCAATGCATGCACTGGTCAGTCTCGATACCCCACAACCGGCGGTCTGCAGGTTTTGCAGCCCTAGACACGAGCTTCCGCCTGGCGTTCAATCCACATGCTGTCATGTTATCTAACGTGCGCCTCGGAACCACGCTTGAAGATAAGCACTTCTGCGCAGGGGAGGCACTTCCAGTGGTTGGCGGGAGTGCGCTGTAGACGCGTGTCGACACAGTGCGCTGTGAGATGGTGATGAGAGGGCTTTAGAGACATTTACTGGCCGCATGGAGGACACTTCCACTGGCCGGCGGGTACCGCGTCCGTGATGTCGGCGAACGGTATCGACTCCCACGTGCTGTAGTCTACATTGGGACTCGAAATGGTGCAACCTACTTAAGTGCGGTTGTAGCCGGAAAGGTGGGGTGGAGTGAGAAGCTATGTTGAGGAGGAGTCAGGACTACCAATAAGTGAACCCAAGCAGAATACATAGACTAAAAATAGATAGTACATACTACGAGGTGTCTTCATACGAACATAGATGAGGAAAATCCGTTTATGTAAAGATGGTTCCATGTGAAGGAGGGGTACCAAGTCTGATACTGTGTGACATACACCAGTTGTCTTGCACTAGCTAGACAGCGGGCAGGCTGATTCTCCACCGTTTGTTTTCAAAGTATCCACAAATACTATGAAATAAACAGCGGGATGACAGGGACCTTGATACTGTCTCCAACTATTATCTTTCAACTAGTCTCTAGTGTCTCTGCCGGCCGGGGCGTCCATGTTGGAAATGTCAGTTTTTAGCTTTGACGTATCCGTTCAACATGCGGGGAAACTCCAACACACCCTGGCCCCAACTCTCCATCCTATGTATACATCCACCGTAGTCTTCATTGCATGTCCAAACTAGCCATACCGGCGTTTTCTGAGACACTTAAATCAGCACATGTGTCTTGGAGGGTCCATTGAGGTGAGTATGTCCAAAAATACACCCAGCATTGCCGCCTCTATCGCACTAGTTGGTATTCTGGGACGCATACAGAACATCACCCCACAATTATCCAGCTCTCGACCTCACCGCACAGTATCCGGTGACCGTATATAAGCACGCTATGACACTATTGGGCACCCGCTTGATTACAACTTCTGGCCCCAGTATGTGGTTCGTTGAATGCAATGTGATGTGAGAAAGGGGACTGTCTTAGATTCGGCTGATTTAAGTGTTCAGTGCATGTTTTCCAGTCGTGGTGCACGTCTCTATGTGTAGACCGGCCGGCAAAAGTTGCCGTACGTATGCGTGCATAGAATTAATGGTGGTGTGTGTGTGTGTGTGTATTTGCTCGGTACGTCAGGGAAGTAGTATTGGTGCGAAGGGACTTCTGGTCAACCAAGACTCGTTGCATTTTCCTTAGAATCAGCAGAAAAGGTTCTGTTGAAGGCGTTTTCACGGACGTCCTGCCGGTAACAAGTAGAATCCCACAGTCATAAACGGTACAAACTTGTGTGAGCGGCTTCCATAGCAAGACTGTGACATTATATAATCGCAGTACATGACTGGACCTTATCCAAACATCCACAGCAAACATCTTTCAATCACACGTTGCAGCGATACTTGTCCTAGCTTCGATCTGACTAACGAAAGCAGCTAGTGCTAAACGTTCCACACATCGAAATATTTGAAGATTGCATGCTTGGGCTAATAAATAGAGTTATTAAGCGTCTGCAAGCTGATGATCAAGGGGGAAATCCCGAGTGGCATATTTAAACAAACAGTCGGGTATATTATGAAATAACTTACCGGAAATATGTTAATTGGCATTGGTCTCAGTAAAATTTTCGCGAATAGTGTTCTGGGAACTTTGCACAAATCATTTTTTATGGCCAAATGATGACGCTAAATATCGTATTTCCGTAAGTTTCGTTCAAAAGTACAGCATGGTCCACGAAGTACGATTGCCCTTTGGTTGGGTTAGTGCCTGTCCTAGGGCGTAGGGCTTAGGGCAGGGGTTTGGGCAGTGAGCGAACTTCCAAAATGGCAAAGCCTTTGTCAGAAAGGAAACCACGATTCTGGCCGCGAAATGCCCTACCAATAAATACAACCGGTAGGACATACCTTCAAACTCTAAGCTTTATTACTCAGTTACGTTGCTGTAAAAATTAGGGATTGAAAGCATGGATTATCCCCTGCAGAAAACTAGAATTTGAGCGCTAACTGAACAATTTTTGAAGCAGCACTGCTGAGCGGAGTCTCCGTCATCCTAGATCTTTTATCAGTGTACTATCGTCGGCTTGGTTTGGGTCATGACTTCGCTCCACCGGTCCTGGGTCATTGCACTGTTTTTAACAAAGAGTTTGCACTGTTGAAGACCGTCTAAGTTATAGTGGAATAGTTTGTCTAACTTAGACGAAGTTCGTTATATAATTTAGATCCAGACTCATCTACCTCTTTGGATAGATGGGCCGCTGTTCCATCCATCACCGGAATCTCAAACATGTTCCCAATACGGAAATCACAAATGGTGATCAATTTCACTCATCCAAGGTACCTTTCATCCCCTCACCCACCTGCTCCCCCAAGTCACACAATCACTCTACACCCACAATCACTACCACCACTTCATTCCAAAACGCCGAGAGATTGGACGAGACATCACTGTCAAGTTCAATTGAAAATTATACACCATCTAACGAGATTCACACCAAAATGCCGAGAGATTTAGGGCTGATTCGAGAGCATGCAGGTATAATATTTCAAAGTTGTTTTTTACCATGGCGAGATATTAACTATCGAGGCTAGAAATGACAAAGTGGCCTACATCTCAATTTCTATTTGCGACTCGCGAGTACACATGCTGCTCTCACACTAAAGTGTATGGTGATGGCCCTTAAAAGGAAGACTCTTACCAGAAAATGTTCTGTGAGAGAAGAGAAGGGCCGGTCTGTGTTGAATATCAAAGAATTCATTTCGATTACAGGCTGGGGGTGCCAGGGCCACAAAGAAAACTTCTTCATATGACGACCCAGTTATCAAAAACTTAGGATCACAGAAGTGATAAGCTTCATCAAAACATCCCCGATACCGGTTTAAATACGTGGTTTATTAGGTAATAGGCCAAGGCCAAACGGCTGAAATTCGAAAGCTCTCTTCGGATGTATGAGGAAAATACCTATCCACTGTGGAGTTCCCTAGATATGTCTTACTTCCAGAAGGTGCTGATTATTGGTTGAACGTACGTCCCAAACATCATAGCTGACAGAGGCCACTTTTGCAATGGGTAGAGTACGGAACTTGCCCAGCTTCGCAGAAGAAATTCACTGGCATTAATTTACTCTGCTGGAGACCGACTGTGACGGAAAAAAGTGCCTACATAGCATGTATGACGGAGACGTTTCAACAACGACGATATAACAGCCATTTTCCTGTTAACCCTTCATATGCGGCCAAGTCTATGACGTGAGCTGGTACAGTACTGTCCCTACAACAAGATTGCTTACAAGATGACTCCATCAAACTTCGAAACCAAGGATTCGGCAACCTTCAACCCCTCCAAGAACCAAAAGGAGTCAGATACTAGAACAGTACAGCAGGGTCACAGAATTCTCACAAGCACCACTTTTACAGAAACACTACTATGACCTATGGACTGTTGAAAATAGAGTCCCGCATGTTGGCTTCACTATATTTGACCTACCGGTCCATAGAACCTGAAGCAGACAGCCGGCCGTTCGACTTTCACAGCGTCAGGTAGCTTAATTGGGATGGCGCCACAAGAACACCAGAAGAGTATTTAGAAGCAATGAAGGTTTCCATAGTATAGTCTCACGAAAGAGAACTGTATTTTATAAAAATTGCATGATAGAGGTGTTATGTTGCATTAAAGTCGTAATAGAATAAGTGTTGTATGAATTGAAGGATGGTTGGAGCCGCTTCAACATTGACAATAGAGTCACATGGGTGTTCCTATTGAATACCAAATTATTAAAAGTGCGAGATTGTAGCGCAAAAAACCCCAACAAATCAAATAAAACAAAACAAAACAAAGATCATAAACATCACACTCCAATTCCTTCCGTGACCCCAAAAAACCAAAACTCCAACGGTTCGTACACACCCATAGCTGTGAGGCTCTGGTTCCGATCTGAATTCCCGATCGTCGGCAACATCCGACCGATCCCAGACACCCGGCTAGTCCAGGCCGAACACGGTGTGGCGGCAGATTAACTCGCTAGCGAGGAGGCAGAGGGTTGCAATTCAATTTACGCGTCTGACTTCGACGACAACCACGACTTCGACCCAGTACCACCGCGACTCAGCACTACCATCAGCACCACTCCGACTAACACCCCGACCACCGACTCGGCTCTTGACCCGACTCGGCAACATTGAATTTGAGGAACTTTGACGAGGATATTTGGGTTTAAAGTTTTGGTTGCTTTGGTAGTGAATTGGGATGGGTATTTCTGGTGTGTCCCCTCGACGCTCCCTACATCTAGCTATCTGTTCGCTCTAACACGCCACAAGGCCTTCTCCCGTTACTCAAGTCGATCCAACGCCCCGCCCACATCCGCGAATGGGCGGGGCAGACAGTGGGCATCGACACCTACGGCTGGCTGCACAAGGGCGCAATCTCGTGCGCGGTCGACCTCGCGCTCAACAACCCGACGACCAAATATGTCGACTACGTGATGAACAAGGTGCGGATGCTCAAGCACTTCGGGGTGACGCCCTACATGATCTTCGACGGGGACTACCTCCCCTCCAAAGCCGGCACCGAGGCAGACCGGGCACGACGGCGTGCCGCCAGCCGCATGGCGGGGCTCGAGATGCTGAAGCTGGGGCGCTCGGGGATGGCGCACCTCGAGCTGCAGAAGGCGGTCGACATCACGCCGGAGATGGCGCGCCACGTGATCGACGCGTGCGTGCGCGACGGCGTGCAGTGCGTCGTCGCGCCGTACGAGGCCGACTCGCAGCTGTACTACCTCGAGAAGACGGGCGTGATCGACGCAGTGCTGTCGGAGGACTCGGACCTGCTGGTGTTCGGCGTGCGCTGCCTGCTGACCAAGATCGACCAGTACGGCGCGCTCGTCGAGCTCAGCCGCGAGCGCTTCACGGCGTGCACGGAGGTGTCGCTGGCGGGCTGGTCCGACGCGGACTTCCGCGTTATGTGCATCCTGAGCGGCTGCGACTACCTCGACAACATCCCGAAGATGGGCCTGAAGACGGCCCACCGCCTCGTGCGCCGCCACAAGACCGTCGACCGCGTCATCCGCGCCGTGCAGCTCGACGGCACCAAGGTCGTGCCCAAAGGCTACCTCGAAGCGTTCGAACGCGCGGACCTGACCTTCCGGCACCAACGCGTCTTCTGCCCTCGCGCCCAGCGCCTCGTGTTCTGCAACGACCCCGACGCGCCGCTGCCCGACGAGAGCATGCAGTACATCGGCCCCGACGTGCCGCCGGAGATCGCACAAGCCGTGGCACGGGGCGATCTATGCCCAATGACGAAGCTGCCAATCGTGACGCGGCCCCCAGGAACCCGCCAAAGACCGAACTGGACCCCGGCGAGACCGCCGCCGCCGCCGCCCGGGCCGCCGAAGAATACCAAGGCCATCACGACGTTCTTTAAGCCCTCTGCGTCGCCGCGCACGCCGTTGGCGGCTAAGGACCTCAACGCGCGCGCCCAGCCTCACACGGCCCCCGCCGCCGAAGCGCCGCTGAAGAAGATGCCCACCTGGCCGACAACGCCGGTGTTCCTGAAGAAGCGCGCCGCACCAGCGACGGAGGCGCCGCCGTATAAGAGGCCGTGTTTCGCTCCCAGCAGACCGGTGGCGAAGGCGCAGTCTGTATCCAGCACGCCAATGGCAGCATCTACGCCAGTTCGCAAGTTGGAAGTGAAGGATGAGGGAGAGGATGAGGTCAGTCCGTTTTTTGTGGACAAGAAGCCACGACGCGCGCCGCCTAAGGAGGCGTTGACTGTGAAGGAGACGAAGGAGACGTCGGTGTCGATTAAGGCGTTCAGCTACTGTGTCCCAACGCCCACGCCGACGCGTGCCGCTCCTCCTCCGATGGCAGCTCGAAATGCACCCACACCTACACCAACCCGTGCTGCACCCCCTCCGATGGCGCCTCGAAACGCACCCACCCCAACCCCAGTCCGCACGCGCCCAGCCCCCATCCCCAAACCGGCGCCGATCCGTACGCTCTCCGCCATCACCGCCGCGCCAGGGGCGCACCAACGGCCGACGTGCCTGCAGCGTCTCGGAGCTAATGCGATGGCCCGGCGGAGCGTTAGTGGGCCTGTTGCGTTGCTGTCGACCGTCACCAATACCACTACCACCACTACCACGTCTCGCTCCACCACCACCAAATCTCTCTCCTCCACCAGCAGCACTACGAAGAAGATGGAGACGAAGCCGGGGCTGGGGCAGAGGCAGAAGTCGGGGATCGGGATCGATTCGGATAGCAGTCAGGATAGTGTCCTCGACAGCGGGTTCGTGAGTGCCGAGAGCAGCTTCAGCGCAGGCGCGGGTGCGAGTGGGTTTGAAGAAAGGTTTGGCGGCAGCTTCAAGGGCGGGAGCGAAGACTGGCTTAAGGAGCTGGATGAGGACCGCGTGCGGGGGGTGTTTGATCGGTTTCGCCGGCCGTCGTAGTGAAGAAGTGAACGAGTGAGGGACGGAGGAATGAGTGAGAATGGAGGGAAAAGGGAGAAGGAGGGAAGTACATAAGTAAGGCGTTTTTAAAGTAGGCATCAGTTATGGCGTTTTTATATTCTGATTATGGGGTTTTGTATTTGGCGAGTGTGTTTGGCGTGTTGATATGGAGGGAGATGAGAAAAGAAGGAAGAAGGAAGAGAGGTGGAGAGGGTAGAAAGGAAAGAGCTGGAGAGGTAGAATAGAACTGAATAGCTGTAAAAATACGGTCGATTGCCGTTTGCTATCTATCATATGAAGGTCTTGCGGGTGGTAGTAGAGTTGGAGATCAAATCATGATGTGTATACCAACTACATGGCCCACCCACTCCCATAACCCATCTCCATCCCATCTCCATCCCATCACCATCCATCACCTATCACCAGCACAGCACACCAACTTCTTCAAAAAGAACACACACGATGATCAACCCGGGTCTCTATGATTAAGCTTTTGTAAACCCCCATCTCCATCCCATCTTCACCACCCATCTCCGCACTACTCCTTCATCCCCTCAATCTCCCTCCTAACCCTGTCCATCCTCCCCTCCATCCACGCCTTATGCGCCTCCTCAATCCTCCCGCCCATAACCGACGCCGTCGCCGGCCCCAGCATCACCACGCCTCTCGCAACCCCACACCCCTTCAACACCATCTTAGCACCAATATTCATCCCCTCCCTGACCCCCTCCACGCGCCCCTCCTCCACGCCCCACGCGCGCCGCCCACTCGCGTCCTCCAGCAGCACTTTATGCATCGCCCCCTTCCTCACCCCCCCCTGTGCCCCCCCCAGCTGCGGCGTGCCCTGCCCCCCATCCTCGTCAGGCACAACCCGAATCACCTCCCGCCCCCGCGCCACCTCCCCGCGCCCCCCCATCTCCAGCGCCTCCAGCGCCTCAATGCGCGACACGGTCAGATCGATCACGTCGCGCACCTGCACCACCACGCCGTCGCGCGGGAGCACGAACGTCCCGCCGGCGGAGATGGCGGCGGGGAAGCAGAGGTTTGCGTATGGCTGCAGGGTCGTGGTGATGTCAGTTGCGAGGACGCGCGAGCGGAGGGTGGCGAGGAGGGTTGCCTCCGTGGGGGGGTGCGGGGAGGAGAGGAGGGTGGTGAGGAGACCGTGCAGCGCGGAGGGGCGGACGTGGAGGGAGTTGTGTGTGAGGGTGGCGAGGAGGGAATCGAGGGGCGGGATGGCGGCGGCGGCCATGGTGTGGGAGGAGGGGTTGATGATAGAGAGTGCAGGGTGGAGAGTGCAAGTTTGAGTTGGAGTTTGATATACAAGTAGAAGGTGGGGGAATGCTGGGGAGACGCGACGCACGCGTTGAGTGGTGTTAGTAAGCAGGGATTGCGGCCGCTAGGGGGAGCCGCATTAGCTCCAGCTCTGGGAACACGACATCACCTGCTCTGACATCGCCAGCCCGCCTCGACCTGCTCGTTTGACTCCTCTACGAAGACGCAGTCGACTCTGCTACGAGACAATCCACGACATCTCCTCCTCCTCCACGAAGACCGAAAACACGCAAGACCATCACACACGGCCAGCTCGGGACACCTCTCAGCTACCACCACCATAATGACGAATCCCGGCCCCACCTCCCCGCCGACCTCCCCTCGCCCCACCCCGGGTACACCCCGCATCTCCGTCTCCACCCCAACCTCCACGCCCCTCCCCCCCTCTCTCCCCCCCTCCCGCGCCGCCTCCCCCACCGCCACGCTGTCCCCCCACCCCCCCTCCCCCCTCCCACGAAAAACCCACAACCCGCGCACCCGCACCGCCCTACGCAGCTTCTACCAACTAACCCCCTCGCCCCTCGACACACCGCACGCTTTCGACGCCGCCGCGCACCTCGCCTCCCTCCTCGAAACGCACTCGCCCGCACAGCTCCTATCCCTCGAAAACCGGCTGGTCACCGAGATCCGCGGGCTCGACGGCGACCGGAAGGCGCTGGTGTATGACAACTACAGCAAGCTGATTGATGCGACTGAGACGATCCGGAGGATGCGGAGGAGCATGGAGCCGCTGGCGCCGACGACGCGCACGATGGAGCCTGCCGTGGCGCATATTGAGGCTGTGGCGAGGAGCTTGCTGCCTGTGGGGATTGGGGGGGTGGAGGGGTTGGTGGGTATGGGGGAGGGGAAGGGGGGGAAGGGAGGGAAGGGGAAGGGGAAGACGGTGGAGTGGGTGCTGGGGGCGGCGGAGAGGGTGGAGAGGTTGCGGCGTGGGGGGCGCGAGGAGGAGGCGAAAAAGGTTGTGGAGAGGGTCAATGCTTTATTGGAGGTGTGGGAAGCCCGGGGTGTGGATGTTGCGGCGGTGCGGGAGCGGGTTGGAAAAGCTGCCGCGACGGCGACGGCGGTGGCCGCGGCGTGATGGCGGCGTGGGATGGGTAATGGGAGGGAGTAATGGGAGGAGTAATGGTAACACTGCTGGATATATCGGCTTAATCACAGACAGACCCAGGTCCTGTTTTCTGCATCCTCGCGCGTGTTGTTCGAGATATCTAGCATATGGTACCGGTAATGTCAAGAATATCTGCCATTTCAACACTGGCCATGATCCATGCTTGTCTGCACTTCCACCGCGGCCATGCAAACCCCCATGCCCTCCCCAACCTCACAGCTCCGCATTCCCACCAGCGACCCCTATCTACTTAGCTGTCGCAACTTCTTGCAGCCCCGGAGAATAATAAATTCTACAGGCCGTGTCGGTGCCGGCCGGTGTCTGCCTTCAGCTCAGTGCTTTTTGGACGTTGAGTCACGAGTTGCGAGTTGCGGGTTGCGGGTTGGAGCGGGTAGACTTTGGTGCGGTGTTTTGGGCAGAAGAATTGGTATTGATATTGATATTGATAATGATACTGATAATGATATTAATAGCCCGTGGCATGGTGATAATAGTTATAACGACTAAGATGTAATGATACTGGGTGCTAAGCTATGTAGTGACTTCGACTACGCCGACGGCCCGGCCTGTCCCAGCCGCGGCAGCGGCGCGGTCGAGAACGTAAACTGCGGCGCCGCGGTCCTGCTGACGGGGGCCAGGGTCTTGCGCTCCGCCGTCGCCTCCTGCGGCCCCTTCCCCTTCCCCTCCTTTCCCTTTCCCTTTCCCTTTCCCTTTCCCTTTCCCTTTCCCTTTCCCTTTCCCCCCTCCACCGTCCCCCCCTCCGCCGTCCCCCCCTCCTGCGCCCCCTTCCCCTCCCCCCCCATCGCCCCCACCCTCGCCTCCTCCGCCGCCACCAGCGCCGCCATCCCCACCACCTCCCCCGCCTCCAGCCTCCGCACCGCCTCCACCACGCCGCCCCCGCCCCCCAGCGCCACCTCCGTCAACACATCCCTGACCAGCATATACGCCTCCACGCCATACCCCATGCGCGCGCGCACCGCATCCAGCCGCTCACACACCTGCGCCACACCAACCTCCTCCTCCTCCTCCCCCTCCGCCGCGCCACACCGGTGCCTCAGCGGCACCTCGCATCCCGGCGGCAGCACCACATGCAGCCGCGGCCGCGCCCGCGCCCCGTCCGCCTCGCCGTCAGACATACACACCACCGGCGCGGCGCAGCGCGGACACACGGCGACGCTGTCGCCGGCGACCCACGCCACCACGACGTGGGGGTTGCTCGGGCGCGCGGCCGCAAAGCACGCCAGACAGCGCCGGCGCAGCGCGCCGCCGCGCCGCGACAGCCGCGCCGACCCCGCGGCCCGCGCCGAGAAGTGCCAGAACGCCTTGGCCGCCAGGCAGGTCGCGCACACGCGCCGCGCGCAGCCGTGGGCTGTGGCGGACTCGGCGTATTGCCGCCGCGTGGTGAGCGTGTCCGCCCGGGAGAGGCGGGTGGGGAGCGGGAAGGTGAGCGCGGCGAGGTAGTGGCAGGTTAGGCCGGCGCTGTGTTGCGCGAGGGGTGGCAGGCGGTGGAGGATGTTGAGGAGCAGCTCGGGGGGGAGGGTGGACAGCATTGGGGCGGTGGTGGGGGTGAGGGTGTACGGGGTTTGGAGGCGTTGGTGGTATGATGGAAGACAGCACGCGGAAGACGGCACGCGCGAGGTTGTTCACTGCGGTGCGTGAAGACGGGAAGCTCTAATTGTATGTGTGGGGGATTGTAAGCTACGGCTGAACTGTGCATCAACTTGAAGTGACAGGTGGGTGTTACCCGGTGGTCGCAGATGTTGCCTACCCCATTTAATTTCCGCCCGCAGCGAATTCAATTGCCGCCGTCCATATCGATCGCGAGCTCTTCTTCTGGCCCGCACTCTCGTAAACCGCAAAAACGTGTATCGTATCGTATCGTATCGCCGCAACCCCGTGCCTGTGTAATACCCCCTTTGCATGATGAGCGAACCAAAACGATTAATTGCAACTACACTAGTAAAAAAGGGTGGGTTTAATCAAAAACGTTTTCGTGCGTTTTTGAACCATTTTAACCCCATTTTGGTGAAATTTAAATGTACGAGGCACGGGGTTTCAACTAAAAATCTGTTTACAACTATCCAAAAACGCACATAAGATGTTTTTTAGACCCCCCCTTTGTTACCAGTGTATGCACTCGTCCACGGTTTGCGCAACACTCCACAGCCGCACGAATTCCGCAAAGCTGTCACGGGGAGGCACGTATCGAACCCTGTTTGCAACTCTGCATCCATTCGTGACTCAGCGTCACAAACGCCGATGCGCATTCGCTGGCAGCCACCCTTCGCCCACGCAACACCGACCCTCTCGATTGCCGCCAGCGTGACGTAGCGGATCTGTGAACTGTGTCCATCCCGCCCAGACGTTGGCCGCGTACTCATCCAGGCCTGGGAGTTGCGTCCAGCCCTGTGCGGGAGGGTCTCCGGTTCGGTCCTCGGCGCGTGCAGGGGCGGCCCAAAGACTCGCGAGCTCTTCTTTTGTTGCGCTCGTGCTCGTGCGATCGTGCGAGGGCGGGCGCTGATGGGGTTTTGGGAGGCCCGGTCTTTTTTTGCGAGGCCCGGTGATTCCTCGAGGGTTAAGCAAGGCGCTTTGATTAATCATGGTTCGGAGTATAAGATTATGTCGTGCAAACGCGATCACAGCGTATCACTGGATGCCTTGAACCTTCCCACATCTTACAAGAGTTTAGGACATTGATCCAAGATCTAGCCCTCGACACCGACGCTTCCCCATTCTCCATCAACCTCTGCCGTCCTAACTCTGAATAATCCCCTCCCCCTCCTTCAAATCTATAAAATCCAAAAAAGCGTTCGCGCTCCCCACCAGCCAGCGCCCACACAACTCGCTTTTTCTAGCCTTTAGCCATTGTGTTCGCAAGTCCAGCTTTCTCTCATTTCTCAAGACGTTTCATTCAAACCTCATCACACGCGTTTTGCCAACTCCTGCTATCTGTTCAATTAACTTCAGTTCTTCGGTGCAAACTTCAGTCGATCTTCAAGAGGTGGCAAGGAAGGTTGGAGGTTGGCGGCCGAGCATTGGCATTGGGCTGGGCTGGCGCTGCGCTGGTTGGTATAGTTGTGGATTCTTCGCGGGATGGGTTTGCGGTATGCAGACGTGAGCGCTGGCCCGCCCGCCCGCCCGCCCGCCCGCTGCTGGACTGGGAAGTGGCCGAGTGGATGCGAACTTGCGAAGGGAAGGTAGACGCTGGCTGTGGTGTTGGGATGGGTGGGCGGAGATTGGATTCTAGGGAGTGCGAGTGCGATGGGCCTGGCGAGACGTCGTGACTTAGTGCATGTACTTACATGTCCAGTCGACTTCGGCATATATGATATTTCTGCGACGGGCATATCGTCAACTAGTACTATTAAGGAGTAGAAGAGAATATTGGACCATATCCCAACTCAGACATTCTATATGGCAAGTAAACTGCCCTTGTTCGATACGTTTGGCCTTTAGTTTAGTGAAAATTAGTCTCGTATCCAGCGGTGGCATTGTTCTCGTAACCTCGTGGAGGAGGAATGACGAATTAACATTACCGGCTGGGAACGGGACTAAGTGAAACATACTCATTGGATGCCTCGTCGTAAGCGTTTAGAAGGTTCATTTGAATTCTGAGAGTCTAACGTTCGTGGTTTGCTTCCCATTGTGAAATGATACTCTCCCAAACATTAATTGAGTGTAAATCTGTAAGATACGCGCACTCATTAAAAATTAGACAAAAGCATTGACTGTAGTCGCAATAAGCAACGCAATCAACCTTAGCTCCTTCTCTATCCCACGTGCTCTCGGCCAGAGATACAATTTTCCAGGCACAACGATTTATCCTTAAGTATTCTTAAGTATTATAGGTTTTCATGAACCCAAATCCCAGACCGCAGATGAAATAAAGCTGCAAACAAAGCTGCAGCTTTAAGTTTCATATCCATCCGCCCTACCCCCTATAGCCAAAACAGTCTACTAGCGGTCCAACTACATCTCCATGATCACCAACCACGCCTCGCGACAGCTCATTCCGAGTGACGAGCCATGTCCCCACCCCGCGAAATCCGCACCTCCCAGCCGGCGCCGCCCTAAGGCGTCGCCTTGTCCTCTCACTGCATCGACCCACGTACTAGCCTATCCAGAGCACCAGAGCCCCAGACTCCAGAGCTTATACCTATCCCGCAGCGCGCCTCATCTTCCCTTCAGCCCCCGCCCTGCTGCCTGCAACTCCAGCCGCAGCACAGCACAGCACAGCACACCGTTCAGCCTTGCCGCCCCACCCCAAACACAGCAACCGCTGCCTATTCCCCGCCCGTCGCAGATCGCCAAAACAAGCATAACGCTGGACCCAGGCAATGGCGCGGACTACAGGTATAAGCATTGACCGTTTCTTCACCACGCTTTACTTTTCCCATTTCCTCGCAAAACCTGCACGTTGCACGCAGAGTTAGCCCAGGGCTGAACGGATACAAGTTTCTGTCCGTATGGATGAGGCGCGCTGAAAGAAAGTGATGGGACCATGGTCTTTAATTGGGACGACTGCAACGACGACAAAGCACACTACTTGCGTCTTTCACATTCTTAGCTATTTCAGATGATTCGTTTCTTGCAGTTACAGCTGGATTTTGGCACTGCAAGCACAGTGGCCCGAACGCTTTTGTGGCGCGATTGGGCACACAGATAGCTCGGTTACGCTCGTCGTTGGACTGACTGAGCAATCTACGTTAGCATATCCAAGAGGTGAGTTTTCAAGCTGATTCTTGGAGAATGCATTCATCTACTACAGCATATGACAAATCCAGCTAAGGCCGAAAGCGGCCTTCAAATACTGACAGTTTTCACGACGGACCTGATGCACAGTCACAATCGGCGAATTCGATGGGCTGAATTGTGAGCGAGGTACGAGTACGGCATGATGCTCGACTTGGGTCCAGGTCGAGGGTGCTAGTACGAGTACGTCTTTGTAATAAAGAATACTGAGCTTGTCTCATAAGCAAATCATCGCTCAGTTCTCGCATCTGTTGTCTATTCCGTGCTGTTGCATGCATGCGTGTCGCTTACTGAACCGGATCTTTATGCTTATTTCTCGTGCTTGGCCCTTACCACACCGTGTTATCAGCTCTGTCAGCACCGGTCACTAATTATACTAAACCAGTTTATGCTTATTTCCATGGTAGCCAACGGCTGATAGATATCTATCGTTCAAAGCATTGGTTTGTGACTTGTCGCAATATTATATCAGCCCTGAGATGGAGATGTTACTCCACGTAAAGCACACCTTTCTCTATCCAATACCCACAACTAATATATTTCCAATCACTCGATATTTCGCTTTAGAGTTTCTGTTGTGTTAATTTCGGCCGGGTTGCTTCTCATCGTCATCTATGCCCGAGCAGGGATGCAAAATCCAATTGACTGAAACCAAAGTTTCTTTGTACCCAATTGGGGTGTTCCAGAACAAACAACCCCGGGTATCCGCAGGATACCGGCCTGCATTGACTTATTGCATGTAACCGGTCCGCTGTTTGCATCTCCGCTGAGATGGCCGCACGGCACAGCGAGGGTGACCCATATCAGCTTCTGAAACACCGCCTCAGCTATTTACGGCACACACCCCCAAGCGGCAGTCCGATCCCGCTCCAGTTTTATGCTTAATCCGCTACCGTCGATTCACTTTCGCTTGCTGTTTCAATGGCCAGCTTGGCCAGTTGATGCGGCGCGGATCTGTGTCGGGAGCTTTGTTTTTGTGGCCAAGCACCCGAAACAAACCGTGCGGGCGCTAGTTGCGGTGCGTGCGCTCTACTCGACAGAGCATGATGTTTGCACATCTTGCGCGGATTGGTGAGCGAATTTCAGCATTTGGATGGAGTAGAGTAGAGTACAGCTGGCAAGTATGCAAAAAGGTAAGTTCGATTGCATATGTGAGTGTGAGGAGCGTGGTAACGGCCGCATGCACATGCACTTGCGGCACAGATGTTTTGGATCATACACTTTCGACCACCGGCGCACACAACAAAAGGCATAGCAGCTTCACAAAACACATGAGGCAAGTAGCAGTGTCGATTAACTTCTACCTAGACCCATACATACCGCGTGCATATGACACAACAACGGGTGTTTATCTAGCGTTGAAGTCAGATTATATAGAAAATTGGATCGCAAGCAAGTCAACTTAGTTTCTCAATCTGCATTTACAGAACGATTACAATTTACGGGCGCTCAAAAAACGTTTACAACTGCAGAGGCCAACTGGCCGGATCGGTGATAACGACTGTCGCTGTGCAACTCGGGGGGAAAGAGTAACTTTATATAGCGAGAGTCTCTGCGATCCGGCAAATGTAACCGTCATAGATTACCTCACGGCGCCGAACGAACGGAATATCGGGTGAAGTCTATACTCTGTATAGCTATTCTTTCATTTAAATAGACAAAACGATTATGTAAAATTTTTTAAAAAATGGCACTTAGTTTTGAAACTAACGGGCCTTTCACACACATTGTTTCATGACTCATGTAGCTTGAACACAGCGTGCAATGCGAAGACAGGCTGGCATGGAGATGGAATAAGATTTAGTTACTGCTCACGTGGACGAAAATTTGGTGCCTGGTCGCTATAAGCATGCTTAACGTCACGTCATGGCGTTCTTAAGTTGGCCAAAGTTTCGTGCAAATTCTAAGGCTGAATATTCAAGACGGTTTTAGTCCAATGATTTGATACATCTTACTAAAGCTGTCATTACTTGTTGAAAACACAGACATTCGTTTCAAGAACAACTCCAAAACACGAGGTTCACGGTTCGACACGTGGACGAAAATTTGGTGCTCTATGTCATCTATAAGCATGTTTACAACCGTCACGTCATAGCGTTCTCAAGTCAGCAAAACCTTCATGTAAATCCCAACACCAAATATTCAAGAAGGTTTCAATCCACTTAGTGAATATGTACATGTCTTACGACAGCTGATACTATTTGCTGAAAAACTGCCAGATACTCGTTTCAGCAGCAGCGCCGTCCAGGCACCCCAAGGTTTGCGGACACAGGCCGGACCCAACCATGCGACGACCACTGCAATTTCCTCCCCGTCCAGACCCGTTCGCGGACCCACCGGCCCGCCCACCCAACCTGCAGCAGCCTGAGTGCCACCGTCTCCTCAGGCGGCCCAGCAACGCCCTCAGGCGGCCGACATACGGGCGTTACTTTAATCTCTCCCCCACCACCACCGCCACCACGGCGTTTCAGGAACGTTTAAGCATATTTCCGAGGCCAGACCGCCAGCCCTATGCAAGGCCCCCCGCGCGAGTCGCCGAGTCGAGTGATCGTGCTAGTGCTTACACGTTGCGTGTGGCCGCCGTGGACACAGCTCTCGAGCCACACGGGCGTACGCGGTACGGCCGCAATGGAGGTCTTGCGGGTGCTTGTGCTTCTGGAGTAGAGTACGTTGGATACACTGCTGGGTCACGCAGCGAGTGATCCGACGTGCCGCTGCCGTGCGCACACCGCGCGCCCTAGCCCGTCTCGGCCGAGTGTCGCAGTTTAAGGTTGCGCATCGATCGGCGGAGTACAGTTATGTCCACCGGCGCCGGCGCGGCGTCGTCGGTGATAAGGGCGTGCTGTGCTGAAGCGCCGGCCGGTCTGTGCCCCGTTTGGATGCGCAGTTTCAGGGCAGCGAGAGAGAGAGAGGGTGCGCCGCTGATTCCACGTGCGCCGGGTCGCGGCGGAGAGAGGTAGAGTACATACGGATAGGTCAACACATATCTGCTGCTGCTGGGTGGACTGGCCGTGGGCTGGTGTCGCGACGATATGAGCTAAACTGAACCTCCGCGCCCCCCAGCCAGCCGTGCAGCCCAGGAACAGGGGTGTTGGGTATGGGGGAAATAAGGTTGTTTTCATGCCACCACCACCATGCCGCATGCGCTGCGGTCGCCCAACTAGGGCATGTACGACGAGCAAGCACGGTTGGCGTCGTTGGCGGTAATTGGAGGGATTTTTTTTTTTTCTCTTTCTCCAGCTTGAGTTCTTGCTGAGTTTTTTCCAGCTGGGGGGGAATACGAGCAGAGGATGAGCATGAGGCGCGGTCGGTCGGTCGGTGGTGTGCTGGGCTGCAGGACGGCGCACGCATACGATACGATACGACTCGCCTCGAAACACGCCGCACTCCGATCCGGGTGGTATATGGCCCGCGCAGGGCCGACTTCCATAAGAATACGAGCAACAGAACGACCGACGGCCAGACAGACGACAGACGTGGGGCGGCAGCGTCTTGGGCGCGATGGGACGGATGGAGTGCGATGCGGAGTGGTGATGATGATGATGATGACGATGACGCCTGCACCGGCACACGTTGCGCCGCCGCCGCCGTCGCCGTGGGCTCCGTGCCGACGACAACGACTCGGCGCCAATGCTGCGTGCGCCGGCTGCGACGAGATCCGGGGGCGCAGCGCGCGACAAGACTCCACCACCACCACCACCACCACCACCACCACCGCCGGCCGCCGGCCGTGCAGCAATTATTTCTTCCTCGACGTGCTCCGCAGACACGACACGAAGAAACCAGAACCACAAGCCAGGGGCAGGCAGGTAGACAACCAGGCAAGCAAGCATCGGGACTCGCAGTGCCGCCTACAGTCTGCCACGGCTGTACGACACACACCACAGCGACTTCTTACTCCGTGCAATCTAATTAGAGTAGCACCTGGGGGGTGGAGCCTGCTGCTGGGCCAAGCCAATGTTTGCAACCACTCATGCGGCAGGTGCCCGTGTCACCGCGCTCAGGCAATAACCTTAAATGCGAGGCCGGCGTGAGTAATTTTGGGGGAGCTTGGCGCCTGCATTGAAATGCAGAGCAGCAGCAGCAGGAGAGCGGAGCAGAGGCTGTGACCTGACACACGAACGCGAACGGCAGACCCTGAGTACGAGTACGTCGGCGTTGAGGCAGGGCGGCATGGCGGCAGCGCAACGCAGGGCAGCGGTGGGGGGACTGGGAGTCACGGAGCGATTTATCCGGGCCCGTTCACCGGCCGCCCACATCATCTAATCCTCCTCCTCCTCCTCCTCCTCTTCTTCTTCTTCTTCTTCCGCTTCCGCTTCTACAGGTGGGCAGCCTGTCTCGCGGGATATTGCGTATCTGCAGACGTTTACCGGGCCCACATGCTTCTTTTTTCTCCGACAGAACAGTCAGCTTTCTTGCGCGCGAGAGAAGTGCGTGGTACACCCATATCGATAGGGTACGCGCCACGCCGCTGCATGGGGTACCTGTCCACCCATCCGTAGCAGGTACTCCACTCCAACTGCGCGCGTTGCCTGCCTTGCGCCGCCGGGCTGCGCTGGAGTTTAGGCTTTTGTGAACGTACTCTATGGGTTTATGTGAAGGGGCGGAAGATACCGTGGTACGGCGGGTCAGGCTGGGTCTTGCCATAGACATTTGCCGTCTGTTCAATTGGGGTACCACGGTACGATACGTATCTGAGTCACCGAGGGCAGAGCGTGCATTGGGTGGGATTGCAGTAGAGTTCTCGAGTAGAGTTCGATAATACGAGGTGGGCGCTAGAGCGTGTCGTTAGGTAAGTAAGCGAAATTGTAATCGCCAAACCCATACATAAACTTTCAGCACCTAATGCAACGCTCGCTGGAATTCCAAATCAGAACTGTAATACGGTACTGGTATCACAGGCTAGCACGGATTTTAAATGATTCGGCAAATGCCGTCTGGAGTTGGATAAGCACTTACTTACTTCCGTTCAGTACGGTGCAGGGTATGCAGTTGACACGGTGGAATTCAACCGATGTGCAAGTGTGGTCTCCGTTGGAGCAATAGAGTATATGTCTGTTTGTAGATGCAGCGGCTGATGATAGGGCTTAGACTTGCAGCTTACAGACAGCTTGGAGCTGGAAATGGCCGGTTGGATTGTGGGACTGGTTGCAGAAGCATTTTCGAATCAACATATATGTAGCCACACACAGCTAAAGAAACAAGAAAGTGGCGGTTCACGTCTTGAGCTTCTGCGGCGACGAAGACCTGAGAATACGTACTTGTGTTGTGGTTGGATATATATCGTGTTCATAGCTTCCGGTCAACGTTTATAGATAACCTTAGTTGGAGCAAGCACAGCCTCCCGAGAATCGGCTGGGGGCTTCGTAAAGCTCAAGGCCAGATCGGAATGGGGATTGCGGCATGGAATGTGCTTCTTCTTTAGGTGCTCAGAGCTGGCGACGACATTGCTCTGGAGCATACAAGACTGTGAATATCATTGTGAACATGGATCAGCCACGTTACGGGCCTATGCTATTCTGGTCCCAACAACTCTTCAAACATAGCCAGGTGTTTTGCCACAACATTGCACCGCAAACCCAGGAATACATAGCTATCGTTCTACGGAGTGGGACTCCTGCTGGACGAGCCAGCTACGTCCACAGTCCACTCGTTCAGCCAGATCTCAGCGCGCACCCAGACATCTACAAGTAAAGTGAGTGAGTGCATACGACCCTGCAGCGGAATAGCGACACGAGAATTTCCCACCCACCCGTTCGTTGCTTAAACAATTGTGCGTTTTAACCCGCGGTCCAGCAGCTCGATGTCGCCACGTTGAACCCACGGCCCGCACTGGCCGCAGTCGGGTAACCTTCTGCCATGCCATGATAGCTTGGCGCGGTCGCTGGGACTTGCCGCCTGTGTAGAAGGATGTCACTGCGTCCGTGAACACGGCTAGCCGATGGAGCTTTGCGGAGTATGTTTGTTGCGACGTCCTGTAGAAAGTACGGAGTGGTACGGAGTATATGGACTGGAAAGGGCTGTTCGCCTGTGCGTGTATGCAGAGCTGAGTCGACATTGGATTTGAGTTGATTTTGGCCAGATTGGGGGTGCGTGATTAGTCATCATCTGTCGGGCAGGGCAAATATCGATTGTGGGTAATGCATGCCCAGTGCCAGAGTGCAAGCAAAGCTGTTCTGCTCTTCTCCAGCCATCGTGCCTGAATTCGAAAAGCAGGAACCCAGCTGTATCGGCCACGGCTGTCGCTCAACAATGCACGGCAGCGCAAGATAGCCAAGCCGTGCTACCCAGCGGGCCATCTATGCACCGCCGCGATGCCTGCTCTGCGCTGCGCTGCGTGCGCACCTTAATTCTGCAAAAGCTCTAAACCGCCTCATCGGGGAGCTCGTCGTCGCCGGTGCAGCGGGCCCGTCGCGTCGAGTCGCTGCCTCCGCCCTCCATCCACCCTACCAGCGAGTGCATCATGGCGGAAGAAACCCCCAGTGCACCGCGGCCAAGACGTGCGCCGTGACGACGACGCCGAAAACACTCCGCGGCGGGTGTCCACCGCGTCCGACGGCGTGTCTGCGACATCCGATGGGCGGGGCAGCCCGGGCGCCGTGCCTAAACACACAGAGTTTTCCCTCCACTTCTGCGCTGCCCTGCCTTGCCCTGCCTTGCCTTGCCTTGCCTCGCTGCTGAAGAGTGGAGTGGAGTGGAGTAGGCCTGCGGATGGCATTTTCCAGGGCCCCGTTGCGCTGCACGTCGACATCATCATCACGCACGCCGCACCTCGGAAATCGGCATTTAAAGATTAGAGTAGGCCGGCCGGCCCATGTCGCGCAACGAAGCTTTTTTGTGCTGGCTGTTGCCACGTTGCCGCTGCCCGCGCCCCAGCACGATCCACACACCCACTCCGGCGCAGACGAATTGGTCAGCGGCCGTCAGCAGCAATATCGCGTTCCCCACCCACCACGGCGAGGGCGCACAAAATCGCGCGGCTGGACCAGGCGGACGGGGGCGAGGCTCCGCAGAATCACCTGTTCGTCGCAGTGGAGAGTGCGAGACAGAAATGTGAAGACACGAGGGAAAGGAAGGAAGGAAGGGAAGGATGGCGGCGGAGCCGGCTCCGTGCATACTCTACACTGCGAGTGGCATGGCCTGGGTCCGGATCCCGCTGCGGTGCAGCTCGTGTATCAGCAGAACGCGCCGACGCCTGCAAAGCAAAAACAAAGCGCGCATAGAGAAAGGGCGGAGAGCGATGGCGATAGGTGGGTGCAGAGGGGGACTGGCTTGGGGTGATGCGATAAGGCGCGCGGATTGTGTGGCCTGGTCTCGACGACGACGACGACAATCGTCGCCTCGAGCCGGCGGGTTCTTGGTATTCGTTCGCAGGATTTGTTCAGCAGAACAACGTCCCTCCGGCGCAGTTCTGCCATCCATACCAGTGCCACCACCACTCTATCTCAAGTATTGTATAGTACGTCCGCCTTATCAGTCACATCCCATCGCCTCTTCGTCCCACTGCCACTGCTCCGTCTGCGCCAGGCCGGCCGCGATAGATGATAACTCTATGATAGTGGGGGAGCAGTCGAGCGTGACCGTTCTCTGGACTCCGGCGTGCGTGTGCGTTAGAATAAACTAATTGGCCTCGCAGCGCCCAAGCCACGCCATGCCGCCCAGCCCAAAAAAAAACGAAAAAAAAAGCAAAACGCTGCGATCGCGTCTCGTGGTACACACCGACCTGACCCCCCCAAGACAAGACGCCCCAGACCCCCCAAGACGCCCCAGGCCCCCCACTGGGTGAGAGGCCGTCAAGACAAGCTTAATCTTTTAGCAGCGGTGCCCTGGCGGCCGGTTGGGGAAGTGAAAAGCGAACGCCCAGCGCGCGCAACCCTAATCCATTCCAAATACGTGCGTTCTCGAGGCTGCTGTTGCGCCCGGTGACATAGCCCATACAGCGGGCTTTGACGAGAGCTTGTCATCGTCATCGTCGCCAGTATACGTACGGTAGAGGGGAGTCATACAAGTATTGTAGGTATCGTACAGCGGACGCCAGGAACGACACAGCAACCCTATCTTGCGTCGCCGCCAGCGATCGCGGGACTTCCGAGCCCCGTCGACCCTCGCACCTCGCACCTCCGTCGAAGTTAAGTTTTGACGAACGCAGCGCGCGCTGATCGAGGCCCGCCACCGTGTGCAGCACCAGCACGACCGGTCCGCGACACCACCACCACCACCACCAGCTAAATTAGTGATGTGATGTGATATGTCGCCATTCGCGCAAACCTCGGGACTTTGAGGGTTCCAGGCAGGCAGGCAGGTTTAGAGTTAAAAAACAGGCAGGTTTAGAGTTTGGCGCATGCGGCTGCAGACCCGGACTCACTCGGACTCGCGGTCGAAGCTTGTCTGCTCATTTGCATGGCATGATGTCGCGCACGCAGCACGCAGCACGCAGCACGCAGCACGCTTCAGCCGCATCAAGATGGCTCAAAGGATGTGATGAGTGGATGGGTGGATGGATGGATGGCCGGACACAGAATAGGTACAATACGAAGTGATATGTGCGGCCTATGGGTCATCGCTTTTCAGCTGTCATACATACGGCTCACACCGTCGCACAAACCTAAATTCCGTGATCGGATTTGCCTGGGGGGGCGCGAAACAGGCAGCCGGCCTATCGACCCTCTCTCTTTGTTCAACTTGGTGGTGGTGGTGGTGGTGGTGGTGGTGGTGGTGGTGCTTGGCTCGTTTTGTGCGCGGGCGTCACTGCGATATGCTTATGCTTATGCATGCTCGCTTATGCGCCGGCTAGCCCTTTGCCGCACTCTATCCGTTGGGTATGGACGTTACACTCAGCGCTCGCAGTGCCAGTGCCAGTGCCGGCGTCCCATCTCGAGCTGCTGAGGAATGGATCCGCCGCCTCACGGTGCGGTGACTCGGGTGGGTGCGTGGGCGGCGAGGGGCGCTGTGACGCATTCTGGGCTGTTCGATTCTGTATCAGAGTCTAGGTAGTTAGAGGCCTGACGGATATCCGATGGCCAGGCAGGCAGCAGCAGCTCTGGTGTCGATGCTGATTTGATTAGTTGGGCGCCGCGTCTCACTGGCGCCTGGAGCACGCTTGGGAAAAAGGAACTTGCCGGAGGCCGCTAAAAGCTTAATACAATTTCGCACACGGCGGGTTTCAACCTGCCTTAGCGAGCTGGAGGGTCACTGGTGGGTGGACCGATATGAGTTGAGCAATGACGCGTCGCAATCACAATCATATCGGATACGGCGAGCCCCCGCCTCCTGCTCCTGCGTGGTGAAACGGGTGCTAATACTCTAATATACAAGCTGAGGACGCAGAAGAATATGAGGCGGAAGCAGAAGAAGCAGAAGAAGCAGAAGGGTTAGGGGATTGTCTCCTGATGTGACCCGCAAGGAGGGGGCGGACTGGGGACTTGCAAGATCTGGACCCAATAACGAACCCATGCGCCGCGTGCGTGAGTGGGTGGCTTTGGTTAAGCTTGAATTACAGTGTGTTGCGATGTTATTGCGATCCTCTGTTCCTGTCTCGGACACTCGGAACAGCGAGTCTCCAGAGCATCACATCTGTGTATGTAGCTAAATAGCTAGCTGGGGCTTGTCATGAGGGGGCCGTCGTCCTTGGGAGCTGAGCTCAGCTTTTGTCATTCCCAAATCATAATCACGAAAAACCGACCCTGCGTTTGCCTGCCGTACCGTACCGAAGCGTGCATCTCAACCTACTTTTTCCCAACAGCAGCAGCAGCACGCCCGCGTAAAAAAAACAACGCGCGCAGTCTCTGCAGCCGATTCTCCCACGCCTCGCCTCATTGTGTAGTCGAGGGATGGGTGTAAATAAATTGCTGGCAGGCAGGCATGCTTCGAGATTGAGATTTTTTTTTCTGGCGTTCGGATCGTCGGCAGTTTCAGATGGTTTAGGCTCCATGATGATCCAGGAGCGCAAAAGCTTGGAGGGCCGATCCTTACTGCGTGCGCCGGATGAAATGCCTCCTGGTGCGGTGCTGCGGTGCTGCTGATCCCGGCCGATCGAACGGTGCGAGTGTTTCTAATCGCCCGCACCCCAGCGACCTCGGTGCAAAAAAAAATTCAGATTGGAGAGCAACACGCCGGGAGCGGAGTTGTGCCTGTGAAAGCTGGACGCAGCCCGTCCGCCCCACCGTCGTCATCGCATCAGGGTGGGGCCGGCCCGAAGAGCTTCGGGCCCTGCTGGTGCCGAGATTGGGACTGTGTTCGGAGCTTCGGGTTTACGAGTGGGTGCTGGCTGTGGTGGTGAGGCCTGCGCCCAGAGTCGAGAGACATCCTGGGTGGTGACGCGCGTACGTGAC
The DNA here is from genome assembly GCA_024516215.1 of Geopyxis carbonaria. NCBI lineage: Eukaryota > Fungi > Ascomycota > Pezizomycetes > Pezizales > Tarzettaceae > Geopyxis > Geopyxis carbonaria. The sequence continues at coordinate 158,737 of JAJJXG010000053.1, read as the reverse complement.
ATCCGCCCATCGACCACCGTTGTGCGACGACCCACGGTGCCACGCCTTTGTTTAAGCTCACCGGCTGATGTTGCTCTTCTGCCCTTCTCGCCTAACAAAGTAATATGCAACACACCCTGCCTGCCACCAGCAATTCAGCACCACAGCACCACCACCAGCACCAATCACCCTCGATTCGTGCTCTGCGGGATCGTGCAAAGAGCTGGAGTTTGTTATCGTTGTTGTGGTTGTTGTGGTTCTGGCTAGGGCGGGAGACAGGCTTGGATTTCGTGAAAACCGCGTGAGAGCTGGGCCTGGCGCGGCGGGGCGTCAGCCAAGGCGCGAGATTTAGCCTTTGAGCTTATTTGAAGCTCGAGCAGCACCACCCTGGCTGTGCAGCGTGCAGCGTGCAGCGTGCAGCGTTACATGACCACGGACTGAGTCCTGACATATCTTCCGGTATTTATCAGCCCCACCATGGCCGGCGCGAGGGTTCTCCCGTCGCCAACTGCCTTTGTTGCAGTCAGCAGCAGAGCAGCAAATCTGATATGGACACTGCACCACGACATGATGTATTCTGGAGGCATGGTATGGCATGGCATGGTATTACCACATATGTTTGGAATTGCCTTTGCGGTGTGTGACGACAATGCGAGAATTTGTAAAAATAAGTCGCGGGCCTGGTGGGAGCGACTGGCAAAGTTATATTAAACCGCCTGCCATGCACCGGAATTGTCAGTGTGCGGCGGTGGGATGTGCTCCGGTCTCGTTGCTGCTGAGGCCTTGGGCATTGGCTGGCATCGAATCATTCACGAATGCACCTTTGCCTTCTTCCTGCATCCAACAATCAATGCCGAGCTTCACCACACCGGCTCGATTATTTAAAAACAAAGTTGCAGGTTGTTTCCCACTCGTATCCGCCAAACATTCCCTGCAGACTGCAGACTGCAGCCTTCGCGGCAGCCCTGCGGAATCGACGTCGGTCGGCGGTAAACCCTTCAGTGGTGCGCTGCCGCACCCGGTCTAGCGAGCTCAAAACAACCTCAAAACTCAAACTCACAACCATTGAGTTAATATCGCTAATTGCGGAGGGATCGAATGTGCTGACTCGGCTACCGAATTCTAACTTTTAACGACGACCCCGCGACAACGACAACGCCGACGATGTCCATGACGGCCTGATTTGGTGAACAGACTGTCGACGTTGCAAGCCCTATCTATCTAAGCATGTTTGATCCAGCAGCAGCAGCAGCAGCAGGGCCAACAACCAACACAGTGTATTTGTGCTCTATCTACGTCTGCACACCGGGATATTTTAAACTTTGGCTCGGCCAATCAGCGGCCGGCTGCAGTTTCAGGTTTTTCCGGATTGCCCTTCTGGCTGACAGCTCACCGGGCCATCCGAGCAACCCGAGTCGTTGCAGCGAGAGCAGCAGATGCACCGCCGACTGCTTGATTTGCACCAAGCTTTCTGCCGGACATAGATAGATTTGCCTGCTTGCTTTGCTCGCGCTTGTTGCGTTGCGTTGTGTTATTGTGCTTTGTGTGTGTGTGTTCTGTGTGTGTGCAGTGTGTGTGAGTGTTTGGTTGAAACCCAGGGAAGCAACGCAGAGACTTCCTGAGACTCCTCCAAACATCCGGGCCTCGTCATCTAGCTGCCCCGTTCTCCCCTATCATTCGATGTTCGCGGGACCCCGATATCTGCTGCTGCCAGTCTGAAGGCGTTGCCGGGCTTCCAGACCTAGCGCAGAGGGGCGCCGGATGTGACCTCTGGGACTTGCGCCCGAGATTGAGAATGGATACCTCAACATCGCCGTCGCCGATGAGGAATCCGCAGTTTCAGGGGGGGGTATCGACAGACTAACTAGCTAGCTAAGCTACGTGTTCTTTCTGGAATTAACAGCTCTCTTCCCACAGGCGAAGCACGCTGCTAGAAACACTACAGCATCGTGCTAGTTGTGTTTTATATATTGGGCACGCAAGCAAGCCAGGCCGCATGCTCTCGTTTTATATTGTAACCCCAGGGACTGGACAGCGTGACCGCGCGCGCGAGCTAGCGTAATTAAGATTGAGCAGTCTCGCGCAGGCCTGGTTCAAACATTTGTTGTGTATATATATGGTTTTCTGGCGGCCTGTCATGTCATAGCATCTGGAGGTCGCAATCCCGGGAGAGTGGATCCGGCCGCCGCGCAATCGAAACGACATGATACCTCCTAGCTCCTCTGTGTACTCTAATCGCTGGCCCTGCTCGTGCCCACGCCTGCGAACACTCTGAAGCTGTCCACCATCGCCACCGCACCGTTCCGGCCAGCCAGCCGACGTATTGTTGGGTTGTACAGCTGGCGTCCGAAGCTTAGCTAGCTAGCTCTAGCTATGTATGTATTGTGTGTATATTGTTGGATGTACCTGGCACGCGTTGACATGTTCCAGGGACACCAAGCACTCCCCTTCGATCTCCATCCGGAACATAAAAGCTCGGGATCATCCTTCCGAATCGTTTCCAGCATCCCGGCTGCGCAAGGCCCCCCCGCCGCCTGCTCCATGCGCTGATAGGAGCCCCCCATATACGTTACCACCGCGCTCGGTGCAAGGCGCCGAGAGTGCGCGCGCCGCTCGCTCAGCAGCAGGGCCTGGACAGCGTCTTGTTTGGGGTGTTGGATCTGGCTAGACGCGGATGCGGGCTCGATACGGAGCACGAGCACCGTGCTGTACTGTACGCTGTACGTCGGGCGCCTGAATGCTTGCCTTGCGCCTGTTGCAGACATGTTCGTGATGAAAACAGACTCTCCCGGCGGACTGTTCGCTGCGGGTTACTTGCACGTTGGTGTTCGCACTTGGGGAGCCGTGGGAGAGAGAGATATGGGCGTCAGAATGACGGAGCCGGATACCGTAAGTGGTTAAAAGGCGGCGGGGAGAAGGGAAAGCTCAGGTGGTAGAAATCTGTTGCAGAGCCTTGTGAGACATTTATGCGCCCTGGGTGATGTTTCTTAACCTAAAATATAAGGTTTGGAGTTAACGCTGGGCGAGAGATCAACTATTACTCTATATGAAAAGCTTGCAAAGCTTGAGTTAACTCAGAGACTTCACGAAGAAAACATGAATTAGAAAGTAGTTGGAGCTTAATCAAAATTTGCAGCTTGGTTTGAAAAATAGATATCTATGTACATACGAAATAACAAATGTTGAAGTAAATATCGTATCTGCTGCCTGTGAAGAGATTTCCATATACGTAGGGGCTTGAGTTTAATTAGTGCGGGTATAAAAAGCTGCCGCAGTTTGGCCTTTGCGAATCGCGAGCACAAGTGCCCTGGTTTATGGATCCGTGATTTGTAATTCATACATTCATCACTTATTCATAATCACCAACCGCAGTAAAAGGAACATAACAGGACAATAGATGTCCGTTCCGTTCTGGGACAACAAGGAGTCGTAGGTTTCCCTCGTCTGCCGCACTCGGATTAGTATTAATATCATTTGTAGACTAGCAACAACCCCAGCCCGCCGAGAGAGCCGATACGGTCTTAGCACCCACCACGAACACCAACTCTATCACCACCAGTGTTACGGGGATTACCAGCTCCTGTGGCATTTCGGGGGCGTTCGTACGCCTGCTGAGCAGCGCTGGACTCATCCGGGGGTCCCTAGGTTCTCAGATTGCCTCCTTGACGGGACTGCGGCCTGCCTGGAGAGTGCCTTCTACGTGTAACCCGACAGTGTGAATTTGCGCCTAACGAGCGAGGCCTTTGACTTGGTCGCCTGTCGTTGCAAATAACACAAAACGCTGCCAAATTTACCAAGCATCTGGTGCAGCTACACTCCGAGTCTGGGCCTGTTGTTGCTGACGCGTGTGATTTGGCACAGGAAGCGGGACGTGATTACTGCTTCTTTTAGATACAATGTGAGTGCTGCCTTCAAATCAAGACTTTACTTTTGATCATGATCACTAGCCTGGTCTACGCCTCTGATCAACTAGAGCGCAGGGCATTAATGGTTTGTCGTAAGGTGAGATTTGCGCGCGGACGATGAGGTGGGCGTCTTTGGTGCTGACTGCCAGCCGTAGTAATAGCTGTAGAACCCTTCCTTCTCTTTTGTTGAATGGGCTATATTGAGAGCGTGGTGGTGCTGATCAGACTACTAGTAATCGAAATGTGAATCAAGACCTAGGTCCCCACCACGGTCATCAGCCTGCTACACTTGTTACTTCCCAAGCCGGACCCTAGTCGTAAGTCTGTCTTCACCCCCCCACCCCTCCAACGCTTGTGTCGGCGTAATGCCATTTGCTCCTGCTGCCGTGCTTGTGTCTTGTCCTACCTTTCTTAGCTGACCTGAACTAAAGTAGTGGACCCGACTTTAATTCTCTGACCCGACTGCATCATCTACCAGTGAGTACTTAAACCTCGACTTCGTCTGCCCGCCCTCTCCCGGAGCCTCTTTCTACTCTTTTTTACTCTTTCTCTCTTATTCAGACTACCGCCACCCCCCCCTCTACCACCAACTACAGCCTATTCAGCCCTTCGACTCTCCAACGATTCGATCGTTCGAACTCGCAAACTCCACAGAGTGACATTATCGATCCCTTGCATTCGTTGCACCCTTCACTGGTTTCGACCCCGATTGCCGAGCAGCGTCATCGTCATCACCACCCTACATTCCTCTGAACTACAGCTCAAATCTGCCCTTGGGATTTGTATGCAGTGGCGTCCACTACCCGCTTTCGCTTCCGCCCGGCAATAACCACAGGACCGCCTTTGGACGACGACGAACCTTCAACCTCTAAGATGGAAACATATCATGGACATGTGCGGACACCAGCAGATGCCATAGTCTTATTTGAAGCATGCAGATTAGGTTTACTACCACGAGTGCAGCGAAGGTTATCGGAGAAGGAAAGACAGAACATCAAGTCAGGAAGTGTTTTTGTTTGGGATGAACGGGAGGCCGGCATGAGACGGTGGACTGATGGAAAGTCGTGGAGTGCAAGCAGAGTGTCCGGGAGTTTTTTGACGTACAGAGAGATGGAAGGGAAAAGAGGAGGAAATAATGCCTTCGCTCCGCCAGTAACGACGATGACAGTGGGACGAGGTGGCAAATCACCAATCGATGGCAGTGATTCCGACGGGCTGGATCCAGATGGGCCTGATGGCTACCGTTACAAACCTGATGGTTTAATGAAGCAAAGTTTCTCGATAACGACGGCAACTCACCAGAAGCTTCATTTGATTAGCTATTACGCACGGTCCCACCCAACGTCGTCGAACCTTATCCAGCCTTCGAATGATACAGCATTAAAGCACATCAGACCTGTAAAGGGAATGTACCCAGAGTCAACAGTACACGAGCAGCAGAATGTGCCGGTTGTCACCAGAGCCCCAATGATCTCAGCAATGCCCCAGGCCAACTATGACAGGCGAGTAGGCCCACACTTCTCTGCCCCGACTCAGTCTCCGGTGGCATATGCTTCTTGGCCACCTAGCCCTGTATCGACACCGCCAACAGGTGTAATTCCACAGTACGCACAGCATGCACTACCTGCACCTACGAGCAGTGCATCCGCTTCGCCAATGTCGTACAATGCACCTGCATATTCCCAGATACCACAGATACCACCCAACCATTCCAACGGTGGCAGTCCGAGAATGTACCACGAAAGACCTGCGTTACCCCAACTGGATGGTTTGACATCGCAGTCTCCGATGCACCGTGGCTCGATGGGATCGATGGGAGGCTCGCCAATGATGATGCATCGATCTCCAAGAGCGTCATCTGCTCAGATACAGTCGATGCAACAATCCCAGATGCAGCAATCCCAGATGCAGCAATCTCAGATGCAGCAATCTCAGATGCAGCAAAGACAAACCCCTCCAATGTCATTACCAGCACCCACAAATATGCGAGGGTCGCAATCTTCACATGGTCAATATGACGATCGGTATTCATCGCCTGCTAATAGCATACACTCGAGAAGCCCACCACGGGGAGAGGGACCTGTATATGATATTAACCCTCTGCGAGACAGCCCCAGTGGTATGGATGTCGACCGGTCACTGGACGTCCAGGATATCCCCAACGAGAAGCTGGATTTCCGGGAAGACATGAGGGCACTGCGGGTGTTGGACAAGGCCTTTGCTTTATAAAAGCATTGGGTATACTTTGGAAGGATCGGATATCAATTTACATCAATATTACTGGACTTATGGAGCGATCCAATTCTTAGACGGCACGGTGTCGGAGTCAATTGGGTTCATTACAACTAGACTTAGGGTCTGTTTTTCTCTTACGGCAACATTTTTATTTCCTCTCATTGTCATCAACATCATCATCATCGTCATTATTGGGATTTGGGTCTTTCAACTGGGACTACGCTAGGGACATAGAATGGAGTGATTGGGCGGTTATGGTTCTTTTTCCTTTCAAAAGTGTTTGTAATTTCGACGATTCCCAATCACTTCGCAGCTCTCTCAACTGCTTTTCTGTTTCTATTTTATTAAGGATCGATGTACGGGTATACACTAAGCGGCAGCAAGGGAATGTCCAACACGATTATACATATATATGTCAGAGTATAGGGTCGATTCGACGCATTTCATTATTACTTTTCATTTGTCTCTCTCAGCATAACTTACGGGCCTGGTGTTAATGTTTTATACATAGCTGTTTTTCATTATTATTACTTTTTCATTTCTCTCCTGTCTATTTTTTGATTGTCCTGAGTAACTTTGTTTCATTTGTTATCCGTTTTCCACATGTGTAATCGGCGAGTTCGGGGCGTTCAGATGATATGTGTCTTTTTTATCCTTTCATCAAATTTTATTTTTGTCCCCCCACATCATCTGTCGTTTGTTGCAACCCTCTCAAGTAGTGCTTAATTCTCGACACTGCGTACTAGCCACCACCACTACTGCCTACCTCCGTCAAATAAAACAACCTCCCATCGGCCACCCATATCGTATTCCCAAGTGACACAAGCCGCAAAGCGTACATCAGATCCGTGCTGCCTGCCTGCCTGCCTGCCTGCCTGCCTCTGCCTGCCTACATATATACTGCATCGATGAGATTGGACTGCAGAAGAAGAAGAAGAAGTGGACGCGGGAACCCGCAGCGCAACCGCCGCCGCAACCGGCATCGGTGCTGACGCGTCCGGCCTAGGCTGCGTCCGGCATGGCGCCGCCGCGATATAAGCTTTTCGCGAGTCGAGGCCTGGCGCGTCGGGTGGGGGAGATTGCAAATGCGCTGCGGGGATTGGGTGGTGGTCGGGTCATGGGATTGCACTCGGGGATGGGGGCGACGGGGCGGATCATGGGTGTGGTGTAGATCTGTGTATGTTTATATTATGGCTGCCTGGGTAGGTGTCCCTATCTGTATCTGTATGGGGAAGGGTGTAGGTGGGAGGGTGTATGGTACGTGGTATTGTAGACGTGATTTGGAATTCCGGCGTGCCCTGGACCCCCGGCCACCGCGCCCGCGCCGCCCCTGCGTGCGCGACTCCACCGGCGGGCGCGGCCAGTGCATGACGGCGGAACATGACGGCAGACATTTCGCAATATAAGCTTGACCCAACAACCAACGACGTCAAGGCGGGGGGACGCACCGGCTGCTGCATGCGTGCGCTGCACAGGGCACTTTACGAGTCGAGGGCTGAGCTTACCCACCCCGACCGCGCGGAGTTAACGCCTGCGGAGAGCGCTGGTGGGGTGGGGGGAGGGATGCCGCGCGATTACTCACGCCCGGGGCCGCTGGATGATATAAGCGGTGGTCGAAGCTCAGATTAGGTGCGTACATAGGTGCGGCGGATCAGCGATATGACTGTTAGATGTGTGGATGTTTCGATTCGCGGGGCCAGGTGAGAGTCACGGCGCCGTGTGCGATGGCTTCAATGCTGCGCATGTACTCTACATAAGGGAGGCACTGCGGGTCCGGCGTACACATGGGCACCGTCATGACCGCGCGCACTCGATGCCCAGCTGCGAGCGAGCAATGACTAAAAGCAGGGCGTATTCGTGTGTGCCCACCGGGCTAGTGATTATCTTGCACTACCGGGGCCGGTCGACGGGTCCTCGTACTGTACTGTAGCACCGTTCATGAGCATGTTGATGATCAATCGCTTACATCGTCGACGACGCCTGCGCCGATTAGACAGTTTGCGCTGTGGGGCTGGCCCAACGCAATGGTCGACATGTATTTCTCATGACAGCACATGTTACGGAGCGGTGTTGTGGGCGCCTAGTAAACCACCGAAATACCACGTCTTGGACAAGCTGCATCTCAACAGAAAAACGTTTCTATAACTTCTGACTTGCGGTGTAGATACATAAGCAGTCAAATAGTATGCTATCAAAGTTTTAGCTTCTTAGCATTTTCAAGCGGTGTCGAACAGTTTGGCTAAAAGCGGCCGCTTTGGGGAAACCTGGCCCAAGGCTGGCCCCAAAACCTCAACACGGGCTTGGCAAATGGTTTGCGGCCAGCCCCATAGCGCAAACTGTCTTTGATCAAACCACCAGGAAAGTACAATCAAATAGGAAAAAGCTCCTGTTTACTGATTGTGGTGGAGAGACGAAACAGAGGGGAATTGGACCAAAAGTGTCATCCTTATTTGTGGGTGGATTTATCACAAGTCATCACTCGATTTGGCAACCAGCGCAAAAGAAAAACCCAGTCGCAAGAACTTTTAACCTAAGATGACATTCACAGATCAACGATAAGAAGAATACCTTTGCATTTAGTTGTAACATCAGCTCTTCATCCAAATTGATAAAGTTTAGATTGCAGATAATGCCACTTGAAGAGCTTCGGGCATGTTGGAAAAACACATCAACAATCTTTGGGCTACCCAACCTTCTGGAAAGCTGCCACTTATAAGTGATCCGCTGTCTGATTTGCACAATAGAAGAGTCTGCATGGGACTCTGATATATCCGCCTGTAGCCCATACAACTCGCCCCAAACTTTCGTCCTCAACCAGGGTAACCCCAAAGCCACCAGTTGCCCGGATTCTGCCCCTAAAGTTGTCTCTCGAATCCACTTTGTGTATTCATGGATTTGCTTACCTGGCCGCTGTCTTCAACTCCAAGTCCAAACTACCCGGCGTTGGGAACCTGTTCTTGTGCAATACTTATACTACCCGGCACATGGAGTTTTGCATTTAAGACTGCCACCGTCATCTGTGTGCTTTACATGCCACTGCCAACCAACACCCAACCACCGAAAAGATGTGCCTCCGTGGAAAACAGCGAATTGAACATTTGGAGAATCAAATGAAAGGTTCTGATGGCTATATATGCATGTTCGTGTGCTGCACACCATGAGGGTCCAACTACTGGTGTCACGAACTTTGAGGGTCAGCACATCCAGTGGTGGTCTGAGAACGTCCAAGCGAGAGCCTATTCAAGAGGCAATTCGTGTCTAGAAAGCGTTCGAAGCTTCAAGGTTAAAGAGCAAGCACTTCCAACCTCTAAACTTTCTACATCAACAAGAGCCGAAGATATAAGCACACAGGAGAACTAAGTATGATCAAACCATCCGTATAGCTATTGATATTGACTGTTATAGCAAGCGTTGGTAGGAATTATACACAATACAAAGAATATATTATATCTAATGGCGGCCACACTTCAGCTTACGTAAGTATTTACACCTAAAAATCTCACTCATACCAAAACAAACAGAACATAACATGTGTTTAGAATCTCCAGCTTGTTGCACTCGAACATAGCCAAAGCAGTTATGTTCAGCATGACAAATTGAGGAAATGAAAGTAAAAGGTAGGTTTGGCCCTTCCCCGCAAAAGTAAAAAGAAGACATGCTAAGGACTTTTTTATTTCCCTCCAGATCAGCTACACAAACCTAAATCAAGACAGGTTCCCCCTTCTTGGTCCATAGGAAAAGAGGGGAGGGAGTGTTCAGTCGATTCCCAAATCGAGAAGAAAACGAAAATAAAAAAGTACCCCAATTACCCACTGAACGCCCCGTAATAACTGACAACACAGAAATGAAAAGAGAAATATTCGACCATCCTGGTTTAAATAAACTTATCCAGGATTGTAAACGACTAGGTATATCTATACCCCTCAGGCATGCCGCGGAACGAATCATCGGAACCCCCCTAAGGCCCCGGCGTTGTTGCCTTGAGAAAAGACCCAAGCCGTTCTCTTAGCTCGTTATCATCCTCATGGTTATTGCTTCCACTGGTACCGACGACGCTTCTAGCGACACGAGCAGCAGCCTCAAGACCGGCTGAGTATGCGATAGCTTCGCCAGCAGTCTTTTCAAGGTCCTCCATTCCGGCAAGAGAGGGATCAAGCGCAAGATTAGGATCTTGATGCATGGTAGGAATACCAGCCATGCTAGCGACCGGTGCAACATTACCTGGCTGTTCAGGAGCCATGGTGAACATTGGGATCTCGAAATTTCCTTGTGCGGGAGAACGATGGGCCCCGGCTGCAGATGGAGAGTATGAAGACACAGTTCTCATGTCCTGAACACCATCGTCTTCGTTGGCATTGGGTACAAAGCGAGTATTACGGAGATCGTCAGGAAGTGATTCAGATTCAATCAACAGCTCCCGGATAATCTCAGAGAGGGGTCGGCGCCTATAAGGAAGATGAGAGCGAAATTGCTTGAAGGCTGTCTTAAGGTCCTTGTGAGTCCTGCAACATCGTCAGGCTATGCATAACTTGGCACTTCGCACACAGAAAAAACATACCAGATTCCAATATCTGTGTCGTTCTTTGCAATCATGTCCCAAGGGATCTCGCTTTCTTGAGAAACACCGGAATCACGTACTCTAAGGATTTACATTAGCATGAGCTCGGCCAAACAAATATTTCAGGCACATACTGGAGAGTCAGCCAATACTTATCACCAGGAAGCATTTGCTGAATGTCAAACGCAATCCTCTTGCGCTTGCCTCCTTCGTAAGTGACACCAATAGGTGCTCTCTGGACTCTCTCCTTCTGGGCAATCATCTTCTTCCACTTATAACGGCATTGAATACGACTGCGTCTATTATCCATCAAGTCCGAGATAACGGTCCAATTGATGAGTGTGAGTTCTCCCTCTTTATCTTGAGGAATTGGCTTGCCCTCCCTTCGCAACTGATCTCTAGACTGCTCCATCTGGTTTGCAACAGTTTGTTTAAGGAGTTCTTCCTCCTCAGCAGACCACCGGTCGGTGCCTCGGTCTTTGCCGCACTTGACATAGTTTCGGTAACGGTCACGACAATCTTCACCCATGCGATCCATTGCAAGACCGATTTCCTTCCATTTATTTCCCTTCTCAGCAACGAGGGCAGCAAGTTGGTTATCCTCAGGCTCGGTCCACTTTGCCCGCTGCTCAAAGATATGACAAGATCTCCGAACATGCTTATAAACCGACGCTCGACTGCGGTTGGGAACGGCCCGGCAAATTTCATTCCAAAATTCATCCTTTTTCCGGTTGTTGCCCCAGACACGGTCGCGAAGTTCCATGATGGTCATACCATGAGCGGTACCATAATCAGCAAGGGCTTTATCAATCGCATGCCGCTCAGTGAGATCGAAGGTTCCGCCATTAACAGACTCTCCGGGATTGGGCGTTGCGGTACCCCAGTTTGATTTGGTTGACTCGAGGCGACGGGGAGTCTTCGCAATATCTTCTTGAAGAGTCGGCACATAGTTTACGTCTTGGCCAATAGCCGGTTTACGTCTCTTGCGCACCTTTCCAGTGTTACCCTCCCCAGAAGCACCCAAAGCAAGTGCAGCGTCTTGGTCCAGTTGCATCAATTGTGGATCAACCATGAGAGCTTGGTTCGCAACAGCAGCATTATTATCGACGGCTACTCTCTTTCTCTTTGAGGCCCTGGGCATTGGTGGAGGATCGTTATTGGGGTTGATGGAAACAAAGCCTTGGTTCGTGTCACCAGTGGCAACTACAGGAGCTTGGAACCCGTTTTGTTGCAGTTGAGCGGCGAGTCGTTGTTCCAGCAACAACTCATTATTGGCATTGGAAGGCTGTTGTGGTTGGGCTGGTGGAGGTGCAATTTTGGACATGTGAGCCGCAAGATGCTCTGAGATTATGCGTTGTGACTCTGGAAGATCCGTACTCTCACGAGACCTTGTTGTGGGGTCAATGGCCGCAGATTCTACAGCCATGACTTGATTCAATGCAGCTTCTGCGGTTTCTACATTTTCATCAATGTTAGGTGCCACATTCCGGAACCCCGGAGTGTCCTGCTCCTGTATCACGACCTCTTTGCTTGAACCCTTTTTGGATTTCCCCCTCTTCTTCCTTGAAGTCTTGGTCTCTTCGGTAGTCCCAGGGACAGTTGCCCCTTCATCATCCTCAATCGCCTGCTCGTTATCACCAGTTGAGACACCCTTGTTCAACGCTAACAGGGCTTGTGCAGATTCTTCTTCCTGTGAAGTTTGACGATTCTTCTTCTTCCGCTTCTTCTTGTCAGGCTTGGCGACAGTCTCAACAGTTTGGGGCTCGTTTCCGGCTTCTTCGGCAGGAAGAGCCTCATTCTGAATAGATTCCAGTTCTGGAGCTGAGGGTTTAGGGGCAGCAGGTGCATCGTCTTTTGCTGACTTACGTTTGCGCTTAGGAGATTTTTTCTTTGGATCTTCCGGTGCATCGTCTGGCATCGCCCGCGTTATTGCTGCCAGTCGCTCTAGTTCTTCAAGTTCTTCCAAGTCCTGTAGCTCCTCGGCAGTAAGTTCGGATCGAGACTTCTTCTTCTTCTTCGTCTTCTTCCGCTTATGGGGTGATGTCGGCTGGGACGTGTCGTTTGGATGATAATCAACCATGTCTTCATCGCTCTCGGTACTGTCCTCCGCGATGTGAGATTCACCGTTGCCCATCAGGATTGCTCTAATGGTCGCGTCGTTTGAGAGATCTATGGGTCCAGCAGTAACTGCAGGAGGGTGTGGGACGACAGCGGCTGGATCGTCTGCGAAGGACGTCATCAACACTGGGTTAGAGTAACGCGGTCGGGCCTTCTTGTTGGCTCTTTTTTATCCTTTATTTTTTTTTTCTGTTTAATTGCAATAATCCACAAGCCGTTCGGGCCTCAGGGCGGGTAACGTATAATGGAGGGGCGTCGACCCTAGAAACGAGATAGAGGAGGGTAATGGTGGTCAACTGGATATCCGGTTGACGATGCGTGTAGTCGGGCAGGATGAAAAGGGGTGAGGGGAAGGGAACAGTTTATGTGTTGCGTGATTTCTAATTTTCCAAGAAAGTTTGTCTTGGCGAGCTCCATGGCCGTATGCGGACACAATTCAGTTAAGATACAGAAGAATTTTATCTAAACCCGTCTCTTCAGAAATAGATCTTTGGAGATACATATGTACTAAGGTCTCATGAAATTGTTTTTGGAACATGTATTACAAAATGTTTTCAAGGGGGCCGCTCAACAAAAGGAAACCACTCAACCGTGCACGGATGATAATTATCAAACTGAGAGTTTTACGGCCAATTAAATTGATGACATCTGATTTCGAACCAACACCGTGTGTTCTGGGTATTAGAATGAATAAGTAACATGGTGACTTATAAGCCCTAAAACCATAAAGGAAGGCTGAAGGGCTTGCAGAGATGTTTGCCTCACTTGAAAAAAACGGGGGTCTGAAAAGCTAAGGTGCTCCGTTATTTGAATAAAAACGGTCGTTCAACTGTTTTCAAGCCGTTTTGTCAAAGTTTGGACGGTCCTAGAACAGAATCAATCTTCGGGCAGGTGATGATAGATTCCTAGACCTTCCATTTGTCCGTGAATAGTGTCATGAGGTACAAAGTCATGATGCTAGAAAGCGAGAACATAACATTAACCTTTACTCTGTGGGGTAGAATTTTGGTAACTCTCTTAATTAGAACTACAGAAGAAGAAGTTACTCTACATATACGAAGTCATCGGGCCTCATTTGTTCAAAAGTTCTTTACCCGGAGTTTGCTTTATGCTGACAATTTGATTTTTATTCTATTTGTCGGTCAGGTTCTGTGCCAAGATCCGTTAGCGCAATGTGAGTCAAAGCTTGACGCGACTTCGCCACTACATCTCGTGCAGACGCGTCGACCAGACTTGATCTCCACGGCTCCCTGCAGTCGCAACATCACCCCTCATATATAGTACAGACAACGCATATTGTCATTCAAACCGTTCTACTCTCCTGAATTGCTCCGCTCAAAATCTGTTCTTGATTCTGGTTTCGCTCAATGCAACGCACCAAGGCTCCAGGCACACCGGCGGCAATAAAGAAACCAGATCCTCTCATACGTCTATCAACACCGTTCAAATGCCCAGGGGCTGCGCCTACAAAACGGGTGACTGCAATACCTCCTCGCAAACGTCGGAAGGTTTCGTACAAGGACGCCGATGCAGACAACAGTGGCGATGAGACCTATAGTACTACTGAAAACGATAGAGTGAAGCTCGGGAACCTTGAGGTTAATAAAGCATTCCCAGTCTACAAGGCAAAGCCAAAAGACCAGGTTTTTCGTGCTCGATTCGCTGTTCCGTTGGTCGATAAGAATGTGGGGGGCTACAATCCCCAGCGGCAGGCACCGGCTCTTGGTATGCGGAAAGCTGCCAATTTCATTGCTAGGCCATTGCACGATCCCAGTGGAGAGTTTGCCATTGTGTTGTACGATCCAACCGTAGATGATAGGAAGATAGAGATAATCGAGGGAGAAAATGGAGAGGCACCAAGAATCGAAGAGAAGCCCGTTAGCAAGATGCATCGAAGTTTGAAAGAAATCTTAGGCATAGACCACACCAAAGAGAAGGAAATTCCTAAAGTTCCTGTGGTTATTGACCCAAGACTGGCGAAAGTTCTCAGGCCGCATCAGGTGGAGGGTGTTAAGGTAATTTTGATATCTTTGTCACTTGCAAATGTGTTGTACTGACTGGCCGTAGTTTATGTATAGATGTACTACTGGGCTGATCGAGGAGAACGCCAATGGCTGCATTATGGCTGATGAGATGGGTCTTGGAAAAACCCTGCAGTGTATAGCTCTGATGTGGACTTTACTAAAGCAATCCCCCGAGCCTGGAAAATCTACTATACAAAAGTGCATCATTGCCTGCCCGTCTTCACTGGTTCGAAATTGGGCCAACGAACTGGTAAAATGGCTAGGAAAGGATGCGGTTACCCCGTTTGCCATCGACGGCAAGGCTACGAAAGCCGAACTTACGCAGCAAATGAAACAATGGGCAATTGCATCAGGACGGAGTGTAGTGCGGCCTGTTTTGATTGTTTCCTATGAGACCCTTCGTCTTAACTGTGCAGAACTCAAGGACACCAAGATTGGACTGCTCCTCTGTGACGAGGGCCATCGGTTGAAGAACGGAGAATCACAGACATTTGTTGCCCTCAACGGCTTGAATGTCACTCGAAGAGTTATCCTGTCTGGAACACCCATTCAGAACGATCTCTCAGAGTACTTTTCTCTAATCAGCTTTGCCAATCCAAATTTACTTGGGACAAGAGCCGAGTTCCGCAAGAAGTACGAGATTCCAATCTTACGGGGACGCGATTCCCTTGGAACGGATAAGGACCGTGAAAAGGGTGATGCCTGCCTGAAGGAGCTTCTTACGGTTGTGAACAAGTTCATTATCCGCCGAACGAACGATATTCTGTCCAAGTACCTGCCCGTCAAGTACGAGCATGTGGTCTTCTGCAAGCTCGCCCCATTCCAAGAAGATCTCTACAAGCACTTCATCTCCTCTCCCGACATCAAATCTCTCCTCCGCGGCAAGGGCTCTCAACCTCTCAAAGCCATCGGCATGCTCAAGAAACTATGCAATCATCCAGACCTCATCAACTTGGCCGAAGATTTCCACGGCTCAGAGAAATTCCTCCCTGATGATTATGTTCCACCCGATTCACGCGGTCGTGACAGAGAGGTTAAATCGTGGTACTCTGGCAAGATGATGGTGCTAGCCCGCATGCTGGCCCGAATCCGCCAGGACACCAACGACAAAATCGTGCTTATCTCCAATTACACCCAAACCCTGGACCTGTTTGAGCGCCTCTGCCGCTCCTCCAACTACGGCTGTCTCCGTCTGGACGGCACCATGAACGTCAACAAGCGCCAGAAGCTCGTCGACAAATTCAACGATCCGGAGGGTCCAGAGTTCGTCTTCCTCCTCTCCTCGAAGGCCGGCGGCTGCGGTCTCAACCTGATCGGCGCGAACCGCCTGGTGCTCTTCGACCCGGACTGGAACCCCGCCGCGGACCAGCAAGCGCTCGCGCGTGTGTGGCGTGACGGGCAGAAAAAAGACTGCTTCGTGTACCGCTTCATCACGACCGGCACGATCGAGGAAAAGATCTTCCAGCGCCAGTCGCACAAGCAGTCGCTCTCCGCGTGCGTCGTCGACGCCGGCGAGGACGTCGAACGCCACTTCTCCGGCGAGGACCTGCGCAAGCTGTTCGAGTTCTGCCCCGGCACCGATAGCGACACGCACGACACGTTCAAGTGCAAGCGCTGCCGCGACGGGAAGCAGTTCATCAAAGCCCCTGCTATGCTGTACGGTGACACTAGCAGCTGGAACCATTTCACCGACAAGAAGGGCGGCGGGCTGGGGACTATACAGGATTTGCTGCTGCGGCAGGAGAGCGGCCAGGGAGTGGTCACGGCGGCTTTCCAGTACATCTCGCATTAGTGCTTTTTTGGAACGTTTTTATATATTGGCGGTGGCGATAATGAATTGACGAACCCTTTGATGTCTGATCCTCCTTTTTATTGTTTTTTATTTATTTATTACATGTTTGGGACTGGAGTATCATGGATTGAGGAGGTGCATTGGTGTTGTGCGGTGTAGCTATTGAAGTCTTTTTATTTTGCTTTATTATATACCTGGCTAATGGCTAGAGGGTTAGAACAACATCTTTGGTGTTATATTTGTGCTCGCGTACTTGACAGTTCTTTATATACTTGCTGGGGCTTCGATTATTGCTGGTAGATTTAATATATGGAAGGATGGATGACTGTAAATATGGGTATGCTGTCAACCATGAATGCAAACAAACGTATAGAAAAGGCGGTAGATTTGAGCTTATCATGCCAAAGTTACCCAAAGTGCTAGAAATGCTATTCAGAGTCAACCTTATTGAACCTATGTCTTTGAATAGTCAATTTGTTTAGTCAATCAACGGAACTCATATAAACAATCATCAGAGCTATGCTTATATACTCTCAGTGAGCACTTCTTATAACATATTACGCCCAGCCAGCCAAACATCTATGGATTCAGTAGTTGAAACAGAGCTACCTTAACTAGCGTCAAGTCGTAGCTGTAACTAACCAAAGCTACATAGATTGAGTATCCGAAACGGACACCTCGCCGAATAATAAACTTCACTTCTATCCCTCGTAACTGTCTGCCAATTTCCAACCGGAAGGAATCGGAAATGCTCTTGCAGACAGAAGCTCGTAAATACAACCTCCGCAGTTCTTGAGTGTATACCTTTCCCCAAACTTAGAGGTACACGTCAAGGCCTTTGACATCCGCACCATGAACTCCTTGTCGACCTTACTCGAGTAGATTTGGGCCTTTCCTCACATTGTTGGAAGCTGTCTCATGCGACACGCCCAAGCCTGCACTTGGAAATTTCTATTGGATTTCAAATAGCTCCTTTGATTAACATCTAAACTACATCTTATCATGTGTAGTCAATGAAGTAGTCATTCGAAGTACGGTAAGTTTGGTGTGTTTTGGCAATCGCTTTACCAAACGTAGTGTATAGTGAAAATCTATGATTGGGAGCCATGCTCTGAATAGGAAAAGCGAAGAACAATGGCTGAAGGAGAATGAAATTGGCTAGTATAGGCTTATTACAAAACCATGGCAGTTGCCTGTAAATAATAAAATGCTGCAGTGCAGTGGCCTACTTTCCTCAGTGAGATTCCATGAACCCAACCAGTAGCGCCCCTCGCTTGGCACTTTCCTGCAGGGCACACTTACTTATCGATAACGCCGCCGCGAAAAAACTTCCAAGTTCCACACCGCCCAGTCCTCCACGCCCGCACCACCGCAACCATGCCTCTCGCGCTCAACAAAGTCACCAAGAAGATCCGGCGCAAGAAGGGCTCGCTCGACGCGCTCGGCGACCGCGACAAGAAGCGGGTGCAGACCGCGGCGATGCGCGAGGCCAAGCTGAACAAGCAGGCGCGCACGCGGCGCCTCGACAAGGAGCAGAGCTGTGTGTTTTCTTGCCCAACAACTCTATGATGGGATGGTAGCTAACGGCGGCGGCGGACGATAGTGGTGCGCGCGGGGTTCTTCAAGATTGCGACGAAAGACGCCACAGGGCCGCTGGAGAAGGATGAGATTAGGGCGCTGATCGCCAGGTGTGTTTTTGCTACGAGGGGCAGTGGTGGGAAGTGTTGTGCTAATGTGGGTGTGGCGGCGACAGCTGGATTGCGCGCGAAGACCACGAGCTGCAGCGATACATCAAGGAGCGGCGGCCGGGGCGGCCGCAGGGCGCAAAGCACCTGGCGCTGCAGCACCGCATCGAGGCGGAGACGGAGGAGTTCCGCACCGGGTTCTGGATGCCCGACATCGGCGACGCGATCAACGTCGAGATGCTGAAGCGGTGGGACGGCACGGTGGGCAGTCTTGCGCAGGTCAAGTTCACGCGGGTGGCGAAAGAGGACGCCGCCGTGAAGGAAGATGTGCAGGACGAGGCCGAGGCGATGGAGGAGTAAATTAAATTAGCTTAATTGTGGTGTCTGCTTGTTCATGTTCTCTGTTCCAACGCAAATTACGCATTGTCACGGTGTTTCTTTTTTTCTTGTCAATTGGTTTCATGTGCATAAAAAGTTTACAATTACATTGGGCATTTCATCATGGCTTGGCAAGCTCACGGGGTCTGAGATTTTTTGAGTTTTCTAGCGTCTGCCATCGATTGACATCCCCTCCACCCCACCTCACCGCAATTCCAACCACCTCCACCTCCACCTCCCATCCTCCATCAAAATACACACAATGCTCTCCACCCGCGCTCTCGCCCGCGCCTTCCGCGCCCCCGCTGCCCGCCTGTCGGCCCGCACGCTGTGCACCAAGCCCGTGGTGGCTGCGCCATGGAAACAGTCCGGCCTGGCCGCGTTCCAGCCGCGTGCGTTCTCCACCGGCCTGCGCCTGCTGAACCAGTCCGGCTCTGGTAAGAACCCCTGCTTGTGGGTGTTGATTGATGGGATGCGGAGACTGACGCGGGTGGCACAGTCGATCAGGAGCTGGCGATGAAGCTGCAGTCTGAGTTGGACCTGGAGAAGGAGATGAAGGAGACGGGCGACAGCGGGTACCCGCCGAGCGTGCAGGAGTACCTCAAAGACACACCCTTCAAGGTCCGCCCCCTGCCCCACTGCCCAATTCCTCCCATTCTTACAATAGCTAACAAACCCCGCAGCTCGTCGACAAGCCCGGCCAGCAAGACGTCGAGCTAGTCCGCAAGTTCGGCTCAGAGACCATCAAGGTCGTCTTCTCCATCTCGGACCTCAGCAACATGAACGAAATGGAGCACATGAACGACGAGGGCGACCTCATGAACGACGAGCCGATGCTCGACGAGCCCACACCCAACAAATCCTCCAAATCCGCGGCGCAGCACGACGACGGGCTCGACGACGAGGACGCGTTCGGCGACGACGAGCCGTCGTTCCCCGCGCGCGTCAACATCACGATCGAGAAGCCCAACCAGGGCGCGCTGCAGATCGAGGCGCTGGTGCAGGACGGCATGGTGGTCGTCGAGAACGTGCTGTACCACGCCGACGCCGCGCTCGCGACCGCACAGACCGCCGACGCGGACTGGCAGCGCCGCGAGAGCTACGGCGGGCCGCCGTTCCCGAACCTCGATGAGGACCTCCAGCAGCTGCTGGAGCGCTACATCGACGAGCGCGGCATCAACACGAGCCTGGCGCTGTTTATTCCCGAGTACATTGACTTTAAGGAGCAGAAGGAGTATTTGACGTGGTTGGCGAATGTTAAGGGGTTTGTTGAGGCCTGAATGTGTCGTGGTTGAGGCCTAGGTGCGGCAGGGGTTGATGGCGGAAAATTAATGAACGGCCCCCTGATATTTTATCTCTTATCTTGGGTGGATAAAAAATGACGATGATGAAATGATGGAGATGGGGATGGGGGGATGGGGCGGATATGTAACAACACTTGCTTTTCTTTTCTTGCTATACATGTCTTTTCCACTGGTGTGCCAACACAAAATTACGTAGAGAATCCATAAACTGTATTATTACCACCCAAAGCCTTCCTCTATGCTTCCACACGCAGCCCAAGCCCTTCCTGACCCACCCATGCTTCTCTTTTCCTCCTTCATGCATCTCTTTCACCAGTGTCTACCAACCCATCCATACAGAATCCAACAGTACTACCCTACGCCTCCAACCGCGGCCCAAGCCCCTTCCGCACCCCCTCCGCCAAAACCGCCCACTCCTTCCCCTCGCCATCCGCATCCATCTCCGCGCCTCCCATAGTCCTCAACGCATCCGCATACCGTCCAGTCTGCATCCACCACACCACCAACGCCTCCCTCGCCCTCCCGCCCATCGCCGTCAACACCCCCTCCGCCCACTCCTTCTCCAGCGCATCCATCGGCAGCCCCAACACCTCCAGCACCCTTTCCCCGCCCGTCTCAACCGCAGACTGCACAAGCCGCTTGACACACCCCTCCCGCTCCCCGGCCTCGCGGCCGCGCGCCCACAGCAGTGCTGCGCCCGGTGACGCGGATGCGAGCGCGTCGAAATAGGCGCCCGCGCCGTCGGCGGTGAGTGCGGTCTGTGTGGCGTCGACGAAGGCGAGCACCAGGTCCCCGCGCCCGGCGGCGGAGAGGACGCGCAGCACGTGCTCTGGCGCCGGGACGGTCACGCCGGGGGTGCACAGGTGGCGCACCGCGTCGGCGAGGCGGAGGTTGTCCAGGCTCCACACGCCGCGCATCAAGTCCACATAAGCGTCGGGG
Organism: Geopyxis carbonaria; assembly: GCA_024516215.1. Taxonomy (NCBI): domain Eukaryota; kingdom Fungi; phylum Ascomycota; class Pezizomycetes; order Pezizales; family Tarzettaceae; genus Geopyxis; species Geopyxis carbonaria. The sequence goes on along the minus strand of JAJJXG010000053.1, from coordinate 137,820 downwards.
AGGAGCACGCCGCGGCGGAAGCGGTCGGCGTAGTCGGCGGCGGCGGAGGTAGGCGCGGCGTCGAGCGTGAATGAGTCCAGGATGAGGTAGTACGCCAGCGAGTGTTTTTTGAGTGTGTCTAGCGTGGGGAGGGTGTAGATTTCGGTTATGAGTGCTTGGAGTTGGGATAAGGACCGCGGGGGATAGGAGGAGGGCGGGAGGGCGGCGATGGCGAGGAGGCGGTCGAACAGGAGCGTGCCGCCGTGCGTGGTGCGGTTGGTGGTTATCGTGGAGAGCCGGGTCTTGGGGTAGGGGTTTTGGAGGGTGGGGAAGAGGAGGGTGAAGGGGGGGATGCCGGTGGGGGTGTTGTAGGACATTGCGTTGGTGGTGGTGTCAGGCGTGAGGTTGAAGTGTAGGTGTCCTGACGCGGAGGAGGTGGTGGAGCAGTGGTCGTGAGGTGGTCGTGAAGTGGTAAGGTAGTGAAGTACTAGGCAGCGCGTTGTTTGCAAATCCCCAGCCCAGCCCAGCCTAGCCACGTGACTCCCATCCCGTCGCGCTCCCCAGTTCCAACTCCAGCCCACAGCCCCTACATACACAGCGTACACACGCACCGACCACACCTCCCCGACCCGCCTCTCCACCTACCCACCCTACTCCTCCGCCTCTCCACCAGCACCTACCGACCACTCAATCTACCCACGCACGACTCCACCCACGCACGACTCCACGACCCAACAACCCGCGATGTCAACGCCAATCTGCAAGTTCTTCCAGCGCGGCACCTGCAACTACGGCAGCTCCTGCCGGTTCCTGCACCCGGGGCAGCAGACAGCGGCCAACAGCGGCGGCGGCGGCAACGCGTTTCGAAGCGGCAGCGGGAGCGGCGGCGGCGCGCAGACGCCGTTGAATGGGTGAGTGGCCTGTCGTCTCTCTTTGTTTTGTTTTGTTTTGGTTTGTGTTTGTGTTTGGGGGCGCGGGATGCGAAAGGGGTCGGACGTGGAACGTGGAACGTGGAACGTGGGATGGCGTGGCTTGTACACGTGGTTTGCGCTGGAGCCCCGACCTCGTTTTGCGTCCCCCAAGAGTCACGGCGAGGGCTGCTTTTGAATGGCTGGCTGGCTGTGGGCCGGTTTGATGGAACTGGACTCCTCGCGGCTCTCTCTACATCTCTCTGCCTCTATCTGCACCTGCACCTGCTACATCCACGACGCACCTGCTACATCCACGACGCATTTGCTGCATCTACGACGCATCTACTGACACATGGCGAAAAATAGCTTCCAGATCCCGACGGCCGAGGTCATCAAGGCCGACCTGATTGAGCGGCCGATCTGGATCCTGTCGTCGTTCGGGCCCGGCAAGGACCCGCCCACGCAGCTGATTGACGGCAAGGACCTGTCGTTTGAGGAGGTGCGGCTGCAGTGCTATGTCGCGCAGGCGGCGGGGAACTTTGGGGCCTATGTATGTGTATCCGACGACTCTGTGACTGATTGGGGCTGTGACTGTGATGGATTGGGATTGGATTGAGGGGATTGCGATGGAATGACGATGCTGACGATGAACAGGAGCAAGAGTGGAACCAGAAAAACGCGGACGCGCAGAACCAGATCAAAAACATCCTGGGCGACGTCAACGGCGCCATCGGCTTCATCACGAAGGCACAGGACAACCGCGCCTCCGTCTACAAGTACAACACGCCCGGCGGCGACGGCCCCGCCCCCGCCGCCTCGCCATTCACAACTGCACCCAAGCCAGGCGCCAACCCCTTCGGCGTGCCCGCCCCCACAGGACCCAGCCCGTTCTCCCAGCCGCAACAGCCACAGCAACCTGCCTTCGGCCAAAGCACCTTCGGCCAGCCCCGTCCAGCACCAGCCTTCGGCCAATCCGCGTTCGGCAGCGCCGCACCAGCCGCAGCGGCTCCGGCATTCGGCCAATCTGCCTTCGGCAGCGCCGCCCCAAAGCCCGCGTTCGGCCAGCCAGCATTCGGCCAGCCCTCAACCTCCGCCTCGCCGTTCTTACGCCCCCCTGCGACCACCTCCGCGTTCGGCGCCCCCGCGCAGCCACAGACGTCGGCATTCGGCCAGCCCGCCGCCGCACCCGCGTTCGGACAGAGCACGTTCGGCCAGGCGCCCGCGCAGCCCGCGTTCGGCCAAACGGCATTCGGCCAGGCCAGACCAGCACCCGCGTTCGGCCAGAGCGCGTTTGGCGCCCCAGCGACGCTCGCACCCTCGCCGTTCGCGGCTGCCGCTGCCACCTCGGCGAGCCCGTTTGTCACTGTGACCCCCGCCACCCCCGCCACCCCGTCGCCGTTCGGCCAGCCGCAGCAACCCGCGTCGCCATTCGCCGCTGTCACTGCCCCCGCTTCATCAGCGTCACCGTTCGCCGCCGCCGCCGCCCCCGGCACTTCAGCATCGCCGTTTTCGAGCGTCAACCCGTTCCAGCAGAACGCCGCCCAGAACCAACAGCAGCAGACACAGGCACAGGGAAACCCGTTCGCGCAGCCGCAGGGACAGGCGCAGGGACAGGCGCAGACACAGGTGCAGCAGACGCCACAGGCACAGACATCACAGCAGGGCGCACAGGCACAGGCGCAGGAAGAATCGCCAAGGAAGAAGTGGGACGACCCGATCGTGCAGTATACACAGCAAGAGATGGCGGCGTTCGAGGCGTTAAGGTTTGAGAGAGGTGCTGTGCCGATGGTGGCGCCGCCGCAGGAGCTGTGTCAGTTTCCGGAGGTTGTGGTTACGTGAGGAGGGTGGGGGTATGGAATGGGGGGTATGGAATGGGGGATGGGGGATGGGGGATGTGGAGGTATGGGAAAGCTTATCAAAGCATAAGAAAGGTATGGGAAGCATGGGAAGGTGATGGGAAAGCATGGGGAAGGCGATGGGAGCGGCGCCACTCTGGGACATCCGTCCGAACGCAGGCCGCCAAGTAGCGTGCCCTGACGAAGGCAGTTTAAAGCTCCAAGCATAATAGCAGTTTCTTGTAATCAAACAAATACTCCGACAGGACGTTTCCGTGTGAAAACCCGTGCTGTAGAGCCACTCCGTTGTCGTGTATCGGCACGCTGGCGCCCGCTTCCCCTGAACCCTTTGTCAAGCCAACTCTGTCCGCTCGTCTCGCCGGTCCAGTCCATCACGCGCAACCGAACCGACCTCTACCTCCCCATCCTCCCCATCCCCACCAGCTGCCCACCTGCAGCCCTCAGTCCCAACCCAGCAGCCGGCCCTCTTCCTCTTGAACGCCGCTTTTGCCCGGGCCAGCGCTATCCTGTACCGTCACATTGAATAGCAGATCGGACTTGCTTTGAATGGCGCCCGTGTTCGATATCGACCAGAACCAGGGGCATTTAGAACTTCGCTGGCTGCACGGTTCTACGGCTGCCTCGCAAGCTTGGTTGGTGGCTCGCTGTGAATGTGAATGTGAATATACCACGCTGGGACTGGCTGGTGTCATAGTGCCGGCGCGGGGTGCGCGCGGATGTTGCGGATGTTGTTGGGGATGGCTGGACGGATGGCAAGAGGATGGCAAGAGGATGGCAAGAGGATGGCAAGAGGATGTCCTCGAGTGGCGCTCGATGGGAGGGGGGGGGGGGGTGTGTATGATACTACAGTTATGGGTTTGGAGGGAGGGAGGGATGGGTTAATGAGCTGGGTGGTACACGGCTGGGTGTGGGGGGAATTTGGTAATGCGAATGAAATGAATATATGATATGATACGATATGATATGATTGCTATGATTGCCGGATGGTGGTGTGAGGTTGTGGGGGTTTTGTGGTTGTGAGGATGGCGGTGCGAGTGAGTTCATGTGCGTATGGCAGTGTGGGCAGTGTGGGCAGCGTAGACAGGTGGGCTATATGGATAGTAGGTTTGTAGCGTATCACACGCCGGGGAGTCAGTCACATCGGTGACGGTCTTAGGTGGTTGTTTGATCGGTTTCTTTGATTGCTTTGGTCGTTGTAGAGTACGAGTATATAGACGCAAATCACATTGCTTCTATAACTATGCAGCTTCTATCCATAGCGTCTATAGACCAGATCGTATAGCCACAGCTCTGTAACCAGCTTCTATCTAGCTTCTATCCGCCTTCTATCTACAACTTCTATACACTCCTTCTGTTCACAGCTTCCATTAATAGCTTCTATCCACCTTCTATACCCAGCTTCTATCCGAGCAGCTCCATAGCTACCCAGCCAAGTCTGAGTCTGGACTCTGGGTACGCAATCCTTGATAAGACCCAACCAGAACGACGAGTTCAATAACGGGTTCGCTTACATGAACCGAAAACGAAGACACTGCCACAACAATTGATGGCAAGAACGGCTAAGGGTGGGTCCTCGGCGTGGACTTCGTGAAGCGGTGTGGTTTGGGCTTGGTGATGTAGTGTGGAACTTGGAATAGTGATACTGGGCTAAGAGGAAGCGATGGAAGTAATGGAGGTAATAGCCAACGTCAAGCAGAACACGCCCGCAACAAGCGGAATAGCGAACGGCATATATACCACCGTCCTCCCAGCCCCATCACAGCGCCGCGGTAAACACCACAGCTGCACCCAAGGTCTGCTGTGCCGGCCTGTTTCTTGGACGCTCTGGCACACTATCGATATCACACTGTCAATGTATGTATGTATGTACGCATGGATTTTGCCGCTCCAACATCATGAGTGCCCATTGTTCTGCGTGCCCTGGTTATATCTGACTGGGTGCGGCGTGGGTTTGGACATGGATGGGGATGTGTATGGAATGTATAAGAAATGTATAAGGAGCGTGCAGGTATCGGCTATGGCATTAAGGCGAGACACAGGCAGATTGGTCTTATATCCTATACTTGCATTAATTGTGCAAAGGCACGATACCCAACACCGCTCCAGCATCCGCAATAGCGCCAGCTTCAACACTCCCACTTCTCTCTCCAACTCACTCACCGCTAGCCCACTCTTCAACCCCCTCTCTAAACAAAACCAGCTACACATACTCAACCCCCTCGTCTTTAAACTGCACCACAATCCGGTTCCTACCCATTTCCACTCCATTTCCCCCCTTTCTCCCCTTTCTCCCCTTTCCCCCTCCCCCCCCCCCCCCCAAATCTCTCTATTACATCCACATCCACCGCCTTAGAGTAGCCATTCGAACCCAATCGCCCTGGAACCTATTTCTATCATCACCGAAAGTCATTGCAGCGTTCGCCCCTCCCCCCTGCCGGCGTTTCGTTTTGTAGCCAGCGTTGCGCACCGTGGCGGCGAGTGATATCCCATGTCCCAGCCTGGACCAACGCTTCCAAACACGGCCCCAAACACAACACCACAGATCCAAACAGTCGCCCATTGCATCACAATCAACCGTAGAGTATGCAATTTATACTCTTGTTGTGTCTAGGGGACGATGAAGACGGCCCAAATGCTTGTTGTGCTTGCAAGTTGCACGTTGCGTGTTCTGGCATATCATCGTCTAGAGACTTTTCAGGTCCCAGGATAAATTGGCTGCTCGTGCATAGTCCAGCCCAGCCCGTTCTGGCCGACGTGTACATCGATAGCCCCGTCTGCGGCACGTCTTCACCTTCAGGGAGTGTAGCATGGTTGAGTGCGGAGGAGGAGCTCGTGTTCCAACTTCCCAGAACCCAATCTTTACCCACTGTAGCCCTGGGACACGGTTCCAGTGTTTACATCTCGACATCTTCTATACAGCGTCCCAATGCTTGCGTATTCACTGTCTACTCACAATCCCTACCATGACGCCTTTGATAGCCGTGCGATGGCAGGTGGCTTTGTGACACCCCTGTTGCAGCTGTTCTTTCACGGATCACTACGAGTAGAGTAAGCACAGTACAGTATGTGGTCCAGCGATCAAGGTCATGTCATGTCATGTAAATCCATTGTATTCACCCCCATCCAGCTGCGGCCGTCCAGCCAGCCAACAGTCCCAACCAGCGCCAGTCCAGTCCGTCTATCTACATGTATCCACCACACCCAGTGCAGCCATGTCCCATCCCCTCCCTTCTCCTCTCCAGCCCAGGTTCTAGCCCAGCCCTCCCTATATCCCTCCCCATCCCAACACGCAAAAGAAAAGAAAAAGAAAAAGTCCCAAAAAAGTCCCAAGAAAGAATCCAATTCTAACTACACCCCAATCCGTGCTCCGCCCCGCACTTCAAAAGCCCCTTCAAAGACAACATACGAAACAACACCAGATTCCGACAGCAGTGCCGTGAGAGGTCTCAGACCCCGCAGCTATGTACAAGAAGAAGCAGAATAGGAAATGAAAGAAAGAAAGCCTGAAAAGCCTGATATGCGCCACCGCCCCCCGTGCCCCCCGTGTTCCCCGTCCGTGTCGTGATGTTCGTTATTCTACCAAACCAGTGGTCCCGTTCGTCTCCAACTCTTTCTATGTGTGTGTGTGTGCGTGTGCGTGGGGTTTAGATGTACCACCACTTGATCGGCACACGGCCCTCGGACTGCTTGGCGACCTTCTTGAACGCCGTGATGCTCAGGTCAATGTCACCGTATGCCTATTATCGCCAAGTCAGCTTTGTCCCAAAAAAACCCAAATCAACCGCCACAGAAGAGAGTATAACTTACGCATCCTTGGCACAGATCAACAATCGTAACAATGCACGAGCGCCCGCCGCGCTGGATCTTGACGCGGCGCCCGCACTCGCCCTTGCCGCGCCCGACGGCGACGGCGGCGACGTGCTGGCCGCTGTTGTGGTACTTGCCGCACGCGCCGAGGCCGGGGGTGTAGTAGGTTGCCTGGCCGCGGAAGCCGCGCTTGACGAGCAGGCCGGCGCGGGGCGTGGTGTCGCCTTGGATTTCGGTGGTGTCGTCGGACTCCTCCTCGACGTCGTCGGATTCGGCTTCGGCGGAGGCCTCCGCTTCAGGGAGGGCTGCGGCCTCGGCGGCGGGGGAGGCCTCGGCGAGTGCTAGGGCTTCAGCGGCGGGCTCGGCGACGGGCGCGGAGACGGCGAAGCCGAGGAGGCAGAGGAACAGGATGGAGATGATGGATTGGAACTGCATGTCTGCGGTTGGATCTGATCTACTGTGTAGGTGTGTGTGTGTGTGTGTTTGCGTGATTGTTTGTTATATGAATGCTTTGATTTTTTTACCGGCGAGAGAGTGAGTGAGTGAGAGAGTGAGTTGCTTGATATGTCAAAAGACAGCGTTGAATGCGCGTGCTATCGAAAGGAGCGAGGTCGGTTTTGGGTTTGCAAGGAGAGTGGGGGAGATAGGCCGGTATCTGATGGACGGACAATCGCTGCGAGACTCGAGATCCTGTCTGGGGTGGGGAGCGGGAATGGGGAGGTGGGAGGGTTCGTGGTTCTTATACCAACAACGTCTGCTTTGTCGAAGGGCTGACCAGGCCGGGCCTGGGGGCTAGTCGACGCTCCCCTCACCAGCACAGCGGAGCCGAGCGAGTGAGTGAGCCTGCATCCAGGGCTCAGTGCTGGGCTGCCCTGGGGATGGTTTTTTACTGCTGCTGCTGTGGCGCCCGCTGCCAGTGAGATGCCAGGTACTGGATCTGGCTGTCATCTCGACCCTACGCTCCACCGTAGAATGTGGATGCATGGACAGTGGGAATGAATTTGTCCCTTCCGGGCCCCTGCCCTGCCCACACGCCGTACGTACCTGCAGCCCCTCCTTCACCACCACCGAGCTGCATGCTTTGATCTAGGCGGTGGACAGCTCTGGACAGAATTTTTCTTTTCTGGTGTGCTCATTGGGAGCTGCCCGGCCGCGCCTGCAGACCTTCATGCTGCGCAAGAAATTGGGCATGGATTGGCGGTGGACAGGCGATTACGTTCCTGCGCTGCCACTGGTGGCTGCCATATAACCACTCATTAAACTCCTACCACGCGCCGACCGTACTGTACGCCGTACTCCGTGTAGTATAATTAGGCCCCGGTGTTACAGTCAGCGCCACCACCACTGCTGGCTACTAAGCAGCCGCCAGTCCAACGTCTACTAAAACACCTACCGAAGCAACGAAATTACTAGGGGCCAAAACCGTTTCGTTTCGCAGCAGAATTCCAGGCAGGACTGCTGCTGCTGCAACAAACCCTCTTCTCGACTGTGGCCTGCATGAGGGTGGAGAACTCTTGATCGAAAATTTCCGGGAAAAAAAATCTCTGTTCCTTTGTGGGGGGGCCGGAGGGGGTTTCAAGCTGCAGGCAACCTCTGCCAATTTTTTAGTTGCGCTGCTCGTGCTGACAGTGTGGTGAAGTTGCATCTTGGGGGAACGAGGGAGAGGTAGAGAGAGGGGATATGCAGAGACGTTGCCGATTGGCTCGCATGCAAGGTACCCGAAGGCCCCTGGCCACACGCGCAGTTCGTAGAGGGTGGTGCCTGTGGTGATGGTTGTTGGTGCCTGGTGCCTGGTGCCTGCCAGCAAAACAAAGGAGTTGTCTTGTCGTTGTCGAGAGGTTCGCCATTCGCACTTCCCGCCGACGTTGCCCATCCGTCCATCCTCCACAAGCTTCTGCGGCATAAACTGCGACCCACTCGTACTACTCACTCTCATGACGACAAAGGCGTCCGTCGAGTGACATCTGTGTATCCGTATGTCTGCAGCCCAAGCCCGGCAGTTCGCAGAGTTTTTTTTTCTTTTCTCTAGCGGATGATGGATGGATGATCGCTGCTGCTGTGTGCTGTGTGCGCTGAACTGAAGAGATTTTCCACGGATCCCTGGCGGTCGTCCATGTCTTCCCAGCATCCACCGCAGTGGGAGTGGGAGAGTGAGGGGGGGCGCCAGCACAACTCCCGATTGGCTCGGGTGGGGGGCGAAAGCGAGGACGGCACAGGCACAGGAACACAGGCAGGGATGCTGCTTCTCTCTGCTTCTTCGTCTTCTCCGCTCGTCTCCATCGCTCGTCTCCATCCCAGCCACGCGTCAGACGTGTGATGGCCCGATCCAGTAGGCTGAGACGGGGCGATCGGCGGCGGCGATTCGACGGCGGCGGCCTTCCAATCGCCTGTCAATCAGATCAATAATCGTGGGATTGATGGATGGATGGATAGCAGCGCCGATCAGTATGCCATCGATAAGTATCTCGAGTACATAATACTACATCATCACATCGTACACTGCAGAATCTTTTATCCATTTGCAGAGGCAGACGCAGCCAAATACCAAGCCGTGATCATGTGCATGCAAACATCACGGCGCAAAACGAATGATAAGGCTGAGCGAGTGAGCGAGCGATCTCTGCAACCACCCACGCAGCGAGAAAACTCGGGCACGGACTCACCCCGCTCGATGCTCGCCAGCTGGCAGCATCTGTCTCGTCCCCCGCTTGTATCACTCGTTTCAGCACCTGTACCCGCGCGCTCGTAACGTAAAGCAGAACGCACGTCAGGGGATCGGTCGTAGTGGAAAAAAATACATAGGGACATGAACTCTCCACATCGCCTTGCCATTGGGCCAGCACAACAACCGTAGAGACTCACGCATATGTGTGCCGTCTTTTACACAGCGACAACGACAGCGACGGCGACCCCTCAGCAGTGCGAGCCAAAATCCCACCGTTTCCTCGCTGGTGGCTGCCCAGACAACATGACACAACACGACACGGCACGGAAGCACCTCCGAGGAGCGCTGCGGCGGTGAAGCTGTGACGGTCGTTGCTCGTCGTCGCCCCTCTGTCTCACACAAAAGAATACTTGGTACATGCGGATAGCTGGGCGCTGGGGTTGTCGGACAAATCGTTGGTGATCACGTTGGTGCGCCAGGCAACGCTCTAGGCCTGTGTCGACTCCATTCCGCACGGGCGAGACAGCGCGCACGGTCACGGGCAAATCCTTTATCGTGCTTGGAGATCAATCTTGGGGAAATAAGGACTGTCTCACCGGCGGATCCCTTTGGCGTCAACTCCGAACACTGATCTGCGGGAATGGAGACATTGCGTGATTGCATCTCTCGAAACCCCGCGCAAGAAAGAAAAGAGCTGGAAATCTTCAAACTCCGGTGATGGAATGCATACCGTAATTCCCAGCGTCTCGAATGTATGGGTATGTTGTGCCGGGGCATAGCCTTTATCCGGTGTGCGTACTTGATGCGCAAGAGACACAAAATCAATCACAAAGCAGGAAAGAAAGGACGAGATGTCATGTTAGAGCGCATGTGTGTGCTTTCTTTCTGCATAATGGTGCTCAATTTCGGGCGAGAGAAAAGTCGATATCGGTGGATGTAATTGTAAGGACCACAGGTTGGATGATGTCTTGAACGGGCAAAAGACACCATCCGAAGCAGAACCTATTATGCTTTGTTGGCACCACCACCTTCACCGTCGCAAAGCCATATCCTGAGCCAGAACTTCCAGGTCGTCATAATACACTTCTCTTTCCCCCAAGTACCGTAGCCATTGGTTGAAGTCCAGCTGACCTGACACCATGACTTCGTATTCATCTCCACAAAATTTTAAAATTGCGAGCCACGGTGCCCGGTAAATTTCCCACAGGGGAGCTCAGCCCTCGCTAGTTCTCACAATGCTCGGCCGGGTTTTCGTAGAGGGGTTGGGTCGAGACTGGAGGGGTTCCCCGGACTGAGGACGGGTAAAGTAAAGATGACAGAGGGGTGATGGATGTTGGGTGATAGATGATGGGTTGTGGAAGAAGTCAGAGTGGCGTCTTCACGAATTGGCACTCGAATGTACTGCATCCAGCGTGGAAAATAGGCAGAATTGTCTAGGATGTTGGATTTGCGTTATTTACGAGCATGCATCACTATATTACTAAACTAGAAATTTCCTACATATTACAGACGTGCAGACGCAGGCACCATTCGTAACTATTTGGGTGTAACTTTACCTGATGCTAGGGTGTGGGCATTGGAATATAGTACGAGTACAGAGTTGTACGAACGCAGATGACTAAGTGGATTTGCTCCAGAGAAATCATAGGATTATGTACGCAAGCCACGGCAGAACCTAGTATCTTTGTGTAAATCCCTTCACACGCCTACTTTCTCCTCCAATTGAGTGGCGCTGGCGGGGTTGCCGATAAGGTAGGGATGGGCCAGATTATGCACGGTGGTGGGTACCTTAATTCTGAAAAGTTTTCAGAGGATGCGTAGATAACTATGCACGCATGCAAGACGTCGGGTATCTATCACGCACTGGAGAAAGACAGAGATTTCATACTTAGCTGTGGCTCACTGTGGCGATGTTGCTTGGGTTCGTGGTGTCAAGACTCAAGAAGTTGGGGCATGGGTTGTCCATCGGATATGCGCTGCAGCACAACACAGAGATGGCCATAGACGGAAATGTGAAAATGACAAATACGTTTTGGCTCAATTTCAAAGCATTTTTAATAAGATATTGATATCGTATCTTCTTCTACGAATTCAAGATATTGATGATGCGTGTTAAAACTATTGAGGATGGTGCTGGTTATAATACTTCTGTTAACTTATACATACTTGAAGTATATGATACAAGAATAGACTAGCCACCTCACTCACCAAACCTCAACCCAATTGAATTTGCAGACGTCATTATCTAGATATAGATATAGAAGAACCGTCTGGAACAAGAAGGCGATCCCCAGAACCCACAAGGAGCCAAGAGTATTTGTTTTCCCGAGAGCTGTCGGAAGGCTTACTACGGATACGATCCATCCGTACTATACCGAAGCTCTGCCAGAGCGGTGATCAACGAACGAGGCACTCGCCCGCGGCCCGGAGCTCTCGTGCAACATCGAGCTGTATACATGCGATTATAAATCTCTCCCTAATACTCTGCCCAGCAGTCGATCCCCCAAGCCTCTCCCTCGGAACCACACCCGCCACGTTCCCCAGTGCCTCCACCTCGGCCGCCGCGCCATCCATCCCCGCCGGATCCAACGGCGATCGCGATATCGCACGGTGTCGACGATCCTCTCCCACAATCAATCAATCACCGCACGACGGCGGAATTGCAGCAGCATGGCGGAATTGCACCACACCGCAACACCACGCGCGCCCCGCAAATGAGGTTGTGGCAGGTGGCAGGTGCATGGCAGGTGGCGGCACGCCGCACGGCATAGATTCGGTTGGATGCCACGACATGACGTGCGGCTGGGGGAGTGACGGATGTCCAAAGGGCAATCAACTAGGTCATAGACGAGTTTGATGCATGTATGCGAGAATACGATGTGTCTCGCGAAGCTGCGTTTCTGGGGTATACTTAGTTCGAGCCGAGTGCGTTTTGGTGAACGTGGTTCTGTTCTGTTATTGGAACGGCTGGATCTGGGGAGCGATCGCCTCCCGTGTGTATATTGCATCTCGTGTTTGAAGAGGAGAGATGGTGGAACCGGGGTTTTGTTCCTGGCGAAAGGAAGCGGGGGTTCAGACGGGGGTTGCCGGGAGCCTGATCTGCGCGCGGGGGGAAGGGAGGGTTGCTGAGAGAATTATGGCGGAAGAATAGACGGAATACGACTTGTCTCGAAGCTACAGAGCTCAATGCCTGTGACCTGTTTTGAGAACTCGTTGAATTATGGGAGGCTTTCAGTCGAAGTGAATGCAGCATGCTGGTGGGAAAAAACAGCTCTCAGGTCTGAGGTAGAGGAGAGACTAGTCACTAGTCGCCGTTGGACTTGAGAACCGTAATAACTACTATTTCGCGCCAGGGATGTAAAGGTAGACTCTGCATGTTTTGTCACTCGTTAAACCCGTTCATGGTGTCTAAAGTTACGTTCGGGATAGTGTATTCGGCATGGTGGAGTGTGAAGTTTGCACTCGTCAGCTACGAGTCTCGTACGGCAGTCGCTATCTCTCCAAATCTCCAGGTAAAGAACTAAGGTTGCCTGAATCATGGTCATCGAGATAGCAACAGACCATCTCAACATTCCGCCTGGCCGATGAACCTCCTATGTATCGGTCGATGCAGAAGAATTGTCATTTTGGTTTGACCAGAACTCCAAGTGCAAAGCTTGCATTGAGTTTAGTAGACGAAGACAGGAAACCGCCAGGCTACTTAGTCAGTTGTTGTCAGGTATGTACGAGTATCAGCTCGGTCGATCAACATAGCTACAGAGGAGTTTGCAAAGTCACCCCTCTCAGCAGCTATCATGGACGTCCTGCATCAGGCCTGTCTACATAACACAAGCCGACCGACTAGCCAAGTCACCATTCCAGGCCTCACGGAGCATGCACGAATCTGTGAGCGCAGTATTCATATCATTCCTGCAACCAGCATGAAACTATCCCGCTATCCCTACCCAAAAATTACCACCCTAAGCCGGCGCGCCCGCAAACCCCCGCGCCATCTTCTTCGCCCGCCCCTCGCGGCGGTTATGGTTCCCGACGCGGCCCTTATTCTGCTCCTTACGCGCATACCCGCGCCCACGCTGCTGCGCACTCTGTCCCTGCCCCCCATCCCCTCCTCCCTCTCCTCCTCCGCCACCACTACTTCCCTGCCCACCCCTCCCGCCACCGCCACCACTGCCACGCCCCATTCCGCCCCGCCCCCGCCCCCTGCCCCTGCCCCGTCCTCGTCCACCATCAACCTCCTCATCTCCCTGCCGCCACGCACTGCGATCCAGCACAATCCTCTGCCCCACCAGTTCCTCCGGCGCATACCTCCTCTCCAGCCGCCTCGCCCTCTCCGGCTCCCGTCCCACCATCGTCGCCCACCCCTCCAGCGCCTCGTCCGTCCACCCCGTCTCAGCCTTCACGCGCCGTCTCCCCTCGCTGCCGCGCGCAGCACGCGCAAACACGCCGCTGTCGGCCTTGAACGCGGCATACACGGCGCGCTCGTCCTCCATCGCCGCTTCGGCGTCGGGCGCGTCCGCGGTGTCGCCGACGTCCGCGAGGTCGTAGGTGTCGTCGCGCTCGTCGTCGTCGGGGTCGAGCGTGGCGAGGGCGGCGAGGATGGAGGATTTGGACGGACGGGCGGTGTTGAGGAGGGTGTCGGCTGTGGCGGGGGTGGTGCGGCGCCCGAGGGTCAGCGAGGCGAGGGAGGAGGGGACGAGCCGGTCGAGCGCGTCGTTGTCGTAGATGTTGCGGCGGGTGGGGGCGGAGGGTGCGGACGGGGCGGGCGCGGGTGGTGCGGCACGCGGGATGTGGCTTTCTGTGCGGTCTGCGCTGGCGAGGTGCGCGGGCAGGGACTCGTCCAGCAGCGCGCTGGTCACGGCCTCCACGTCGCCGTCATATGCATCCAAGCACCGCCGCACAAACTCGGTCCCAAGATCCGGAAACAAATCACGAATAGCATCGACCTGACTATCCACCACCGCCGCGCCATGGTCCGGCTCAGGTTCCACGCGGGCCTTCCCCTTCCCCTTATCCGTCTTCCGCGGCGGCGCAATCGCCGCCAGCTTCTCCACAACCTGCGTCACGCGCTTGTGCAGGGCCGCGTCCTCCGGCACCGCGGCGAGCAGCTTCGCACCCACATCTAGCTCCGCCAGCTCCCGCGCCAGCGCGCTGGGCGGCGTTGTCAGCGCGTACAGCTCATCGATCACAACGCTCCAGTTGACCTTCGCAGCCTCTACGAGTGCGCGGGCGAACACCTTCGCAGCCACACGGCCGTGCGCAGCGTCATGGAACGCCTCACCAGCGAGAAACGCGGCGGCGGCGCGCGGACACGCGGCGAACAGGCGCATCAGCTTGGTCGCATTGTCCGTATTGCTAAGTTCCAGGAGGCGTGTGCGTTTCGCGGCTTCGACGGCGGCGGCGACGTGCGGCTCCCAGTGCGCTTCCAGGAGGGCACGTAGGGCTGAGGTGCTGTGGTACTGGCTGCAGAGGTTAAGCAGCAGCGAGCCGTCGGCGGGGTCGTTGAGGAGCGCGGCGGGTGCGGCGGGGAGCGAGATCAGGCGGTGCAGGAGCTGGAACACCTTCTTGTGGAGCTCTGGCGAGGACGCGGCGGGGGAGGCGTGGGCGAGGTAGGAGGCCAGGAAGGCGTGCAGGCTCGGCGTGAGCGCCGCCGCCGAGAATTTGGCGTCTGGCTGGTGCAGCAGGTGCGTCAATGCTGTGGTCCAGGTGGAGAGGATGGCGGTCCAGTCGGAGGTGGGGATGTTGCTGTGGAACGAAAGTGGGGGGAAGGGGGCCAGCGTGAGCGACATGATGGTGGCCGTTGGGTCTGTTGCGAGCACAGCAGAGCTTTGGAACGATCGATGGAGGAAGCTGGGCTTCCCAGATGGTGGGGGGTGGAGGTGGGAGGTCGTAGAAGAGCACTGTGCCGGTCAATAAGGTTGCGGCTGAAAATGGTGGGGCATGATATCATATGCACTCACTCACTCAGGGTCTTGTGTCCTAGGGATGTTTAGACGAGGTCTTTGGTCACGCTGCATCACTCCGTCCATTCCGGCGACCCTCTTCTTTGTCTTTTTTAATTGTTCTTGTCATTCCTATGTCTTGTTCCCATGCCCTTGCCCATTGACCAGGCCCCATCCTTATTCATTAAATCTTTTCATCTTAGCCCCCACCCAAAAGTTCGTCATCCTGCGTGTACAAACAAAAAAATCACAAGACCAACTCCCAAGGTATATCGTTACATAGAGCTCTTCCTTTTACATAAACTGTGTACATAAGACTCCTGCCGTAATTGTCGTCATAAATAGATAAAAAATGAAACGTTGTTGAAAAAACCCCCAATGCATTATTTAACACCAAAAAGAAAGGGACAGATAAGCAAGCTGTGTCATCTACAGCTCGGCATCCGTCAACTTCTCGACAAGGTGCATCGACAGGATCCTGTATCAATCGTTAGCAATCGTTCGCTTGCAGCTATCCTCCCGGGAATACGCACATGACCAGAAGTCCAATCGTGACTATTATCAATAATGCAAACCCAAACCATCCCAATATCATCGCCGTCACCCCGACTCCCGTTTCCACCGACCCGTTGCCCAAGTTTTCGGCTATCGTCGCTGCAGCGACAGACGCAGTATGTTGCCACAGGACGCTGACCAGCACGAAAATCGCAGCCACGAAGATGATTGCCAGTGAAATTTGGGAGACGGCGCGGGACGGCAATCGGCGGACAGAGGGGCCGTCGGGGTACTCCTCTTCATAACCAGGGAACGTTGCAAGCAACAGTAAAACCACGGTGGCCAGGATAATCGCAATGATAAGCAGGTACGGGAACACGATGCTCTCTCGGAACGTCTGGGCCACCCAGATCAGATTCAGCGGGTCCTGGTCGGGCGCGATCTGGGCGGCGAGGGACGAAGCGTTGGCGGAGCACAGCCAGGATCCGCCGTCGGGGTTGACACAGATGCCAAAGTACCCCACACGGGTCTCCAGCGCAGCGTTTCCGACGATGTTGCCAATCGCCCGCGAAGCTGACGGATCCACTTGCGCTGGATCGAAGGTCGGTGAACTTCGATCGTACCATAAATTTATAAGGAATATCGACGGTATCAAAACTGAGGATGATGAACATCCCGCCAGTAAGAGAGCTGAAGCACACCACACAATTAGCATCGCTGCGCTCAAAATGATCATGATTGCTCCATAGTGTCTCTGGGTCGTGTCGGTGCAAGACATTGCAGCTTTGCAGATAGGAGAAATGGACGTACCCAGCAGGATGATGGCGACTAATATCAGCACCATAAGAACATGATGGTAACCAAGGAATGGCACCAGTCCTATAATTCACGCCCGTTAACATCGTGGCTGACATTCCAGTGGAAGGAGGCGTACTCTGAAAGCCGAAAACGAACTTGATTTTCCGCTCGACCATCTTAGCTATGTGATTTACTTAAAGCCTTTGCGAACCGTTTCCTGCCGACTGAGCAAGCACTAGAACGATCTCGAGAATCGGATCGTCGGTTTCGGTCGAGTGGTAGAGCTTGAGCTGGAATGTTGCCCGGCAAAGAACGACGGTTGCGGCGGCGGCGGCGAAACTCGGCTCGACGACTCTGTAACTTCTCAGCAGCAAAGGAATGCACAGTCCTTTCTTTGAGCGATGCGATGCGGACGTAAACACAAACGGGTATAATCGTGGATCGTAATGTGATGTGTGCGGGTTGGGGAGATGGGACGGGACAATACCTCGCAAACAATGCAATTCTTGAACGGCAGCCGTGTGGGAGATGTTCGTACAGGTGCTGTGCTGTGCCAGCTTTTCGTGGGGAGGCTGGGGGTGTAGTAGCAGAAACACAGGTAAACATCGGTTGCCCCGACAACGCGCACACCCCTAGCGCGGCACTAACTGACGTGTCGCGTTGATTGGGTTTTGCGCGCAGAGCCGCTGTGTTGGCGAGGCGTCTCCAGCCACGCACCTTATTTTCGTGGCTGGACGGCACTTGGGCTGTGGCAGTACCCGCATCCCTTGCCGGTGTTGGGAAATTTGCGAGGGTTTCAGGTATCGATAGCCGGCATTGCGTGCGCCGTTTAAGCTTACAATATGGAGAAAATCTGGATAAGGACGGTGTGGTATTTTTAGCTACATGCGTGTAGGAAACTCCCCATCGGTGGTTTGAATCGAACAAGCTCGAATTGTGGAATAAGTAGTGTTCTCGTCATTACGAAGGTGCACTTCTAGAAGTTGGCAAGATTGAGCAATTTGATAAGTCGCATCAGTTTTTATGAAACAATTCTAAAACAGAATCTTTTTTGTAGAGTACAACTATCGGCGACTGACACTGACTTGGTTTGTGGACCTGTGTCACTGCATTGTGGATTATCCGTTCGATGCATACAAATCCATGTCATATGGCAAAGAATTGTGTAAATAGTACCTTGGTAGGCTCATTGTCTAGCACTCGCATGCCCGCCTGGCAACCTCGCCGCTAATTCCCCGCAATTACAAACACACTAATTGCCGACATCAAAGTTAAGATAGTTCCCGCCTAACTGCGGTCCTAGCTTCTGAGTCAGTCCACATCGTTGCACTAGCAGCTTTTTAAGCCAAGTGGGTACTCTGACCGCCCAAACTTGAAGTATTCGCTAACAACGTCGATGATGTTTAGAAAAGCTGGCCTGTAGAGTGTTTGGCTGGGTGAGCGTAAGCAGAGCAAAGGCCATGTTATCTACCAACAAATCTCTAGATTCGACATTTCCTTTATCAATTCTTTGGGTTGCATCTAGATTCTATATACAGTTTTCGTATGATGCCAGCCTTTCTGTATGACCGCTGATTTGGCAATGGGAATTTAGATCTCATTAATATGTCCATTTTGAATATCGGGAACTTAGAGGACTTTAGTACTGCCGAAGCTGTATCCTTTTACAGGAATTCATGAGCTCTTATGGTGTCCCATTCATCGGGAACTTGGAAGACTTTAGTATCGAGCCAGGAACTTTCCTCATAAAGAAAATCCTACCTTTCTGGATAGCTGTCTCTAGTTCTTGTACTGAGAAAATCCTGCAGAATGCTATCGAGCCCAAAGTTGTATCCTCTTGTAACAGCCAATTAAAACAGTCTGATAGTTTCCTTTCTTCGTCTACCAAACCCCCCAGTTTGATATCTGTTCAAATCAAAATGATAACTTTATCGATAGGAGGTTTATCAATCAGGCTGGATGTTCAGCCTATCGCTATTACGATGAACAAGATTGGGGCAACCTTGGTTCTTTATCTACAAAATTCTCAGCCGTCAAGTTTAAACTCTCGTAGGACATGAGAAACTGGCAAGCACAGCAGCGGGTCGGCAGCTTGGGTCCACGAATATAGGTGCGGCAGCCGGCAACTTGATGATTTGAGTTTTCTCCGCTGTGGAAGCAGCAGCTCGAAGTCCTTATCATCCAGTGGCCATTCAAAGCAAAAATAGTATTCCAAGTTACTCACATTCCCTGCTCATCACAGCTTATACTATCGTTAGGAAAGTCCATAATCCACTATACCAACTTAACTTTACACCCAGCAACAAGATTTTGCGAGTGATACAACTTGAAAAGACCACTATCGCCATTACAAAACAACACGCCGAGTCAGTTGAACGCATGATTGTGTTCCTAAATCGCTCCTCCTTCCGCCGTTTCTTCGTTTTTTCCTATGAGAGCGCCATGGCTGGCAGGTCGGCCAACCTATGATTCTCACTATGCTATGCGCTGCGTTTGGTAACGAAAGCAACGGCCAAAAAACACCAAAACTACCGTATTTAGAGATGACTACTTCATTAGCTAGCGCAAGAATTTACAGGTGTACTGCCCTGCGTGTCGTGACATATCTGTTCCGGCCGACCGATCCACCAAGTGCTTCACTTTCTCACCCAGTCGACCTCGGGATCAAGAACACCTCAAGACGCAGTAGCATGGGGGTTTCTTCTGCGAGCTACTGAGCTCGCTGTTGTGGACGACGAACCAGCTCTATGTTTCGAGATGTTCTGTATTTTCGCAAGTCAGGCTCATCTTCAGGAATCAGAGTGGCAAACCCAGAGCATGGTACGCATCCCGCATCGCCGGCCACGGCATTGTGAGTTACAACTGCGTGAAAGACATATGCGAGTGGTTGTTGATTCTGTCGCTGCTAAGGTGCAATACGAGTCCGTGTGCACTCCTGCACCATCGCTGGTTCGGTTTTGGCCATGGGGGCTCGGTCTCATCGCCCTTATAAATAACGTGCTCTGCTCTTCCCTTTCTCTTCCTGCAGACTCAAAACACACCGCAGTAAGACCGTACTTTTACAACCCATGGCCCACACGAGCTTTCTCTCTTTTTAACTTACACATCGCACGAGTGCATCTACATCTATCCCTGCTGTACTAGCAGACCACTGGCTGGCGTCTGACAGAGTGTGAGTCTCGTGAGCAGATGATTGGTTCCACTGCTTCCATCGCCCACGGCTCAGCTAACTTCCTTGCTTCAGGTTTGAGTACCCTTCACTGAGGACAGCTCCTTCAGCTCTTTTATCCATCACTGACAGCTTGCACGAGCTGCTCCATCTCATCATCACTGGCAGCTCCAATCTTACTTCAGTGCAAAGCTTCCATAGTTGATTCTGCTTCTTCTTGGCAGCTCTCACGAGCTGCTTGCTTACTTTATCGCTGACGGTTCTCACGAGCTGCTCCATCTCATCATCACTGGCAGCCCCGATCCTGTTTTAGACGTGCAAAGCTTCCACAGCTATAGTCCACTACATACACACATACATACGTATGCTCTATACACGACACACACGGGTAGTTATCCCAAGCATCTAACCCCAAATGTTTGAACGCAGACTGAGGGGGCGTGTTCGCGTCACGTGGCCGGGCACCTTTAGTCACCAGCCTGAGCCTAGTGAAAACCGGACCAACTTGATTCAGCCCACCCCATCGTCCCGTCTCGACTTGTCTCGTCGTCTTTTTTATCATCCCCTCCCCTCGGCGGTTCAGCGCTTCGCTTCTATCACTGCCATTGGCATCCGCACGACATTACAAGTCAACTGGAACACTCGACGAGATTCGCAACCATGGCGCACGCAACCCCGCCACCCCTCACCCCTCCCCTGCGCACCCCCACCCCGCCGCCGTCACCCCTCCTCGCCCTCCCCCCCGAGATCCTGCACCGCATCATCTGCTTCGCCGCGGCCTCCTCGCCGCCCTCGCTCCTCGCCACGCTGCACCAGACCTCGCGGACGCTGCACGGCATCCTGTCCTCGCCCAGCCGCGCGCTCGACCGCGCGATCTGGCAGCCGGTCGCGCACTCGCTGCTCGGCGCATGCACGCCGCCCGCGCCGCCCGCGCTGGACGGCGGGCAGTGGCAGCGCTTCGTGCGGCGGATCTGGGCGCTCGCGCGGGCGCCGCAGGACACCGACACGTTCCACGTCGCGGGCGAGGGCGCGACGCTGGGCACCAGCGAACTGGGGCCGTTTCCGGCGGAGCGCTGGCAGCTGGACTGGGGGCCGCGGCTGGCGGCGGCGCGCTGCATGCCGCGCGTGCCGGCGGGCGCCCGCCGCGAACTCGACTTCCTGCACTCCAGCACCGAGGCGAGCCGCAACGCGACGCGCGTGCCGTACTGCGCCGTCGGCGGCGGCGCGTTCGCCGTGTTCTCGGACCACCCGCACGAGTTCGCGTTGACGCCGGGCACGTTTGAGCGCGGCTTTGTGCGCCTCGATGGCGGGCCGGCGGCGCTGGGGCGCCATGCGGCGAGCGGCGAGGCGGTGGCGCGGCTGGCCGGCGCGACGGCGGCGCCGGGGCTCAACGCGTGGCTGCGCACCGCGACGCACAGCGACGCCGACCTGGTGCTGCACGCGGAGCCGGTGGCAGACACGGAGGACGCCTACGGCGGGCAGCCGCACGTGGCGCGGGTCGACCGACTCGCGGTCGTCGACGGCGCGGCAGCGGTGGAGTGCACCTGGGACCTATCCGCGTCCGGCGGCTGGCACGGGCTGGACCTCGCCCCCACCCCGCTGCCGCCCGCCATCACCACATGGTCGACGTGGGAGTTCCGCAGCGCCGGGTCGTACCTCGCCGTGTGCGCGGACCACAACGGCGCCGGCGAATCGACGCTGTCGTGCTTCACGCCCGCGTCCGCGGCCCCGCACTGGCAGCGCCGCCTCGACTCCGCCTCGCCGCCGGGCTTCCACGACAACGACGGCCTGCGCATGACCTCCACCCTCATCGCCTACGCCACGCGCTCCATCGTGACCCCCGAGCGCGCGCCGCTGCACGCCCGCTGCACGTTCCAGCTGTTCTCGACCGCGACCGGCGAGCTCGTACGCACCCTCACCCTACCCCAAGAATCACGACTCGTGTCGCGCGACGTCTGCGCCTGGACCTCCCTCTCCCTCTCGGACTCGCTCCTCGCCGCCACCGTCGGCGGGCTGCACATCAGCACCGCCTCGCACGGCCAGCCCGCGCGCTACCAGTACCCGCACATCCTCGTCTGGTCCCTCGTCGACCGCGACGCCCCGCACGACTACGACACCCGCGCGCAGCCGCCAACGTGGACGCTCCCGCTCCCCCGCGGCTGGGCCGCCGCCGCGGATACCTACACCGCGCTGTCCCCCTGCGGCCGCTACCTCGGGGCGTCGCAGGCGTGGGTGTGCGCGGTCTGGGACGTGCGCGCCAAGCGCCGCGTCGCCGCGTGGCGCGTGCCCGGCGCGCGCCGGTACCGCGCCGAGAGCGGGGATGCGCCGTGGCGCGTGCTGGGGTGGAACGGGCTGTGGGTCAAGTTTCGCGATGTGTGGGACGCGCAGGGCGAGACGGTGCATGGCATGGTCTACCTCTCGGCGCGGCAGGTGCGGCGCGCGCTGGGGGGGGAGTGTCCTGACTCGGACGCTGACGACGGGGACGGGGACGGGGATGGGGATGGTGAGGATGAGGGGGACTATCAGTACCAGTTTGATTCTAGCGAGGATGGGGATGAGGATGAGGATGAGGATGGGTTTGAGGTGTGGGAAGTGGAGGAGGGGGAGAGCAGTGACGACAGTGACGACGAGAGCGATGTCGTGCCTGAGCTGGAGGCGATTGTAGAGCCATGAGACGAGCACATATCGCTGCAGGAGGGATTGAAGCGTAACGAGTAGACCGGCTACGAAAGGCACCGCAGAAAAAAATATAATTTTTACTATCATAACTACAACTCACCCCTGAAATCAATAACCATTAACCAATCAATCAACCAATCAAAAACAAAACAAGCCCCCTTTTAGCGCTGCGTGATTCGTCGTATCTACTTTTGCCTACCAGTACCCCGGCCGCAGCCCCGCCATCCCGCTCTGCGCCGCGTCCAGGCCCGCGCCGATGCCCATGCCCTCATCCGCCTTCCGCCGCTCCCCAGAAACCTGCCACACGTCAACACCCTCACACTCACACTCCCACTACCCGCCGCGCATCTCAGGACTCACCTCCAGCTGCACATACTTGTGCACATGCACCAGCCAGTCGACATACGCGCGCTCCTCACAATTCCGATCCTCCACCAGCGCATTCGCAAACTCATACTCGGCCCCGTCCAGCCCCTGTCTCGCAAGCTGGATCGCCACCTTCCGCGCCCCGCGCTGGCTCGCGACCCACGCGACGATGTTGCGCACCTGCGCATTCAGCGCGGTCTCCAGCACGGGCAGCTCGTAGAGCATGGGGTCGAGCTCGGTCAGCGCCGTGACGTCGGGGCCGAACAGGTCCGAGAGGAGGTGCGGCGAGACGTGTGCGTGCAGCCACAGCAGCAGGTGCGCGCCGTTGTCGACCAGGTATGCGCCGCCGTCGTCGACGAACGCGAAGCTGGCGCGCAGCGCGGCGGGGAGCGCGAGGTGCCCCGAGTCGTCGGGGAAGCCGTCGCCGTCCGCGAGCGTGTGCAGCGGGAGGATGCGCGGGTAGAGGTAGAGTTGTAGGTCCGGGGCGGGGAGGGACTTGAAGAGGCGCATGGAGTGCGTGCGGAGGTCCGAGGATACCGAGGAGCCGGGGCGGAAGGCGCGGGATTTGAGCAGCCCGAGGACGTACATGGAGAATTCTTTGAGCGATTCGGGGAGGATGAGCTGCCCTGGGGGAGTTCCGGTGGCGACGCAGTGCTTGCGGTAGGCCGCGAGGATCTCGATGCACTTCTCTGTCAGCGCGCCGCGGATCTCCTTGAGGGGTTTTTCGAGCATCTTGGCCGCAGCTATACATATTGTCAGTAATGTTCCAAGGTCAGATATATGGACACTCACCCTCCCGTGCCAACACGCCCAGCACCGCGTCCTGATCCGCCCACCGCACCGCATCGCGCGCAACCTCCGTCACCGCCGCAACCGTATTCGAGCAGCGCACGCGGCGCTCGCCGGCCTGGGTGGTGTACAGCAGCGCGCTCTGGAAGTGCGCGTCGGCCTGCGGATCGAGCTTGCCGTCGTGCGAGAACATGACCGCGATGGCCTTGTCCTCGTCAACCGTGCCGAACTCGACGTCCGCTGCGGAGCCGCCGACCTGCAGGAAGTTGCCGTGGTACGCGGTTACTTGCAGGCCCGTCGAGCAGCGGACTTTCATGAGTGCTTGGTAGCCCGTGGTGCGGTGGAAGGCGTGGGAGAGCTCTGCGCCGAGCTTGTGTGAGTCGCGGGAGACGACGAAGTTGGGGTAGAGGTAGAGCTCGCCGCCGGTTGTGGCCGAGACGTGGCCGATCGTCGCGACGTCGATGTACGCTGAGGGTGTGAGGAAGAAGTCGACGCCGACGCCGGCCTCGACCATCTTGCCTGCTACCTGGCGCCACGCCTGGTTCTCGGTCTTGAACAGCTGCTTCTCCTTCTCCGAGCCGTAGAGCTTGGAGTCTTCGCGCAGCACGAGGCGGTGGGGGCCCCAGGTGGGGATTGTGGCGAGTGAGCAGATGATCTTGCCGCCGGTCTTCTGGAGTGCCTGCAGTGCTGCTTGGAGGACAGGCTGTAGCGCGGGCTCCGGGTTCTTGATGTGGATAAATAGGCCAGGTAGCGAGTCTAACAAAGGCTCAATGACGTTTCTGCAAGTCTCCTGTCAGCGCTGTGTATGATCTTCCATCGTAATATCCCCATACCTTGACTCATACGGATCCACGAAAAGGCCCTCATCAAAAGGCACAAACGGCTCCTCAATATCCGGCATAACCACCATCTGAGCTTGATCGAGTGCTGGCTGTATACTAGAGTCAATATACTATAGCCCATTGTTGCAGTAGAAAACTTACGTTCAAGTTGTAAAAATGCACATCCTTATCAAACGTGCAGATTCCCACCTTGCACCCCTTCGGCAGCCGCCGCTTCTTGCCCTCCATCCCGTCTTCCGCCTCCTGGCCCTCGAGCACCGGCTCATACGCGCTCTCGCCATACAGCGCCTCCTTGATCCCGCGCGTCACCGCCTCCAGCGTCCCACGGTTCACCGCGCCCTCCGTGGCATCAACCAAGAACAAGTACCGCATCGGCGCGCCGCCCTTGCCCTCGCTGTCCGCGCCCTCTTTGTTCGCCCAGTACTCCTTCGGCACCACAAACTCCACCGTCCCGCGCGTAAGCTCAGGTCGCTGTTCGCGGTCGACCCGCACGCCAGCCATGTCCACGGGCGCATAGTACTCGTTCGGCACCTCGTTGTTCGGGAACAAGCACATGTTGCAGCGGAACTTGCTGCCGCCCTGCACAAACGTCATGAACGGGTTGATGTACGTGCGGCAGCGGCGGCAGCGCGGCGGACCCATCTCGCCAAAGTCGAGCACCGGGATCGGCTCCTCCTCGGCCCGCAGCTTCGCCAGCGGCTGCAGCAGCAGCGCCAGCGGCAGGTGCGTCGACGCCAGCAGCTCCGCCGTCGTCGGCACCGCGTTCACCGTCAGCCGGCAGAACTTGGGCGACGCGTTGCCCTGGTCCTGCGCCACAAAGTCGGATGCTGCGTTCGGCGGCAGGTGGCGCGCGAGCGTCGGGAACACCGTCTGGCGGAAGTGCTGGATCGCGGCGTCACGTGCGCGCGGGACCGACGGGATCGCCATCGCGTCGACCTTGCCGCCCTGCTGGCTGACGTTCATGCCGGCGGGCTGGCGCGCGTGGAACGCAGCAGGATCAGCAGCCTGTTGCGGGACAAAGCTGGGCGCGGCGGGCAGCGGGAACTGCGGGATCCCCGGGCTCTGCGGCATCTGCTGCTGCGGCGTCGGGCCGCTCAGGAAGCCCTGCTGCAGGTTATCACCAACGTTCGGCGAGAACGCCGGCAGGTTCCCAGGGTTCGAGTCCGGCGCCTGGTCGAGCTGGTGGTATGCGTGGGCGCGTTGCTTCTTGCGTGAGGCCTTCGAGATGGTGCCGGGCTGCAGATCCATCCCCGCCATGCCTTGTGCAATCCCACCGACGTCGCCGCCGTAGGGGGCCTGCTGCTGCTGTGGCGGCTGGCCGTACTGTTGCTGTGGCGGCGCACCATAAGGGCTCGCCTGCTGCGGCGGCGGGAACGGCGACGTCGACGGCGGAGGGCCGTATGCGTTCGTCTGCTGGTACGGCGAGCGAGGGGGGCCAGGGGGAGCGCCGTAGGCGGGGGTGGCGGTCTGCTGTGGGGCTCCGTAGGCGGGGGTCTGCTGTGGTGGGCCCTGGGGAGGTCCATACGCGGACGTCTGCTGATACGGACTCCTCGGGGGCCCCGGCGGCGGCTGCTGCGGCTGCAGCCCTCCGGGCGTGGGCGTCTGGCCGTACCCCTGTGGCGGTCCATACCCCTGTGCCTGTTGTGCCGGTGCCTGTGCCTGTGCCTGGTCGTCGGTCTGCGGCTGCCCAGGGGCGTTGTACATGCCCAGATCAGCCATGATGGACGGCGTGCGAGTGTGTGCGGCAGAGAACACGATAGTCGGCGGCCAGCTGGGGGATACTGCTGGTGGGTATGTAGGTGTTGGTTGGGTTCGGTGGTAGTGGGGGGGTGGTCTAGAGCATGGTCAGCACTGGCGAGGCGAGGAGACAGGGGCGGGCGAGAACGTACCGCTGCGGAGGAGGAGGATGAGATGAGGCGGAGCTGCGGGAGGTGGTCGAGGTTGAAGGTGGTGGGTTTCGTGGCACAGGCCACCTTACAGTTCGTGTCGTGGTGGAGGTCGCTTAGGTAATCGAGCGGAGGAGCTACGTGGCTTGGTGCATGGGTTCTCACCCAGAGTGGGCATGTAGACACTGCATCGACATATGAATTGAAGAACACTTTCATTTGGCAACATTGTCGAATCGAAACCAGAGATTGAATGCTGGCTATAAATAAACCTCCAGAAAAACACGCAAGTCTTATTTTCGTCTTCGCAGATCAACAGCACACAATAACGCCAATCCATGCCGCACGCAAACCCAAACACAACGTCCCATATCTACACCGTCCTATCTCCCCAGCGCCCCCGCAGCCCCCACCATAACGGCAACCTCAAACTCCACCCTCCCCCCCGCCCCGTCCTCCAGTCCCACCAGTCCCCGCTCCACACACGCCCTCAACGCATTCCTAACCCTCTCCTTCGCACCCCTCAAAATCCTCCCATTCGCGCCGCCGCGTGCCACCATATCCCTAATCTTCGCCTCCAGCCCAGCCGCAACACTCCTAAAAAAGCTCGTATGCAGCCCCTTAGTATCCAGCAGCTCGAGCACCGGGTCCAGCAGCGCGACCTTGCGGTCCTCATCCAGCACGACGCCGGCAAGCAGCGTCTGCAGCGCCACGAGGTTCTGGCACCGCACGGCCACGTCCGACACGGTGCGGTCCATCGTCGTCAGCGCGCTGAGCGAGCGCACCAGCTGCGCCAGCGCCGCGCTGACCGCCGCGTTCAGCACGCCCTGCACGGCCGAGATCAGCAGCCGCCCCTCGCCCTCGTCGCCCTCGGACAGGATCCACAGCGCCAGCGCGCCCGCCTCGGCCCGCACCCGCAAGCTCTCCAGCTCGCGGAACGCGCCGGTCTGCGCCGCCGGCTGCGGCTGCGGCGCAGAGTTGACCGACCCGGCGGGCTCGAACGTCGCCACGGCATCCCGCGCCTTTGCGAGCACCCACGCCTCTGCCGGCTTAAACACATTCGCCTTCAGGTCGCGCACCAGGTCGATCGCGTCATCACTATCGTCCCCCAGGATCCCCTCGGCGCGCAGGTCCGACAGCGTTCGCGCCGCACGCACGAGCGCACCAGGGTCTCCGTCGGCCTCCGCAATCTGCGTCTCGAGCTGGCGCGCGAGCACGAGCGCGTGGCTCAAGTCTCGGAGCTGCGCGGTGACGGCGTGCAGGCGCTCGGTGACCTCGAGGACGGCATTGGCGGTGTGGGCGCGCAGCGTGACGTGGCGGTGCAGGCGGTCGTAGGCGGTGCGGAGGGCGCGGACGTGGGCGTCGACGGCGGCCAGGATCGAGCCGGAGGCGGCGGCGGTCGACGCGGTGTGCTGCAGCAGCGGGAGGGCCGCGGAGGTGGTGAGCGTGTGGATGTGCGTGTCGATTTCTTGGAGGTCGAAGAGCACGCGGGACAGCGGCGTGGAGAGGTCGAGCGCGGGGTCGGACGGGTCGTTGGTGGAGGTTATGAGCGTGTTGGCGAAGGCGTGCGCGGAGAAGGAGGGCGAGAGGAAGGCTTCGTAGTCGATGTAGGAGGTGTCTTCCTCCATGGCGGGCGGTGTGGGCGCGGCGGTCGTCGAGGGCTGTGGGAGCTGTGGTGGAGGGGGATGGGTGCACAGAGCTGCGGCTGAAAGTTGATCGGAATCGCCAAGGAGTCCCGCAGTGCACGCCTCGATCCACCCCTCTCCAGTCACACCTATCCTCCCATCTCGAATACGTCTACATAACTCCACCTATCAACCCACATCCCAAAACACACGCGTCCGACACCACCGTCCTGGAGCCTGGGGTCCTGGCCTCCTCAGTATCCATTATCAATCCCAACTCCCGCAATCTCTCCGATGCTCTCCAACTCTCCAACTCTCCAACTCTCCAGCTCCAACCGGTGCAGGCCGGCATGGGTACTGGTTGGATCTGCAGCTGCGTCCGCATCAATCCTCGCACAGTCCCACGGTGCAGCGCCCACGCCTACATAACATATAACATAGCATACAAAGAGCTATCTATAGCTGGCACTTGCATGCTATCCTGTCCACACACAGGCTCGCTCCAGCCCTCCGTCCATACATCCAAAGCACCCAGGCCTCGCAATTGCATCTGTATCGATGTCCATGTATAGTATGGTAGCCCGCCCAGTCGATACAGTGCATACCCACCGGCCCGGCCGCGGCCCAGTAGAGTCACGCCGGGGCCGTCCGCGCAGTCGTGGTCGTGGTCGTGATCGTGATTGAACCCACCACCCGGGCTGCCGCTGTCCACAACGGGCGCACTGAGACACAGTCTCCAGTATCCACTCACTTCGCATCCTCTGCAAAACCGTGTATCTAGTGCAGTGCCGTGTGCCCTGTGAAATCGCGCACTGGCCATGCCCTCCACCGTATCCTGCTTGCTCTCACTCAAGTCAAGCCGGGAAGGAAGGGATCAGAAAAAGCAAAGAAACCCACATTTCGAGCCTGCACAGCAACGCAACTGCACACGACCGCCCAGCTCGGAGAGCCGTAGCCCAAAGCGGTGGCCGGTGCCATCGAGCCCTGGGCCATCGATTGTGCCCGGACTCTTCACACATCCAGTATTCGCACATACTCTACATGGTCCAGCTTGAGTCACATACCTCCCACCAGCAGCAGCACCAGCACCACCACTACCAGCACCAGCATGGCGAGCTCTCCTCAGTGGTATGGTATCTGAAGCGTACAGTACTCTACATGGGCCCGTATCCAATCGACCCAGCGGCTGAAGAGCTGGGCCACATGCCGTGCGACGCACCACGCACAGTGCAGGCCCGGCCAGTACCTGGATGCCTGTCGAGCCACCGGCGATGGTCCAGATCGCGCGTGCACGCCTCCTCCGCCGGCCATGATCGGCGGCGGCACAGGGACGCTTCGTCAATGCGTCTGACCAGCGCTGGTGTAGGGCTGCGGCACGCACATTCACGCAAAGTCAGATGGAAAAGCACACATCTACACACACACACGCACCACACACCACACACCACACACCACACATGCATATTGGCAAGGTCAAGGTCAAGATAATGATATAGAGATGTGGTCAGAGGTTTGACGGGAAGGTAAAACTGCGGTTTCGTAGATAGATAGATAAATGGGATAGATATATGTACGGAGTTGATTCAAGCAAAAGGTGTAGGTGATAATAAAGACGTTCGGTAGAAAATGCGACTTGTGTGCCCCGCTAGAACGCCAGCCAGCCAAAACGAGATCCGGGAAGAAATAACATACATACAGAGTCAGAGGATAGGATAGGAATAGACGTTGAAGAGTTGGTGAATATGAATAGGTAGTAAAAGAAAAAAATCAGACATACACACACAGTGCACACACACAGAGAGACACACGCAGACATGAACCAACAGAGTGCTGATGATGCGGCCCTGCACCAACAACCGCACACAGCACGCACACCCAATCCCTCGCACCCGATCCCCCAGCGCTCGCAAAAGGAAAAACGGCCCCGACGTAACATGATGGAAAAAAAGTCCCGGGCGGGCGCAACCACACAGCCAGGGCAAGAAAGAAAGAAAGGCAAAATTGCAAAAAAAAAAAGGAAAAAGGAAACAAAAAAAAAAACACCGAGCGACAAGGCTAAGGATACTACTGCAGGTATGACTTGCAAGAAACAGCGAAACAGGAAGAAAAAACAAATCAAACTTTTGTGTCTCTGGTAGATAGCGTTTCGTCTCGGGATGGATGTGCGTGCTCCCCCGCCGCTGCCAGAAATGAACCCTGGATGAAGGCCTAGAACAGAGCAGGCAGATTGCATGTGACCCGAGCAGGCAGAGCAGAGAGGACTTGTCAATAGCAGAATACCGCCCGCCCCGTGTGAAACAAATCGATGGAACAAAAGATAAACTAATATCATCTTCACATATACCGCCGGAGTACAGCAAAGCACAGATCAAGCAGCCAGCTTTCCAAAAAAACAAAAACAAATCATTATCCCAACGCTCTATAGCTGGGACCACAAGTCCGACAAAAGAGAAAAAAGATATGACGGGCCAAATATTCACATGTAATGGTATAGAAGTCAAGTACAATATCGAAAGCCGAACACCAACCCAGGAATAAACAAAAAGAGATGTTGTCGCAAATATGCTACAAAGCAGGCTTTTGTATAGCTGATAGCAATCGTTTCTGAGCTCGCGGGGCGAGGGCAGATGATTCGAGGAGCATAAATATCCGAGATCGAAGATATTCGAAGGCCAGTATGGAAAGTGTTTTTTGGAGACAATCCTTGGACCATCATGTGACGAGGAAATCGTATCCCATCCGCTCTATCATCATCTCCCAATCCCAACTCTTCTCTTCGTCACCTGCATCCATGGCCTGCCAAATCTTTTTGACAACATCGTGTGCTGGAACAATATTATTCAGCCCAGACCACTTGTGTAGGCCCTCAAATCTCCTACTGATCTCAGGCCGGTGTGCTGGATCAAAGGCAGCGCAAGCAAGCAGAAAGAGTGGCATCAGAAGGATACTTTGGGTACCCGACTGTTCGGGAAGATTCCTAAGATATTCCAGGCCTAACTCAACAGCTTTCCGAATCTTGGGGCTGTCGCAAGAAGGCTGAATCGTGCGATATAGATACACCCAGGTGCATTGGCGGTATAGCTGGGCAGCAATGTATCTTGGCGAGCCCGGCACATGGGGAGGAGTCCATTCCCTGATTTCTCTGTCGAGAGCAACAGCCTGTGATAGAAATGGATGCATTTCTTTAATCCCCTGAGCTTTGCGTTCCCGAATTTGCTTCCTGAGAATCGTGATCTTTGATAAATGAACAAATAGGCCATCCAGAACACCAAGAAGTGCACCCGCCTCTGTCTGAAGTATAAAAGCCGGTAAGATCAGATTCTCTGGAAGTATCATTGGTGTACGACTCAGCACAGTAACTGAATTTACCACATCGTGATAAGTGAAGAACTCGAGTAGGAACCGCTGCAATGGCTCCTCCTCCTCTGTAGTTCTGTTGCCCAACATGAAACGAGCTGCATCCAAGTGTGGTCGGTATGAACCACTCGTATCACCTTTGCAGATAGAGTCAAGACACAGAATCAGGGCTGTAGCCGCATGATCCGTCCCATTTTCCTGAATCCCTTCCTGCAGAAACTTGAGACATTCTCCAAAATGATGCTTTTGCCAATATTCGTAATCCGGTTTTTGCTCAACAGTGTTTGCTAAATGTGAGCTGGATAATGCAAGCAGTGAGTGCATTAAGGCACGGTTACGCATGGCTAGTGGCAGCAGATAATCGCGGAAAGGATTGCTCTCTTCGTCGAACAGTGTCAGTATCCGACTGACCCTGTGTGTGAAATGATCGAGCAAATGCTGATCCATCCGCGTTTCCACGCCATCTATGAGAGTTGGTAGCTCACGACTGATTACACTGATTGAGTTTCGGGCTGCTTGGGTTAGAACCAACCGCTGGATATCGAGCAGGTTATCGTTACCATTATTCTTTTGGCGACCCGGTTGCCAAATCTCCCTTTGCGGGTATCCTTCACATAAAACCGAGTTTTTGACACAGTTATTGCCTATGGCGAGATCAGTATAACTATAGCATACATACACAGATGGGGGTGCACAAACAATCAGGCTTAGCTTCGTCACACTTCTTCTTGCGCCGTCTGCATGTAATGCAGCCGGTTTTTGAGCGACCCTTAGTGACCTTTTGGACAGTCTTTGGCGTTGGTAACGGATGCTTGCGTGGACGACCCCGACCGCGCTTTCCTGGTGCTTCGGTACCTAGTGTTTCCACAATTGGCACGCCATTCTCCTCGGGAGATGGTAATGGCGGGGCATCCATAAGTCGGTTTCCTTCATCATCATCCAGCTCCTCAATCTTCGCCACTGTACCGTCGATCATTTGCGGTAGTTGCATGGTTATTATTCGAGGAGACCCTGCCGATGATTCCGGTGATGATGAGGTAGACATTGCTCTGCTAGCCATAGACGAAGCTCCAGATGAACTCGTAGATGCGGACGATATTGATAGACGTGCAGTTAGATTCGTTCCTGGACTGAATTGTCGCACTGACATGCTATACTGGCGGCTGTCCACCTGGGGTCCGTAGTAGCTTCCACCGTAATTCACGTTTCTAAATTCGAACCTTTCGGAGTTGGGGGATGAGAGTGACGAGGAGGTTGTGGGCGACACGGTGTTGGAGTGAGGCTGCAAGGTCTGTAGCGACGGTGGTGGAGGTGCTCTTCCTTCTCTCAGTGTTGAGGGTCGGTCCGACCGGCCCTGGCCGGCCGACGACAGTGCAGTCTTGCCCGCTATTTTGATTGCTTAAGTTGATATACGCAGAGCTGGCCTGCTGCTAAAGTTAATCGTCGATGTCTCTGTTGACTGCTTTCCTACTTTTCGAATGCCCGGGAAACGAATGATCCGATAGTTCTCGGCCTATATTGAAAGGCTAAATCGCTGGTCATAAGTTGGCCTGCAGGCGAATCTATAAAGTGGTCTATTTTTCGCGGCGGAGTGCTGTGTGTTGTGTGCAACTTCAGGAGGGAGCTGAACGAGGGTGGTGGGGAGTGCAGGCCTAAATCAATGCAACGTAGCGAGCGACCCGAGGTTGGGGCGGGCAGGCGAAACACACGACGACTGAGTTCAGATGAAAGGCTCGAACGGGTGGCTAGCAGGTGAGAATTGTCGGTAGATCGAAGGTCAGGGGAGAGAGAGATCGTGGACGAGGGTTTGAGGTGATGGTGATGGTGGTGGTGATGATGATGATGATGCTTTAAAAAAAGATAAGCTTAGCTGCAAACCGTTGGCTGGGAGGCTGTGTGGGATAAGTAGCAAATCGGAGGCGGGGTGGATGGGTTAGGTGGGTGGGTGGGTGGTGGGTGGTAGTGGTGAATAGGGTGGTGAGAGGTTGAGGATGCTGAGAAGAACGGCGGAGCACAGCGGAGGAGGGCGGAGAGGTTCGCAAATGTAGAAATGCAAAAAAGACAGCCGTCGGATTTCAAGGGTTCACGTTGCTGCTGGGTGGTGGAGCGGTGTCCTGCTGTGTTGGGGAGGGTGCGAGGGAGGGATCGGAGTCTGTTGATAGGCTGAAGGACCGGCTACTTGCGTTGCGTTGCTTCTTTTGCTTCTTTTGCTTTGCTTTGCTTTGCTTCTCCCACGAACGACAGGCGACAGAGGGA
The DNA here is from genome assembly GCA_024516215.1 of Geopyxis carbonaria. Classification (NCBI taxonomy): domain Eukaryota; kingdom Fungi; phylum Ascomycota; class Pezizomycetes; order Pezizales; family Tarzettaceae; genus Geopyxis; species Geopyxis carbonaria. Next base: position 104,401 of record JAJJXG010000053.1, on the reverse strand, counting down.
AGGAAGCAAGTAGTGTCGAGAGCGAGCGAGCGAGCAGCGCAACAGTTGCAGTTGCAGACGCAGCGATGGAGACACGAATGCACAGAAGAATGCAACCACAAGCTCCAAGCACGTCGAAAGAGCAGGTTAAGACGGGCGGTGGGTTTGGATGTGTGGATGGGCAGCTGGGGGGTTTTTGAGCCAGGTTGTGTGGCAGCACTTGGGAAGAGCAGGCCAAGAGACGTTGGCGAGGGAGGGATGCACTAGAGGAGCATAGGATGGGTTATAAGATGCTTCCTTAATTCCTGATAGAGTGGACTTCCCGCTTAGTTCTTGCCCCAGCTCGTACTCAGGATGTCTGTATGGATCGATGGGGGCTCTGGATTAGTTCTATATAGGCGGTGGAGGTATACTCCGCGTACTGTGGGCGCACAGTACCCTATAGTAGTGGGTTAGTTCTTACGGAGCCTACAGTCATTCTCTGGGCAATTTTAGAGTGTAGTTAGTACTTTGTAATCTACCTCGTAATAATAATAATAAAAGTAGACAGATGAAAGCTACGGAAATCATGAGCTCACTGCCCGCAGCCTGCGGCACTGAGTCGAGCACTCAGGACTGAACACTGTAAATATGTAGGTACTAGATCTCATGATGGACAATCAGCACGCAGGCACACAGGCACGCCGGTATGTAGGTACTCTACCTATGCAATTTGGAATTTGTAAATCCAAGCATGCAAAGACACTTGTATCGTTCGTTACCGTTCCCTAGCAGCGAAGCTAAGCCCAGACACCTGCACAGCACAGTCCTCGCACTCTCCTTTCTCCAGGCGAAACTGGTCAACGGGTCTAATCCGGAAAGGGCACTCTAGTTTGCCTATTCTCAACTCTATCGAGTAACTAACACAGAAATTCACGCAGCACGGCTCAGATCGATGCCAGTCCTAATTATCATGTCCGTGCTACTGCTTCTCTCCCCCTCACTCGACTCGGCACCATGTTGGCGGGGGATTGATTGACTGCACTCTCGCCGACAATCGAAAGGATCTGGGCATCTGAAAAGAAAAAATTCGAGATCCTCAGTCGGCTGGTGAAGCCAACGCATGACAACAACAACCCCGAAGATTGAAAAGACTGCATGAATGGGCCTCGCCTCCTGCTGCACATCCACATCCACCGCCGCCCCACGATGGGATTTTGCCAAAAGAAAGAAAGAACGAACAGCCCAGGTCCAACGCACAAGTGCACAGTTCACCACTTGCAACTCGATGTGCTCGAGCCTCCTCCTTCAGATGCCCGTGTTTTCAAATCAACCGAAGAATTCTGCAAGCTCGGGTCGGCAGCGACGCAGTTGCTTGCGTACCCGTTAAGACTGACAGGTATTAGAAGGATACATAGCAGGTCTACAACCTAGCCAACCACATGCCCCAGTCCAATCTAGAATAGTAGAGAATTGTGCGTTGCTGCTAAGAGGACCATGATGTGCAAGAAGACCAATGTGTGCAATCATCATCGTTTTGGGCAGGGCCAAAATCCTCTATATTGTTCTTAAAAGGCACTAATATAGCTGTGCCTACATACAGTACATACTACCCCAGCGCTATCTCTCAATGCTCTATACCTGTCTTTCTGCCTCTCAGTCTTCACACTGCCCGATTGCAAACGCGGGTGATCAACTGCGTGTTGCTCCTGCTGCTCCAGGACTTGTTGGTGATGGGATCAGTTGCAGCATCGACGGAGTTAGTAAGAAAGGAAAATGTCTGCAGATAGGCGACCATGAAAAAGAAAGCATGGGATAGTCGCTTCTGGAGAAGATGGACGACCGCGCCTTTCCTCTTTCCTTGCGTCCCCAACCAAAAATATCTTTTGCCGAACTGCTGGCTGGCGGCCCCAGATCGCTGGCGGGCCAATAGAGAAGGATGGGCTGAGAAACAAGGCTTTGCCCAGCCATTTCAGATCCTCGTTGGGATGTTCGTTTCAAACTAACGAAAAACCCGCCAGGGACTGCGGGGGCCACTGACTGGACATTCTGATGGATGCTCAGCGCATCAGTGAGGGCATTTGCACGGATACTTGTACTCCGGCGTACGGGTATATGTCATGTCATGATAGAACATGCGGGACCGATATCATCACTTTTTGCATCACCCGACGCTCAACAATAACTCGAGGGAACCGAGCAGCAGCCATTATGCAACGAAACGGCGGGCGGCCACGCACACTCCTTCTCACATCAAATTGGTTGTGGAATCAATTTTATACGCGCACACTTTCACGCTTGGACACACGTCGCGTCTCCCGGGCAGGTAGGCGCAGGCTTGGGGGTGGGAAACAATCATGGGCGCCTTCCTTTTCCGAAAGTCTTTTTCCCCAGATTAATCGTTCGTCTCGGCCCGCTCTCGACAGCGGCGAGACAACCTACGCTGGAACAAGGACACGGGGTGCAGGCAACAACAAAAAGTCCCATGAGGAAAAACAGAAACGTAAACCAACTTTTTTTTATTTTTTCTCCCCTCTTCCTTGCAAGGGGTTCCGCATCTGGTGCTGTCCCACAGCTCACAGGTCCCCTCTCTCACCCACCCCCAAGAGAAAACTGTGGATCTGGGCATGTCTGTCCGCACCCTCGGGACCGACACTTAGGAATTGCTATGGTTGCTCTAAGGTCACCGACTCTTCAATGCATTTCAGAATCCGGTTTTTTTCTTTCCAACTGAGCTCTCTCATAGCGAACCGAACCCAGCTGCAGCAAGGAAGCTGCTTGAAGAAAAATTCTGAAACCGGCCGACGCACCACCCTTTGTGCTCGCTCGCAGATGGCCTAGGTGAGGAAGTCGCCGAGGGGTTACGGGTATTTTTTTTGCGCAACTTCGACTGGAGCTCATGCCGGACTCTATGGCCAAAGCGTTACGAACTGTGTTCGGTATGTGGTCACGGCACCTCCCGCACCTGTGTTGACACTCGCGCAATCTCGATGGCTACAAACGCTCGCCAAGTCGTAGCGTGGAGATGGGAACGCTAGGTATCGTGGGTAGTGCAAAATATCAATGGACCGGAAGGCAGGGTGGTGCTTCCACAGGTGCGACACAGCGAGTCAAAGTCAACTCTGGTTCAGAAAAAAAACCAAGACATCCCCACGGGAAGAGACATTCCGCTGAGCTACCGTTTCACCAAACGGCTACCACAGATGTTGGGAGCCGCGATGAGGGCCATCGACTCGGAGGCACATCATTTTACGCATCCCATGATCAAAGGTACCATGTACCTCTGGGTGAAATGCCTGGTATCAATACCTCCAGTTCATCTCAAAAAGGTCTTTTTTGCCGGGCAGTCCTGTCAACGAGCTGGTATTCCATCTCATTCTGCACAGCTCTAGGGCTGCCACTTCCGTGCACCTGCATACAAATACTGCCTATATCTGCTAGTGCCAGTGAAAGACAAAACCCATATAGCCAGAATCTCTGAGGTTGCATGTAGTCATGTATATTGACTTCATGCAATATATAAACGCATCTGCCTGATTACTCGAGATTCCAGTTGATAAATGGCCGGAAACGGTTTTCATTTATAATCTGATGGAACCGGCCCGTGGTAATAACTGCGATAGTTTACTTTGATATTCGGCGTTCGGGGTGGAGAAAACACCCTGATCTGGAGGGGTACTCTACATACAATCGGATCGACATTGTCTCGCCGCACTCTACCTCTACATGTACCTTTGAATCACATCTGTACATGTACCCATCGCATGTGGATAGGTACAAGCATCTATGCACGGTCTTTTTCTACAGAGCACACATACTGCATACACGAGGCGAAGCCTTGGGAAAATCATACCTGGGATATACTCTACATTTCCACGTTGGGTATGTTTTTCCCCGTGTGTACTCATACAATTGAGGAACCCTCTCAGGCTGGAGAGTTGAAGTTTCAGTTGGAAGCCCGATTCTTGTACCCGATGGGTCCGAGTCGAACCACGGAAGTTGATACTTGGTACAGCGTGCATCCAACGGCATCGAAGCCGGTAATTAACCTAGTCACAGATCTAAGGGAATGTGGACGGCAAGACGTTGATAGGCTCTGCTCTGATCTCCATTACAGCCGCAGGGCCCTTCACGCCACTCACTCACTCAATTGTTGATTTTTTTTGCTGGTCGGTGGATGGATGTAGGATTCTGTCCCCAGCGTTGCAACTGCCGAACTGCCAGTAGACTAACTGTACGTGGGAATGACAGCGGGCGCGTTGGCTGGTCACAGCAAGACCTTGTATTGTAACAGAGACCCACAGGGCCTGCATTATTTTACCATTTCTCTCTCCTTCTCTCAGTTGCTCGTTGTCTCGAAACCACGGTTTTTTTTTTCTCAGCAGTAGGGGTTCTGGTTGGGTTAATTTCTGAATCAGATTGGATCTGTGTTGTAGGACTTTGGGCAAAATGTGATATATCGATGTTGCTGTCTGAGTAAGCGCCAATCGATTGCAATTGTCACGCAAGGGGGGCGCCAGCGTGGGTTGCGCACCGTGCGCTATTCCATATCGAGCCCTGCCCCTGCCAACCGGGCTTGCCGATATCCTTGCTAGTGTGGGCGAGCACGCACGCTAGCAGGGCTCATGATCGCCCCAGAAGGCGACCGCTGGGATGGACAGAAGCTGCGAGTCTTCGCCAAATATCAAACCCTGGAGACTAGCAACCCACAGACGGACAGGCAGGCAGGCATCCACTATCATCTATCGATATGCGTGACAAAAATGCAGCACATGTGAGAGACACGGAGCAGCTACATAAGTCTACAGACTATGTATGTCGTATATATGCAATACAGGAATAGAAGTCATGATTGAGGTATACTCCGCACACGAGGTACCTGAGCACCGGAACTAATGATTTTCTAGTAATCTACAGCATATGTCGTCCGCGACGGCCAATGGGTGAACGTCCCCACGGTTCGCGTGTGATCTGCATATACAATACCCGATCCACCAATCTCACCTCGACTCAACGGCGTGCCACCCAGCGACGCAAATTATTGTGTCTGCCAATGGGAAGCTGCCCGTATCCGCTGGCCGCCGGCGGCCTGCCCCGCATGCCGCAGATGATGTGTGACTTTGCAATCTTTCTGGGGATAAGAAACAGCCACCAGCTGGGTAAGTAGCTAGCTGCTAGGTAACAACGTAACTGACAACACCGGCCAACAGCAGTAACAACAATACCACAAACAGCGCCATGTTTCCACATGATACAACTGTCATCGACAACGCAAAATACGCCCGAGGCTTTCGACGTCTCCCTCCCTAACCGTTACCTATCTTTCCAAATTGCCTCTGCTGGCCGGCGGGCATCACTTCCAAATCCAATAACAGCCAGCCACGCAACGTCCCTTCTGGTCACGGGTTTCTTCTTTTTTCTGTGTTATTTCTTTTTTCTATTTTGCCAGCTTATTCTGTCGACCCCTAAACGGGATCCATCCAGGTTCACGGTTCCGCGGTCCCGGAACATCCTCTTGAGGCCAAGGCAGCAAGACAGACAAGGCAAGGCAAGACAGAGCTGAACTGGCCCATGGCCTCCCTCCACACGGCCGCGCCGCACCAGGAATCCTCTTTTTTTTTTTCCAAAAAAGAAATTACACAGCCAAAAGCCACAATATCGGTTAAACCCTTTTTCTCTCTTCCTGGCGCCTGCGTACCAAACAAAAAAGCAAATGCAACGGGAAAAGTACGGACACCTACGGGACATGTGCCAGTTACAAACGGTGTTTTGTCGCAAGGGGCCGGCGCGGCGGGCCTGGGCAAAACAAAATATACCCATCATATCATGGTGGTGGGAGGAAGTTAATCGATATCGTGCCGTCCCGCACCGCGGTGCGGAAGGAACGCATAATGCAAGGCCCGGCTTCGCCCTCAGCTACGACGCTACCTAGGCGGCACGGCGCCGACTACATCATCACCATACCGACATTGCATACCCCACGCGCCATTTAAAAAAAAATCCGCAGATGAGTTACTTTGGGGCTTAGAACAGTGCCTGATGGTTGTTGTTATTGCTGTGTTTTTTTCTTTCTTTCCCAGGAAAACTGCAAGTTTTAGTTTTACGAACCAGGGGGAGTAGAGCATACTAGGCGTACTTATGCTAGGTAAGCGGACGGTCAGCAGGAGATAAGTACGGTGCCAGGATTTATCTTTTGGGTGCTGGTGCATTGCGGAACCGACCGACATGTGCAAATGCAATAACATACAGATCCGGAAAATGCACCAGGCCAGAATTAAATGGGAAAATTAAAAACACAAAATTTATCCGGTTTTTTTTTTTACAGTACGGGTAATATGGGTTCTCTAACGATTGAAGCATGCCTTGGATTAATCAATCCTTAAAGATGACTGTACCATCATCATCATCAGGCTCAACAGCATCTCCCCCCAGCCCCCTGTGTTCCAGTGTTCCATTGACGGAGGAACAGTGTGTGTAACGCTTCTCTGCAGGCCGATTTCTTCCATATGTAAGAAAGTTTTCAACGGCCCCCAAAGATCGTCACTCTGCCACGCTAGCTAGCTATGCGCCCTTCCACACGACACGATCTGGAAACCGCAACAGGGGTCGGGCCTGGTCTTCAAGCTACGGAATATATCGTGGCATTATGCACTTGGAGTAGTACCTAGTGTGGTAGTGTTCTCTAGAGTACTCTACTCTAGATGTAGTCACCTCTTTGCCTGTTTGGAGTTGTACTCTAGAGTCATTAGTATAGCTCTGAAGATCGCTTTGATGCCGGCCGGCCCTGGAATTCCTCGGGCAAACAATGGGAAGTTTCCTTTTCTAGAGAGAGAAAATTACGAGAGATGCTATTCGCTACGTCTGCTTTTTTCTTCTTTGTCTCCGTCTTCGTCTCCCCGTTTTTCTCCTGCTGGCACCCTGGCCGCAGCATCCAAACAACAAACGAAAGGGCCGGTGGCAGCCTCGCCGGGAAATCTGCAGCCTGCCGTGCCGCATATACACACACACACACACACACCTACACATCTCAACTCCGAGATGCTAGTTAACGCCGACGGACACCCACAGGACCTAGAGGTGCACTTGGCTGCTTGGTTGCCTTTTGTCCGATCAAATGTACAATTGCGGCTGGATGGATGGAGGGGTGGAGGGATGGATGGAGAGACGTTGGCACACACTTGATGAAGAGTCACGACGACAACGACGACGGATCTGGAGAGCGGTACAGGGAAGCGGGAGGGGCGATGCAGATGGCCGTTAGAGCTGCCTGCCACGCTACTGAGAAATTGTGAGTACACGGCGGCCAGCTATCCATCGACATACCCAACCGTAGCACCAACAGGCTGGATACCGGTTGTGTCTTGTATCCCTCATTGATGCCGACCGCCGACGTCTCGACGCGTGCGTGCATGCGTCTGACCTCCCTCACTCCCTTCGCAATCCCTCTAATCCCCCAATTCTTCGTTTCCACCATCCCTCCAGCATGCTATCCCTCCATCCCTCCCAAACCCAAACTTAATCCCAAGCCCATGTCCCCCCCCTCCCATCTCGTAATTTCCCACATGCACCATTACATCCTCCCCACACACACATACTCGCTGTTGAAACGGCCGACCGGACTCCACGATCGGATACGAGACACAGCGTCGTGATGTGCGGTGGAGCAGCGTCCGTGGATGGGTATAACATTGCAACGGTTGCGCGCAGCGGCATCCCCCCCCACACGCACACGCACGGACCCCTCGGCGCAGGGGCCACTGGTTCGTCTCATGTCTTGCAGCAGGTTGTAGGGCAGCGCAGCACATGATCTCCGCCGGGGCCGGGCGGAGCTTTGGTCCGCGCCAGTTGGGCGTGGGTTCAGCGTTGGGGGGAGTCGCTTGTGGATCCTTGGTGATGTGCTGTGCTGCGTGAGTTGATGCGAGGGTTCTGTGGGCTTCTGCGGAGCTCTTTTGGTATTATATTGGATACGGATAGAGTGCTATAGCCCCACCAACATCCACACACACAACCACACACACACGCATGCACGGGGGGATTTGCGGCTGTGCCCCAACGTCCAGCAGTGATGCCAGGGGGCGAGCGATTGCAACTTGCAAGCACCGACCGCCGAGAAAGAAGCACTGGTCTGGCCCACCCTCGCAGCTATATCACCCTCCGCTATACCGCCCCTCACCTCGCTTCCCTAGCATGTGTGGCGAGGGCCGGGCCGGTTAATACGTAACGGCGCGGCGCAACGGCGTGTGAGCCCGTGTTCTGTGGTAGTGTGCATTTCGATTCGGACCGGGCGTTGAAAGCTAGAGTGCGTGAGTGCAGAGATGAGCTGCGACTGGTGCGATTGGTGCTGGTGCTGGCGGTGGTAGTGGTGCAAGATGCCTTGCCTGGGGAGCTGTAGAACTGGAACTGGAAATGGAGATAATGGCAGGCGCTGCGGATATAGACCACGCGGGCGGGCGTGGGCGGAATCGAGTGATGCGAGTCGGTATTCATCCACCGAGCCCGCCTGCCACTAGTACTCTACATGTACCGCGCTCCTTGCTTCCGTGCCTCCCTCCCGATACACATAAGTATACATACGGACCGAAGCCGTCCTATCGGAACCATCCACGCACACGCACGAGCAGGGAAATCCCTTCTCTCGGTGCAGTAGCAAAATTGGATTACGTGAGATGTGTATGGGTTTGACGACGTTGGGACGTTCGGGATGTGGAGTAGGCAGGTTTTTAGCTCAGAATAACGTGCTCGCTACGGAGGTGGCAGGAGTCATGGGTTCGCTTAGAGGCTTGGTCGTTACAAAGCAGAGTGTGAGAGCAACGGCCGGTGCTTGGGTGGTTATGCTTTGCTATTGGTTGGCGCGACTTCAGTGATACCCGACTGGGTTTTGATGCACAGGAAGCTAAAAACAGAGAGATGAAGGAGTACGAATACTTCGGGAGGCAGATATGTATATGAGGAACGAGATTGAGGATAACTAATCACTGGATCTGGCCTTGGAAGCACTATATCGAAATCTACAAATACACTCTTCCTAGATCCATCCATGCCTCAGCGCCATATATACCAATTACCAATCCACAAAGCGTTTCAGGGATCTCCATTCTGGATGGGCCTGGATTTAGACAATAATGGTCAATATCCGTACGGAATATCCAAGTGCAGCAGATTTCAGTCCAACCGTCGTGATTGGTTTCTCACAGCGCTGGATTGCGATATGCCCAATTCATGTAGCATTTTGCGTTGGCCTAGTTATATCATGCACCACACCAAGAACATCCTCGATCTTTGAAAGTCAGTTACCAGCATTCCTGGAGATGGATATCTTTATATAAAGGATTAGGATACACGACATATGTAGTCAGCACTTTCTAACGGCCCCCGACCCCAGAGTCGTTATATAAAGCATGGCCGCCCCATGGCCGCCACCCCTGGCTCCCCAGCCCACCAAGCTCAAGCGTGCAGGCTATGTGGGCTGTCCGTAGATTACATGTAGGGTCGCCGTGCATGGAGGAAGCCGTGTATGCCGAAATTGACGTTGAAACTGCACTTGCACTTCTGGCTTATGTCACTTGGTCAGAGGCCTCTGCCGCGAACGCTGCTGGTACATACGTACGGATAGACGGCGGGATTGGATGCCGATTTTGGGCGAGCGCTGGCGACAGTCGGTCATGGTGGACTGGCAATTGGCTTCACGACACTCTACACAAACTCCACAGTGCACTTGGGCCTCCACCGTCAGTTTGTATATATCGTCCCACCTCTGTCTATCGTCCAAGCGCCGTTGAAATGCGGGGAGGTGCGCTTCGTCAACGTCTTGGGAGGGGACCAAGCGGGCAAATGTGCATTCTCAGGGTCAACGCGTCGTCTTTACTTAGCTGGGACGTTGAAGCTGCAGCCACCACTCAAACTCACTCACCATGAGCTTGAGCGCGTGTATATTAGTATCACGAACTCCAGCGCCGCCAGCAAACACTAGTCCGCAGTCCGTCGACGGCCACAGTGGGTCCCCCCCCCATCCATGCCTCCTACATACGCTACTTCCCCCCCTCCCCTGTCCTCTCCACCATCACCACCACCACCAAGTTCGCCTAACTCCGACCCTCGCCCCAGCACCAGACCAGTCCCGTTCCCTCCACCACCACATCTCACCGTCGTCTCTGCTAGTGGCATGCCGCGACTCCGGCCGTCCGATCCCGCACGCAATCCCCGATCCGCGCACGTCGCGCCCCTATCTATCTGCGCTTCTGCTTCCGGTCGTAGCCGAGCGTGCACACGCTACGAGACGTTGAGAGTAGCGGCTGGTCGATTACCGAGCTGTCGACCTGGCTGCCAGCTGGTGGCCTGATGTGATCGTGACGGACGGTGCACGAGGGCGAGACACTGCACGATGGACCCGACCGCCCGCCCGCCCGCCCGCTGCGGTCGTGGATGCCGTGGCTGCCTCATCCCCATCTCGCTGGACGGAAATGCAGGAGCGGGCAGGCAGCGGCGGCGGCGCGAGGACGCGGTAGGTGCAGGTGCTGGCGGGCTTCGATCCCAGACACCTGGCACGGGGCATAGCATCGTCACAGATATAGACAGCATAATCGCACTGCCCCGACTCAACACTCTGTGATATGCCCTGCGTGTAGCTGGCCATAATAATACTCTAATCCTCACAGCCCCCGCGTGTCCGCGTGCGCCCATCACTTCCAAACTCTAATCGACGCCGCGAACCCGGTTTTTGGGGCGTCACACCTGCCTGCCTCGCCCCCCGGCGCTCAGCACTCATTCCGAAACACCCCAGCCTGGTCTGCGAGTGACGGCGTGCGTGAGTCAACCACACCGGCCGCGCTCCCTCATCTATCGGGTTATGCTGCAGGCGCACAATCAGGGCAGATGTGGGCTCGTACAGTATCTGGAGCCCCCGTTCGCGACGGGACCCGATACCCGCGGCGCTAGCCCAGCCCAGCCCGGGGAGAGGGTCGGGATGCTGGTGGTGGAGAGACGTGGAGGGGGGCTGGCCGGTGCTGTTGCTGGGCTGTTACACCGCCGCCGCGTCGCGAGCGAGCGTCGAGCTGCTGGTTTGGGCGGATCAGTAATCGAGGGCAGCCGAGAGGGGCACGGGGATGGGGATGGGGATGGAGATGGGGATATGAGGGTATGGGGATGAGGATATGGGGTGGGGGAGGTGTGGGGAGGTGTGGGATAGAGTGTGGGCTGCTAGGCAGCAGCTGTGGCGGTGCGGGCGGGCCGGCGAGCGGGAATGGATGCTGGAGCCGTGCTGGGGCATTGGGGATCACTCGGGGGCATGGTGTGCATGGTAGCGTCTGGTCGAGGAGAGCGCTGTAGAGTACCATACCATCTCAGGAATATTTCGATGTGTCGTATATATAAAGATGCAGCTAGATACACTGTGAATTTCAAGGTACAACGTCCTGCAACGCAAGCCCGGTTTGCGTACATATATATCGTGTACGATACTTGCTGTCTGACAAGATCGCCAGAGAAGTAGGTGCTGATACCATCACCCACCGTCACTTTCAAGACCTATCCATGTGCCGTATCTAACGTCCACATACATCGTGCTGTGATTGCGTCCTCGCCGCCCCCGCCCGCCTCAACGCTATTGCATCACCGCCCCTCCCCCTCCCCCAATCTCACTAGCCCAGTAGCCCAGTAGCCCAACGGCCGCACCATCACCGATGGCGTGCTCCCACTGCAAATCCGCGAACCAGGTCAGCGGCGCGCTCTCAGCACCGTAATCACCAATCACCCAATCCATCCCATCTCTCTCACCCACCCATCTCTCATGCTCACCCAATCCATCATCACCATCACACAACCCAATCCATCACATCTTTTTCACCCACCCAATCCCCTATTCCCGGCCGCCCCCCGATCTATCATCTCCTGACCACAGCACCGCCAAACCCTCACCGGAGCGCTCTAGCGCTGACACCACCACCACCACCACCTCCACCGTCGACTGTACCCCGTTACACGGCGCAAGGCACGCCCTCACGCCATGCGAGCCGGCCCAGCACCATCAGCCCATTCTCCGGCGTTGGAAGCGACGCGAGGTGACGGCGCACAGTGGCTGGGGCGAGTGGACGAGTGAGGGCTGGTGACACAGGGTAGCCGAGATGATGCGATGCAATGCGAGCTGGGTGGTGGGATGGAATAATACTGCTGGCCCACGTGGGTAAGACGAACTGCACAACACTCGGCCATTATGCGTCGGTGTCACGGACGTCCCGAGTAGAGTAGAATGTTCTGGCACTGATACGCCCGGCGTGTCTGAAACATCGCCAGGGCACACATGTAGGCTTATCGGACGCCGGGGTGCGGATTTCCGGCGCGGTGGTTAACGTTTGTGATGCATTGATGGCCTGGGCGGTGCATTGACGCGTCGGCGCACGTGGACTAGCTGGGGGAGGGCCTGGAAGGGGAAGGGGTTGGAGAGCGGAGGGATACTGGCGTGTGTTGGAGTGCAGACGAATGATGCCTTGTGGAGGGGTAGAATAGATGGTTTTGTGATACAGTCTGGGGATGTAGTTGCCGTTGATGTGGCCGAACATGAGATTTCAGTGTCACTTGTGATCCGGCTGCTTTTTTTGCAGATGAACAGACATACGATTGTGTTCGTTGTGAGGTTGCAGGTCAAGTGAACGGGAAGAGAAAAAGAAGAGTAGCAATAAGGACGATGATCACATGCGTGACCAAAACCGAATGATCGATGCAGCATGCAGGAGTGCTCACTTCAACAGTTCCAGAGTCCTGTGGGTGTTATATCGTCTCTAGGTGCTGTCAAATTCTCGCCAAGTAGTGAGAGCTGTACACGCATTACAGGATCTTGGGTGGAATGTCTTGGAGGAATTTTGCTCTTCTTTGCATGACTACTATTGTATATATTGGGTGCGTGCATATCATCGAGTGAGCACTAATGTATCTCCGGGAGTGCATTCACTAGCCACGCCTCCCTATATACCCATGAAGCCATTAAATATATCTGGAAAGTTGAGGTTGCCATCCTTTGAGTAGGTATGCCTAGCCAACGAGTTCTTTCACAGGGAGTCACTCGTAGTGGGCATGCACGAACCTCGATCTAGCGCTGTCCAACTTCTGTTTAGGGCTGGTCAAGCCTTGTCAGGCAAGATTCTGGCACGCACAGGAGAGTCGGTTCTGCCAGGCTCACGCTTGGAGACCCTGAAGACCGATGGCATGAAGCTCAGGCGCAGATGGGCTTGGAGGTGGCGGATTAACATGTTACATCTGGGACCATGAGCCAGCCTTCTCGGAACGGCCGGCCTGGACCCCGCAGCGACGGGACTAGCAGGCCCGAATGCTACGTACCCCTCGACACCAAGTCTCTTATCACGACGCAGCCAAAGATAATAGTAACCGGTTGAAACGTAACGTACTATGTACAGACGACAAACAAATACAATACAACCAACCTGCGCCTAGCTAGCAAGAAAGACAAAACACACCGCACCCGATCACTTCCGATCACTCGTGTACGCACAACTGCCCATGTCCATCTTCTTCACGTTCGCGGCATTGCCGGGGGTGATGTCAAAGTCAAAGATGTCCATCGGCAGGCCGATTGTCGTGCACGCGTTGGGGATGTCGACGATGCCGGCGATGTGGCCCTGGATGGGCGCGCAGCTCAGCAGCAGGTAGATCTGCTCGGCCGAGTACCCGAAGCGCTGGAGGTACTCGATGACGCGCAGGCACGTCTGGCGGTAGGCCACCGTGACGTCCATGTAGTGCTGCTTGCCCTGCTCGTCGACCGAGAAGCCCTCGAAGGTGAGCATGCGGCTGGGGCTGAACTGCGGCTCGACCGGGCCCGGGAGGAAGATGGGCGACTTCATGCCCAGGTCGCTGACGCCGTTCTTCATGATGGTGATCTTGAGGGTAATCACACCGGCCATCTCGATGGCGCCGCAGAAGCTGATCTCGCCGTCTCCTTGCGAGAAGTGGAGGTCTCCCACCGAGAACTTGGCGCCCTTGACGTGCACGGGGAGATAGGTCTTGGAGCCACGGGACAGGTTCTGCAAAGCTTTCAGTCAGTCGTTGCGGATTTGAATGGAGGGGGAGGGAGCTAGGCATGCCTTGATGTCGCAGTTACCGCCGTGTTCTGGGCGCCCTGGGATGGTTCTTGCACCCTCGCGTCCAATCTTCTCCTTCAGCTCGCCTTCCGCGGAACCGGCATGGACATTCACTGGCTCTGGGCACAGGGCCACGACACGGTCGAGGGTGTTTGTAGCAATCAATTCGCCCTCGCGGCGGTTCCACTCGGCCAGAACTTCGGTAGAGGGGGCTGTGCCCATGATACCTGGGTGGATGAGACCCGCAAAGCGCACGCCGGGGATGTGACGACTGGAGGTGAAGATGCCCTCAAAGTCCCAGATAGCTGGTTTGGCACGGTCAGCATCTGAGCTCTAGGGAAGTAAGGCACAAGAGGAGGAGGCTCGGACCTTTAGCAGCCTGTTCGTAGTGCTCATCGAGGAATCCTCCGCCGTTGCGGCGATCGAAAACGGCGGTAAAGCCCCATGGACGGTGTTCGAAGGGCTGTACGTCCTGGATCTCCACCACCAACACATCGCCGGGTTCGGCGCCCTCAATGTCGAATGGGCCTGAGAGGTAGTGCACGCGCGTCAGATCAATATCGCGGACATCGTCGGCGCTGTCGTCGTTCTTGATCTGGCCACCAGTCCAATCGAGGCATTCAATCTTGACAACCTCGCCGGGCTTGATACTGGCAGTGCTTGGAACTTTTGACTTTAGCGATTTAACTTTAGAAGGTAGAGTAATTGAAGTGACGCACTGTCACCGTGCCACCGGTTATGGAGGCCAGGCTGCTCCGAGGCCGGCCTGTCAAAGTCTACCTTAAGGGCTGTGCGGATAGGTTCAATAGGCATTTTGTGATGCGTGTCTCAGTATTTTATAGACGGGGTTGGCGGGGTATGTATAGGCAAAGTGTTGAAGTTAAATGTAAATCTTCTTAGAAAAGTAGGATGTAAGATGTAGTTGGCAGACATCTAGAATGCGGGGAAGGAGGTTTAATTTATATTCCAACAAAATGTCCGAGTACATGTATGTACACCGACTGACCTGAGCTCATGAGGGGAGAGCAAAGGGATATCCGGACCTCTGACAGCCACGACCGCCACACAGCTGATAGCGCGCGGGGGATCTACATATCTCGGTATGCTGTTACGTCTCCTGATCTCGTTCTTCATTGCAATGGTATTATGAAACTCAATTGGATATTTCATAACGGTATTCGACACGGCGTATTTACGAGCACAGTTGCGATAGGGGCTACGAAAGTGCCCCGTACCAAATGCCATACGTGCATACTAGCTGATTAGAACATTTAACTGTCTTCTGGGAGCTTGGCTCGATAGCTTCCGTTATCGGGGTGCGGCCCCGCACTTATTTACTTAGTTATGCAAAGGCTGCGCTTATCGTCATGTCCTGGCCCTGTCAAACTTCTGCCTGCAGCTCATCTGCGCACACCTGCCCTCTACTGAGACCGTTTGGCCGTTGCCCCTGCACCGTTGGCTCGGATAGGAACCTCACGGGGCCTTGTCCGTGGGGTTGGCATATCTATCGGTAAGTTTTTTTGCGCCGAGTACGGCATCGGTTTCACATCAAATCTACTGTCCGTATCTATGTACGTTTGTTTTTGAACTTCAAGCAACCGTGGATGTTTCCAATCATCCAATTAAGCACAATTATTAGCCCCCCAAAGCTCCAGCTACCACTGGAAAACAGCTTGAATCAAGCACATATGGTGCGTCATGGGGGCGTTACGTAAGAAACTACGGTAACAAAGGTACACGGTACGATACCACCCGCGAGCAGAACAGCCAGCCGTACTTGCACACATCCTAGCGCCCATAACCCCGATGCCGGCCGCGGAGAATTGTGATCAACACATTTTCTCCATCGATCCGATACCCAATCAACAACCTAAAAGAATAAGTGGTAATAGTAGATGAAATCAATACTTCATCTAGAATCACCAAGCCATTTTTTCACCGTATCTCTGCTCCTACTCCGCTCAGCACTAATTCTGACCGTATCCTCCCGATCTATCCGTCGACCTCTACTCCTACTCCTACTTTTATTTCTCCTTTCTCTGGTATTTGAATCTCTCTCCATCCTCAATTCACGTTTTAGTTTCTCTATTTGTTCGAGGGCTTCCTGATATTCTCTTTCTGTTCTAGTGAGCTCTTGTTCACCTTCACACCCATTTGTAGTAGCAATAGTAGATGTCTCCGGGACAAATACTTCCGATGTTGTTATAGTATTGTTTAAAAGCGTTATCTGAGCGAGCTTATGTGCCGCGAGTTGCGAATCATTGTTGGTTGAATCACTAGGAGACTTTTCATTCCGTGGATGGGTGGGAACGTGCTGTTTATTCAGGGGTCCATTGGATGATGTAGTGGACATAGATCTCGAAGGTGCTTTCTCATCTGAGCTCGAGGACCATATTGGCATCCGCCGGATTCTGGGGATTGTAGTATTTTTGAATGACTTCAACTTTACTCTTAGGCTACTGGATCTTGAAGCCATCGTTTCATCACTGCTGTACATCTGACCTGGCGATTTAGGGAAAAACTTCCCATAGTCTTTATTTTTTTGTGACTCGTTACTGGACGAATACAGAGGAGTGAAATCAGAAGACGTCGATTCATATGCAGAGGTATTTTTGTACGTTGTATAGGGCGAAGGTGTTGGCGTAGACCTTGGCGAAACCGACTCAGATGGTGGCCGATGGAGATAATATGGTATCGATGTTTCCTCGGGAGACTTCTCAGCAGTCTTGACAGACTGGTTATTCCATCTATCCTCACCCGATTCATCAGACAATGGAAAAGGTAACTCCTTAGTAGGAACATCAAAGCCATCTTCATAATTGGGGATATTCCAATTTATTTGTTGTCTTTGCACCTGGATTATTGGACGAATACATTCATCCTTGTGTCCTAAACAGTCATCTACGCTTTCTGATTTCGAGAAGCTTTCATCAGATATTCCATACTGTTCCCTTGCAAGCTTTGTAATCCTATTTATGGAATCTCTCAGCTCTTCAGCGGTCCATGATCTTCTTCGCTCCCTTTGTTTCTGTTTATCCACAATTTCAGGCTCCGGTTCCGTGGGAATTAGTGAAAAACTCCGCGGCCTCTTGAGGTTTCGTGACCTTTCCCTTATTTCCATGGCCCTAATCCTCCGTCTCTCACTCACTCTATCCGCAAGGGCCATTTCCCGGTATGGTAACCATCCCCAAATTGTTACGTTACTTGTATTTCTAGCTTCGGTTCCACGAGCAGGTGGGTGGTTGTTTTTTTGACCACCAAGTAGGCGAATTGCAGCCAGAATCTCTCTACCGCGGCGGACAATTTGTTCTATTCGTAGGGGCGAATCCAAAGCCAAGGCAGCATCATACAAACGTGAAAGGTAACCAAACATCTAAATAAAGGGTGGTATATTCAGCACCCAGTTGAGGTTGGAAATAGTTTCTGATGAGGAACGTACTTTGTTGTACCTCAATAGCTGTGTGCTTAAATTATCCCAAGGGTACACCAAACGTTCCAATCCCCATAGAGAAGCTGTCACTCCATCCTTCCATTTCATTTCTCTAGCCTCAACAGGCATTGTAGCGAGTACAGCTCGAGCAAATGCCTGCTGTGTACGATGAGTGGTCGGTGTTGAAAGACGCGGGGGAGGGAAATGAATTCGGGTTCCCTGTATATTGGTGTCCATGCTTGCATACATTGTTCGCTCACTGGGCCAAACATATTCCTTTGTTGAGTCGTCAAAGTCAGTGCCCCAGTTCACTGCTGAAGGACGATCTGGCCATGGATATGCTCTGCCGCTTGAACGACCTGAACTTGGAGATCTAGAGGTTGGCGATTCAATGAGATCCGATGAGGAGTCCATCCTTAAAGTTCAACAATAACGCCAACTTAAAAGAATTCTGAAGCTTTTGCACTCTACCAAGATGCAAATTGCAAAACCTAATAATCAAAGAGGGGTACGGTGCTATTGATAAGAATGGAGAAACCTGTTGGTGTCTAGTTTTAGTCCAAACGAATTCTGGAAACCTTGTTAGCCCTAACCCTGCGAAGGAAGCTTGGTTTTTGGATTAAAGTCTACACATATGTACATATTTTATGACTCTTAAAAGAAGCATGCATGTAACTTATAAGTACTTCTTGTTACTTCTGTTTTGCAAGCGCAGTTCCAAACAAGTGCCCCCCACTCGATAAACTCAAGCATGCATGTCAAGTACTACATGTACCTTCAAATCGCAAGCTATCTTATGTATATCTGAGTAATATATATAACCTGTACGAGTATTCATGTTGTATATACGCCTTGCCAATAATATCTTAGATCATAATAAATCATAAGTAATCATAGTCTGTCATCCGTGTACTTTGGTCTTAGTGTGTTTTGTACACAACTGTATGTAAGTAGTTCGTTTGGCGTCTACCTGTACGTCTTGGTACAAGAATAGTAAACTAAAAAAAAAGAACTATGTAGATAGCTCTGCATTGTCTCGTTCCCAGCACAATAGTCCTCACCAAACCACTAAACCTCATACTTCGGTGCGCGGTTTGTGATATTAACAAGACACCAAAGTATGAGGTCCGGGGTTTGAGAAGTAGGTAAAAGGCTGGGCATGAAATTTTTTTTAATTGTAATAGTCTTCAACTTATGTATTTTTTCAAAAGCTCACTAAATGGGATATTGACATCGGCCTCGAAGACTTGATTGTCCTAGCGAACATGTCAGAACATCAATATCTCACAGTACATGTTGTAGGTGTATGTATATGGGCGCCTTGTCTTTGCGGAATTGGGGCCAGAAATGAGGCTTCTAAAGGTCTAGAGTCTAAATACAACATCGGGATGCTTATGCGTATGACGCACGCCCACTACCTATTGCTCATGCATTGCATTGCACAATAAATATTCACCTCATTCGTATCGGATCTCGACTTTGAATAGTACCCATGTTGCTCATTGCAGGTATCGACCAATCAATCGATTCTATGGTTGTTTTAGCTGGCCTACTTAATTTAGCCTTGTCTGTCTCTCGTTTAATATGTACCCCGCATCAGCCAGCGCATAGGCCTACCGAACCCAGCAATCCATGATCATGGAGGTTGATCTAATCACGGAGTAAAGATTCTGTATTAATATAGCGTGGTACAGACAATTTCATTAGGTTCTCAAGCGGTGTTTTGTTAGATATTAAGGCATTTTCATAGACGTTGTATTCGTACTATGGTGAAAATCATTGTTCAAAGTTGACCCCGCAAAAAATGAATTTGTGTGTATTTTGAGGTGTTTCTCGGAAGGGCTTCAGAAGTTATCAACGTGGATGATCACACGACGACAGCTCTCTGAGAAAGTCGATGGGTTAACATCTCTGTCCTTCGCCATAGGTATCACTGCTACTTCAGTCACCAGTTTTAATAACTATCACATTCGATAGCAAATCCCACCTATTTAGAGTGCCTTGGCCCAGTGACAGGAGGTTTCATTCGGTAATCGTCGTCAATATCGCAAATTCATTGTGAACTCAATAGCAAGGTAGGCAGTAATTTTACATTAAGGCCGTGTGGTAATCCTAACTTAGAAGGATAAGTAGAAGAAAATCTAGAAGAAACGATCTTCCCATACCTGAGCTTGAAGCATTCGGAGCACTAGATGTGACAATTCAATAGTCCTCTGCCTTGTCCTCCAACTCCATGTCCATTTTCCACTAACTAATCCTCCAGTTTCTGGGCAAGAACGCCTTTCAGTTTCGTAGGTCGAATATATTCCCTTCCGCCTCATTATGCCATACCACTTTTCGTCTACCAGAAGATCTTTTGCAGCATTGTAGGAAGTAATAACTCGAAAAGAAATTATCGTGCTAACGATCCAACATCTTTGATGAGCTAATATTGTCGTACCAGAGACCCAGGATACAAACCTTCGTGTATATAATCTTGAGAATCTTTTATAACGCCCTGGGAACTCACAAGCCTTTGTATCCAACGGGAGAAATTGCCATTACACACCGTCACTAGCAATATATAAGTCGGCCATTTAAACGACGCACAGCTCGCACAATCTCTTCACGATGTATTATCATCGATAGTCTCATATATCGCAAATTAGTTCAGCCGCTCCCAGCGGGTAGCCACATAGGCATTCCTTCCAACCAGAGAATCCTAATACAGCCCGTCGGTATGGCCCAGCATTAGTAATTTACTGAAGTAAACATGAAAAAGAAGCGTAGGGATGGTCTGTCGATGGTTGGTGGTGAACAGGGGCACACGACAGTACTAGTTACAAGTTAATATTTCACTCGCATGAGAGGATATTTACTGCTCCATAAGGCGCTGGGAAAAGTACAAGGATAAAGTTATGCATCAGGTATCCTCAGCTAGAGAGGTTTCCAAGTAGACCACACTCTGGCAATCTAATCTAATCATCATGGACATGGCATTTTGATCGCGATTGTCACATGACTAACTCAGACATATAACGAATTTCTACTGTAAAAGCTGAGGTAAGCCGCCTGTTTTATGCGTCCATATAAACGCACCAAGAATGTTCGGCCCGGTCAACGAAGGGGTTTTTTTTTTCATGAATCAACTTCCGTCTTGGGGAACATAACATATACAGGACCCCATATTCCTCATTGCGATCTGAGTAGCAAAATCCGAAGGTATAGTGCTACTTGGTTCCCATTCGGGTTAACCAGTGGAGCCTCAGGTTTACACTTTTACTGACACTGAACAAGTATCTCAGCTTTACGGTGACATCTACTGACTAATCCAGGGGAAATCACCCTGGTCACTTCCCCTGCAGGAGCAATTTTGAACATACCTACATCAGTAAGTCTACCTGATCTTCACACCACACAAATATTTTTAAAATTACTTAGCTTAAGCCCATGGATTGTTTCTTAGATTGTACGGTTCTTTAACTATCCACATGTAGATTTGCCTTAGTCCGTACGGCCGTAACAGCCTGTGTGTGTGCCACCCGTCAGTGTACAAAAAACACCAAGAAGAAGACATGGCTGACAGACTAGATCATTTTCCTGATGGAATTGTCTTCCAGGCATGTACGATTCAGCCATTCAACCCATTTACACTCCTCTTGATCAAATATTATAAGTTGGGTTACCAATTAAAAAGCAACAATATCAGCAGATTTCTCCCAAAATATTCGAGAAATTCTTGTAATTTCTAATACTAAATCACATAAACAATGTGGTTAAAAGAAGGCATTCCATGCATGGCCGTCTTGGATAGTTATATATAATAAGCTATTCATGACCTCTTATTATCTGTCTGCAAACCTGTTGATAATATGTACATATATTTCCAGACGACCACTGTCCAGATATCAGCATCAAAGTTTGATCAAGCTTTTGGGGCCAAACGTAGTCCCTTTACCATCATGGTTTATAACCTCAAAAATTGGAATATGATATTCTAAAATAAGGGCTGAAATCCTTTGTCAATTTTCCATCTTCAACTTCAATATCCTTCAAATTACGAGAGTGCACAGACTCTGCAGGAACCTACGCCGCACACCCTAGAAGTTACCTAAGAAGTACCTAAGTACTCCACAAATACCAATATGCACCAAGTAGATGTCATGGTGCTTCTGGGACACTACGCTAGAGTTAGCTGTTCGTCGCGTTGATGTACCTACCACATGCATGCAATCATGCCCGTGTGCATGCAGGTGCGATGTTGCAACGTGCAAGGAAAACCTTGATAACAACAGTTTGTTGTTTTCTGATATCAGAATTTGCACGGTTTTGTGTTTGGAATCAAAGGAATGTGGACAATTCAAAAAAGGGCAAATTTTGCCACAAATCGAATGTGTTGTGATAGCTCTTAGGCTGCATTTGATGTGGGGTATGCACTAAATATTAACATGTTTCAGAACAAAAGTGTCGTGACAAAGGTGTGAAATAAGTAAGCTTCCGTCTTGCGCATGCCTATGTATTGTTTTCGACCAGCGCCACGCCAAATAAATTACAGAGTTTTGTGCGGAGACTCCTTAGGTTCCTGATGAGTAATTTGAATAGAGTTTCTGGATCACGGACCACTTTATGGCCAGAGCTCTTTATTAAGGCCTCCTTGGGCCTTCACAACGCAGTCATACATCATAGCCAGTTCAGTTATATGCTTGCCTCTGTATCAATTTGAGAGGCCTGAAAATACATATACTGGCTGATACATGTCACTTGCATATAAGTAGAGTACAATACACCAGACTCTTTCTGCCTCCTCACATATCATCCTTTGTCAGGTCCCGATCCCCTTGCAGCAGCATCCAGTCAACAATCGTTGTGCCTCTGTGCAGCTGTCCTATCGTCGATAGTAAACGCCAGCTATCGTCAGCCATCGTCTCATATCAGGGTGTCAGCCAGTCACTGGCGTGCACTCGAGCAGCTAAGCACACCCTTCCTCCTCCACCAGTCGCAGTAGCTTTCCTCACTGGGATCGTCCACTAGTGATTAGATATTCGTACACCACCTCCCACAAAGCCCACCCTCTTTTCAAATCTATTGGAAACGGTAGCCCCTTGCACCCCCTCCCCCTCCAGCCCTCCGTCAGGCACTACATACTCAGTGCTGACAAGTTTCTGCCTGGCACCAAGGGAACCTCCTCCCGCAGTACTGTAGCACATGTTTTCTGTGTGTAGGTACCACCTTGTCCAGGTTTCCTGCAGTGCACTGCTCGTGTACTGCTGGTGCCTGCGCAGTGCTGAAGCGCTGTTCTGATTCTTCTTCTTTGTCTTTAGTTTGAATATAGATACACACTCGTGCATCTCAACCCCACAACGGCACCAGCGACCGCGTCGCAACCGCGACAACAATATCTTGAGTCCTTGACTTGTTCTTCTCAGTGCAAGAACCCGGAAAAAGGAAAGAGAAAGCACTGCAACCCTGCCATCCCTGCAACCCTGCACACAGAGCCCCTCCCAAGAAACTAGAGCTCCGACCGTAGCCAACCCGCCGTTTCGCCGACTCTCAGGAACCACTTCCCGCCGCTGACTGCCCCTCCTCCTCCCCTCCTCCCCCGGCGTCGTCATATCTTGTTGATATTCATTGGGCCTATTGTTCAACATTCATTTCAGTGCTGTTACTATCTTGTTCCAGCAGCATCTTCTTCCTCGGAAAGCTACGGCAGCTACAGCTGTGCGCTTTCACACCGATAGCGCCGTGCAACTGCATAGGACTCCATCTCGGTGGTCACACATAACAGGGCTCAAGTTGCAGTCTCAAGTCTCGACTCGCGAGTTGCCAGGCCACCATCGCCACAAATTTTTGTCTACTATCGTGCCCGATTTTAATTTCAAGGTGGATCATCGAGAATCTGCTGTTGCGTAGGTCCCGTTGTCAACGACCGAACATCTGCAACTCGCATATCACATAAGTTTAACAACTTTTTCTTGTTTCATCGCAAAGTTGGCATTCTCTGTGGACTACTTTGGAACTCGGGGGATCCTGAGATGACCGGAAGTCAACGGCCCTCAACACCTGCTTTCCGGGCAGTGAATGTTATGGAGATCACATCTAGTGATGTAGCAGATGAACAAATGGCTGCTATTTCATCACTTACCGCACTGAGTGAGGCTGCGCCACAGTATGAATTTGACGAGACAAATCGAATCGGTTCCTCACAACCAGTATTTGGCACTGAGAGTACACAAACTGTGTCGCCGGAGGATTCAATAATGATGAGGGATGGTAGCGACCTGGGCACGGAGAAAGCCCATAGTAATGCGGATAGTACAGAAACTACCGAGACATCAGCAAAGCCTGGGAAAGCGAAGAAAAAGAAAGGATCGAAATTCCACTGCGAGGGCTTTGGAGACTGTAAATTAACATTTACTAGAAGTGAGCACCTCGCAAGACATATCCGGTAAGTTGTAACACCTACAATAGTAATACTATTATGTCTACCATTTTCATTATCCAATCTCTAACTTACATTTTAGGAAACATACGGGCGAACGACCTTTTATGTGTCATTGTGGGCGATGGTTTTCTCGTTTAGACAACCTTAGACAACATTCTTCCACCGTGCACGCCGACGAAGAAATACCAAACGACTCCTTGGCTGCCACAGGCACTCGGTACCAACGCCATCTGCGTACCGAGAGAGTACGCCAACCCACCCGCTCACGGGCACAGAGTTTGAGTGATGTCCAGTCTCCAGAACCACAGGCCAAACAGGCCCAAGCACCAGTCAAGTTAGCTTTATCCACAGCAGAACGACCAACCAGACCGCGCCCTGATCCCTTAATATTGCCGCATGAAACACAAGAGGACCCATCTTTTAACCAATATCGAAGTCAAACCCCACCAGAGTCTCCAGCATCTTTAGCAACCACTTCATACCATCGTTCTGGGACTACCTACCGTCAACGGGCAGCACCTTATCCACCGCCACTATCTCAAGCTGCCTCTCCTACACTAACCCCTACTAGGCGTGGAGGCAACCTCGATAGCCCTTTTAGTACACCAAACAATTCTGCCCGAAATTCACTCAATTTATCGGCATACAATGCAGCTGAACATTTGACTTCAAATCGACGATTATCTATGCCAGCACCCCCAACGCCATCTCTCTTTGACAGTAGATCACTAGCTCTACCTATACCCAGTGGGTCACCAACAGCATCAGAGCAATCTTTGGATTCTAGACGAGATTCTGTTTCATCACTCGCCTCCGAGGACCGCAGGAAGACATGGCATGTAACAGGATTCAATCCCCAGGGATACCAAAATCCAATACCAAGAGATGTATTGTCTCCTACTACACGCAGCTTTGCACGTGCATCATTGCAAGGAGGTACAACTGATACCTCAATTGCACATGGTCGATATCAATTGCCAAGCATAAACCATATACTTTCAGAACCCAGCCCTGCTCTGCCTGCTAGTCCAATTGCGTCAGCTCTACCCGCTGCTCCGTCAACTCCTTCTACTCCTGATCAGCGCAGGGAGCATAGAGTATCCTGGGCAGGTGTTCCAAACGATCCAACCAAACAACAAATACCAATGGATTGGAATAGGACCCGCCCCGAAGGTGTGGCTACTCGTCGAGTAGCCCCCGGACAGATGAGATCCAGTCATGGTCGATCGGTCAGCAACATTGAAACAAAAAGGTGGGGAGTAGTTCACCAAAGTAACCCTTTTTCTGGACCATGGTTCGATCGTGATAGACGGGAATCTATGCAGCATAATACGCCAATCCCACTATCACTGGAAAACACACGCAACTCGGGATGTTATGGAGGTGGGGCGAGTATATCAAGTCCAAGAGAACATAGGCAATCGTTTGGGAGTTCAAACGACTCTAACGTCAGCGAGGGAATAAACACACCTATAGCATCCAGTATTGAAGTTTCTCAGCCGAGAATCCTCGGCGAGCCAGGAGACATATTTCATTCAGAGGTGAATACTTCTAATATTTTTCAGAAGCCGAGAAGATATACTCACACGAATGCCCAGAGCCCCGAAAAGGATGATCATGAAAGTTCATGTTCTATGAATGGCATTGAAAGTACAGGCAGAGCTATAACCCCAGTGGTCGTTCATGACGACAGAAAACATTGGAACACATCCCGGGAACCCAAGATTCGACCTGCGGTGTATGCCAATGTCTCCCGCCTTGACGCATTGGTTTCTGTAGCAACTGGTGCAGCAAAGATCTGATACTCCACAACATATACCTGAATTTACAAAGAACTCATTTCAAATAGTATTCTGGTTGCAAATTTATTGATAAAATGCATCCCATGTTGAAAAAGGATATCTTAACAATATATTGTCTTGTATTTCTCTTATCAAACGACCCATCATGTACAAACTTTCGTTACTATTAACTGGTCTCCTGCTGTATGATGAAATTGGCCTCGGATTGGATTTTTTCTATTGTCTTATATCTGTCGCTAAGCACGGTGTAGAATTCCTCAATGATTTCCACCCTTTTCTATATTTTTTTTCTTTGTCTGGATATGTTTTTCATGTTCTTGGTTTTGACTACATTACTTATCTTCAGCAGCATATTTGGAGAAGTTGGGCTGAAGAATTACGATTCGTTGCGACAGGCGTCTGAATATGGGGTTTGGTTACCACGATTTGAACGAATATTATGAGTTACGAGCGCCCGATGACTGCGATTACATCTCCTTGTCTTTGATCCTGTTATGACCTCCGGGCGGAGTCTCTTTGGAATTTGCATTGCCTCTATTCTGGGTTTGGTTATTTGGGAATTCTGCTGGGTGTTTTTTGGTTGGTTGGCTGGTTTTTGAAATTGAATCTTTGAATTATTTTGAACAAACTTTTTGTACACAAGGCGAGTGTACCGGAAGAGATGGGAGCCTTTTTATCAACTTACTGTTCAATCAATAGGGTATAACTCGGCGCAAAGGGGGGGGGGGTTATAGTCATTATTTTTTGAGTTATGCGCTTTTTGGCACGTTTGGTGTGGGATCTGTCGTTCTACTTTGCTGTACTCTGTCAATATATGCAATAGCTTTGATATTCGCTGAAGCATCCCCCATCTTCGCATGAGGAAACGTTTTTAACACAATAGACAGTCTGCTATTGCCTATTGTCTAGTTGGCAATGCCTTGATTACTCTCTATATATATATTCGAGTGGCATTGTATCTAATGATCGATGCCAAGGTAGTAGGCTTTTGCATCTCGTAATGTACCCATGCAGACCCCACGTAAACCCATGCATATGTTGATCAGCCCTCCTATCACTTCACGAAGAACTTTACTAATGGTTGTATGTTTTACTCCCTCATCAGCTTGAGTTGTAATTAGCAAAGACGGAAGTCTTGAATCACTGTCCTACTACATCGTTTTGGTGCACTATCCTTTGTTAAAGAGCATCAAATCATTGATTTATAGTTTCAATAATTGCTGCAACTATAGGTTGCCAATACCAGTTGACTTAGACATAACTTTGGCCTAGTCTATCCTTTTATAAAGTGTAAGAATATCTATATTCCCATCTGGCTATGTTTTAGTCGGACAAAAGGGGGTAATAGTCTTCATATGAAAAGAGAATCTTCGAGGATGGGATGATGTCGGTGAGTATAAAGATGTTCATTACGGCCCGGGATAACTATATTTCTAGATTGAATGACTAAGTTAATACTAATGATACTGCAGCCATAATCAAAACAATATATAGCCACAAGGAAGTATTATGACGTTCTCCGAACTTATCTTACATTAACTAACGTTTACAGTTTGCTATAAACTTTTTAACCTCGTCAATCCGACAGATAATAACCTAAATTTAGTAGTAGCCGTACGTCTTGTGTAGCTGCAAGCTGCTTCAGTGAGCTCGCGGGTTTGAGATATACTCAATGGCATCAAATATAAGTTGACCATGGTAAGGCAAGACCAATGGCTTGTGGGGTTATGCTACGTTGATAGGGTTTTCTCCGGTGATGGTTGATAAGAGTGCTCTTCATAACCTTCAATCAATCAAAAGGTAAACAAAAAAGCTATAATATACCAGTTGCTAGCTCCTACATCCAGCATCTATTCGTAAGTAAAAGACGCCCTGGGGTGCTGAGTCACGTCGTGAATGCTCCCCTATCGGCAGTCGGCGACAACGGCAGCAGGCAGCAGACAGAACTAGCTGCGTCATTTACTTGCCGGGATTGCGGACACTAAGAGCACTACCTGTCGGCATCCCTCCACTTCTGTTGCAAATCTGCAAAACTAATCAGTCATGGCCGGAAACTGCCTTCTTCCGTATCCGCTGACGGACGCTCATCCAGTGCGCCCCTCCTCGTTGCTCCCGGCCATCACTACTACCACCACCGCTCTCCTCCAATCCATAGCTGTCGCCTGTGTCCATCGATGCAACTATGGCAGCGACGTTCAATGCCTCGCATGTCGAGTACGATGGCCATGCCTTCAACGAAACGTTGATGCACGAGTTCAACTACACAATCTGGGACAACGGCACGCTCTCGAATTCCTCCTTCTGCTACTTGGTGTTTGGGCGCTACGAGGCGTATATGCTTCCCAACGGCTCTGTGATTAACGGTACGAAATGCGAAGCGCCTGTGCGGCCTATCCACATACGCGGAAGTCTTGGAATTGCATTCGGAGCACTATATGGCCTCATGATCATCCTCGCGCTTGCGTGTCTCAACAAGCACGGCCGGATGTATCTCCCCGCTGAGAAGAACTTTCGGCTGGTATCACGGCGCTGGCCATGGTACTGGATGATTTGCGCGGCGACGTGTGGAATTGTGTCGGGCATGACAAGCATTGACGTCGATCGGAATTACCTCCAGGGCACAGCGCTGATTCTACAAAATATCTTCTACTATGTGATGCTACCGGCAATGTTGGCTAGTATTTGGGAGATGACCCGCCACTGGGGCAGCATGTGTGAGCGTATCATGGCGGACGAGGACCCTTTTAGATTCCACCACGATGATCGCCGGGCAAAGATTGAGTTCTACACCCCGTTGGTATTTTATTTATTTGGGTTCTTGGTGAGAACCCTTTCCCGACGCCGAGGTTACTCGGATGTGAAATAAAAATACGCAAATACGAGATTCAACGTAATTATTTTGGCCATACAAAATTATCTGTGCAAAGGTCTGAGATCTCTGTTTACAGACTATTTACTATGGCCAAACACTAATTAGTGTGTCTCACGCAAATTTATTTTATACACAAGTACGTATAGAACCAGCTAACACAAGCCGTATCATGATAGACATTCTTTCTCTCCGTTCTTCGTTCCTGGACCTCAATCCCTAAAGCCTACGCCAACTACGCATGGGCCGAAAAATCATCTACCGACCCGCGCTTCCGTGCATCCTCAATCTTTGCGCTGCTGGCCTTCTTCGTCATTAACTTCTCCGTGGGTGTGACCTGGCACTACTATCCTACCGTGGGGCGTCGCATCCCACCAAAAATCCCAATTTGTCTCTGCTTCATCTTTGTGCGTATTGTCTATAATATTGCTGTAGCCTGGGACTATGACATTGGGCCGCTCAAGTTTGATGCACCTGAGACATACATCTACATCCTGGGCTATCTCCCGGTCTTTGGTTGCATGTTGGCGATGGTGGTCGGCGGTTGGCAGCAGACGAACGACGATCTGATGATCAAGAAATTGCGCCGCCAGCGGGAGCTAGATACCGATCGTGACTTAGGAATCAGGCGAGGTAAAGAATTGATGCAGATGCCAAAAACAGGGGTGTGAAGAAAATTTCCCGCTGGCGTAAGACTGCGCAGTTGTTAATCTTATCTAATATTATTTTACTTTCTATTTTTAAAGGTAAGCAAGAAATAAAGCTTCGCCACAAATAAGATACTGCATATATATATCCCAGGGCTGTCTTTTGCTTCTATTTCTTTAGAATTTTCAACAGAATGCAGCATGTGAGTCATTTGAAGAAGACAGTCGATTGCCGTTCATCCGGTGATGCCGTGACTTCCAGATAAAGACAATTTGAACGTGTGAAGGTTGCGCTAGGGCGTTGCGGGGTATCAAATGTATATGTATAAATCCGAGTGTAATCTTGAGTGTCAGACTACATCTGGCGGCATTGCATCATGTAAATGCACTCGCATTGACAATTCACATGTCGTATCAGCAACAGGTTGATATATTTGCAGTTTTATTAATGATTGCATAGCTCTAACCATGAATTGTACGTGAACTGCTTTACCTAAACCGTATAAACTCAACATGAGTAATTCGAGCGGTCCGCCGGTGGATAATTGCCCCAGACTTGAGAACGCTAAATGAAGCCCCAAACATTGCAGTATTGTATTTACAGCTCTAATACACATTTGGGAGATAGTTAGAGGCAAGACCTTGGTTCGGTCATCGCTAAATCTACCAAACCGAGTTTTGGAACAGACAGTTGCAAACCAATACCTGCATAGCATTCAATTCAACCAACTAGATAGACTGGGAAATTAAAGAGTTATCATTCAACCACGCTGAATTTTATAGATCTGTTGCCAACTGCACATATGCATGTGACTTCCGCACATCATGTACCCAACAATTCTACCACAATCTAGATGAAAGGTCATCGAGTACTAAACTTAGCAATGATATCTGAAGAACCGGGACACCTCCCAATTTACACCAGAGACTGCTGTTTTCAACATCCTACCAGCACCACACAACACTAACTAAATAGAGAAATTTCCTAAGTTTATCTAAGGATGAATTAAACATGTGGAGAAAGTTTCTCGCCAATGGTTTTTTTTTTCACATCATGTGCTAGGATGGAATACCGGGCAACCAAAGTGTCGACATGCCGAAATCTCACGATTTTGCATGGGAACCCCGCTCGGTTACCACACCGACACACTTTGGACTCGTACAGGCTCTCCAACGAGACATAGCTTCTTATCACTAACTGAATTAATGGAGATACCTATTTCCTCTATATAGTTCAATGGACGGGTAGATGAGCAGCTCAGGAGGGACAATCGCACGTTTACATAGATAAAAGGTTCACACCGCATTTTTTAGAATCATGCTTCATAGCACATTCACAATAGTTAACCAAACTATAAGAGAACCGTAGTTTGAACATTTTCTGTATTAATTATACCACGGGGTTTTAAAGACCCACAGTGCGATGATCGGGGCAAGAATATTTCAGCACAGTATCGATGAAATTCCGTAGTAACTACATATCCTGATGCAATTTATGATATGCTTCAACCATAGTCCAAACAAAACATAGTTGTACCTACGTCAATCTAGGGCTATATATGATGACTGAAAGCGGGAAATCGTAACTCCATAGATTCGTAAATACAGAAAAAAAAGAGACCTTAAAACCCAAAAGAAAATAAAGGAAAACGCTGTTTTTCGAATCATCCCCCATGCGTAAAAAGAAAAGTTTTGTACGAAAATGCACAACACGAATTAAAAGTAATTTTTAGAAACAGAACTTGAAAGGATACAAGCCGAAGATCCGACATTCTGTAAAATTCCATACCCTGTCTCGTGTCTAAATCCGGGAAAGCATTTAGTCGACCTCCTCCACCTGAGGACCATCATCACCAGCGGGAGGACCACCAGCACCGGCACCAGGGAAGCCGCCAGGAGCACCAGGCATGCCTCCAGGAGGAGCACCACCTTGGCTCTGGTAGAACTTCATCATGATGGGGTTGGCGATACCCTCAAGTTCCTTCTGCTGAGACTCGAACTCATCCTTGGTGGCAGTGGTGTTGTTGTCAAGCCATTCAACAGTCTCGTCGATAGCCTTCTTCAATTTCTCTTTGTCGCCAGCGTCAAGCTTGTCGCCGACCTTGTCGTCACTGAGGGTGTTACGGAGCGAGTAGGCATAGGATTCAAGACCGTTCTTGGCCTGAATACGATCGGCCTCGGCCGCATCCTCCTCTTTGTACTTCTCAGCTTCAGCCAGCATGCGCTCAATCTCCTCTTTCGAGAGACGGCCCTTGTCTATACATAGTTAGAATTGGACTTCATTAAATTGTAACAATGTGAAAACTTACCATTTGTGATAGTGATCTTGTTGGTCTTGCCGGTACCTTTCTCAACGGCCGAGACGTTGAGGATACCGTTAGCGTCAATGTCGAAGGTAACCTCGATCTGAGGAACACCACGAGGTGCAGGAGGAATGCCGGTGAGCTCAAATTTACCAAGCAAGTTGTTGTCCTTGGTACGAGCACGCTCACCCTCAAACACCTGAATCAACACACCAGGCTGGTTGTCTGAGAATGTGGAAAACACTTCAGACTTCTTGGTGGGAATGGTAGTGTTTCGCTTAATTAGTGCAGTCATAACACCACCGGCGGTCTCAATACCGAGAGACAATGGTGCCACATCAAGCAAGAGGATTTCCTGAGTCTTAGATGAAGTGTCACCAGTAAGGATAGCAGCCTGGACAGCTGCACCGTAGGCCACAGCCTCGTCAGGGTTGATGGACTTGTTGGGCTCCTTTCCATTGAAAAAGTCGGAAACCAGTTTTTGAATCTTGGGGATACGAGTGGAACCACCAACGAGCACGATCTCGTGGACCGACGACTTGTCGATCTTAGCATCACGAAGAACACGTTCGACAGGCTCCATAGTAGAGCGGAAGAGATCCTGGCAAAGTTCCTCAAAGCGAGCCCGGGTAATCGAAGTGTAGAAGTCGACACCTTCAAAGAGAGAATCTATCTCAACTGAAGTCTGTGCAGACGAAGAAAGGGTTCGCTTTGCCCGCTCACAAGCAGTTCGAAGACGACGTAGAGCACGAGCATTCGAAGTGAGGTCCTTCTTGTGCTTGCGCTTGAATTCTTGCACGAAGTGGTTCACCAAGCGATTGTCGAAGTCCTCTCCTCCCAAATGAGTATCACCAGCAGTGGCCTTCACTTCAAAGATACCTTCTTCGATGGTCAACAAAGACACATCGAAAGTACCACCACCAAGATCGAAAATGAGCACGTTTCGCTCACCAGTGGTCTTCTTATCAAGACCATAGGCAATAGCGGCGGCAGTAGGCTCGTTGATAATACGAAGAACGTTGAGACCAGCAATCATACCAGCATCCTTGGTGGCTTGACGCTGGGAATCATTGAAGTAGGCAGGAACTGTGACAACAGCGTTGTTGACAGTGCCACCAAGGTATGACTCGGCTGTCTCTCTCATCTTGGTAAGAACCATTGAGGAGATCTCCTCGGGGGTGAAGGTCTTTGTCTCTCCTTTGAATTCGATCTGAATCAATGGCTTTGTGGCATTGTCGATGATCTTGAAGGGAAAGTGCTTCATATCGGCTTGAACTTCCGCATCAGCGAATTTCCGTCCAATCAAACGCTTAGCGTCGAAGACGGTGTTATGTCTACGAAACAATGTCAGTATTAAAGTGTTTATGAATACTGTAATTTCAGGAAAGTCTTACGGGTTCATCGCAACTTGATTCTTTGCAGAATCACCAATCAGACGCTCGGTATCTGTGAAAGCGACCTAATCAAAGAAATAAATTAGTGATGTGTTTCGTGGTATAACAGCATGAGGCTGATGATGGTGGGGTATAGTGGGGTATTTTGCAACCACCCAACGAAAGAACAAAAGATGTTGATGGAGAAATTGAACTTACAAATGATGGAGTTGTTCGGTTTCCCTGGTCATTTGCAATGATTTCGATGCGGTCATCGCGGAAGACACCTACACAAGAGTAGGTGGTCCCCAAATCGATACCAACAGCAGCTACCATTGTGACAGATGAAGTGTTGTTGTTATAAGATGTTAGAGGTGGGGGGGAGGTTATAAGAAAATTCGTAGAGTCGAATAACAGTCAAGTTATTGCGTGGTGTTGTTTGAGAGGATGAATGTTCAGTGGAGTCGAAGAAAGCAAGAGCGGGGCAGGCAGGATTTACTTTATAGCTGGATTTGGGGCGGCGTGAGGCAGGAATAACTGAGTTGCGTTGCTGCGAGTAGGCGCTAGAAATGATTCGAAGCCTCCATCGGGATCTATGA
Source organism: Geopyxis carbonaria (assembly GCA_024516215.1). NCBI lineage: Eukaryota > Fungi > Ascomycota > Pezizomycetes > Pezizales > Tarzettaceae > Geopyxis > Geopyxis carbonaria. Next base: position 70,912 of record JAJJXG010000053.1, on the reverse strand, counting down.
GCTTCCACCGCGTCTCTGGGCTTCCACCACCCACCAGAAATTTCCAGTGGGCCCCTGCACCTCTTACTAGTTAAGAAATTGGGCCGCATGCAATTGTTATCAACGAAAAAAAAAATACACAAATTGGGCAGACAAACTCCAGCCGAGACTTCGCTGAGTCTTTCGCAGTGAGCGGATCGCTACACGATCCGTCTGCTTGTCTATCGCTGCATCCTGTGATAATCGTTGCGAGTACATTCCACAATGTTCGGCAAAATGACGTAGTAGCTTCAAGAATCAATTGAGTACAGTATAAAGACTACACTATTGTCGACAGAATGCTAATTTTGAACACATGTACGAGAAATCTAAGTTTAAATTACAGATGGAGCTCTTCAAACTCACTCTACTTGCATCGCGTTAGATGCAGTTTCTGAATAGTACCAAGACATAAAATATCGAGGCTTCATGCATGGCCATAGCTTGAGGTAGCTATAGCTTGATGCATACTCTTCCTGGTCCGTAGTGCACTGTACATGTATGTAGAGTACTCTGCTCTACTCTACTCAGAACTGATTTAAAACAAAACAAAATGCACGTAAATTTCTTTTAAGGCGGCCGAGCAGCACACCCCAAAAGTATGTACCTCATCAACCACAACAACTCTAAAATTTTCGGACAAGGAAATTATTTGAAAAACTATCAAGTACTTGCTGTACGCCAGCCACTGTTTGCTTCTCAATTATGGCCTGCGTTGACTCGAACAGTAATTTGAGCTGACTTGTATCTTAAGGTTACTATCAGCTACATGTAGTACTTTACTGTAAAACCCTTGGCTAGTAAAATTCTAATGAGACTCGCTGGTGCTAGCCACTTGCTGAACTTGATGGAATATGATTGCAACCAGTTCAGATTTGATTTGATTCTCTGACTTCCACTGTGGTACATTCAGTCGGAGCCGTTAACTTTTCGTGATAAGCTACCAGTGTTTTTACCGTGTCCTGAATCCGGATCAGGTAAAACACTAATTACTATGCCGCGTTTTGAAGGTAAATTTACCGCGAAATTTTGACATATTGTCGAAAATTTAGGGTAAATTATTGATTTTTTACGGTAAATTTACCATGAAACGACAATAAAGAAATGAAGTAGTCGCGATAAAGTTAAACAGTGGAATACAGTAAGCTTATCACTTTCAGCACATGTAATTTGATCGGTTTCAGCACATTGGTGCTATATTACTGTATAAGCTACATGAATTGCCACGGTGCCATCTGGCACCACTGAGTGGTATTGAGCATTGAAACGATGTATAGATTGATGTTAACCTAGTGGACAGCTCAGAGAGGTAGAGTCCCACTGTCCCGAATCATCGCTGTCCCCAAGTCATTGAGTACGCTGTACCGAGTCATTCCCGAGTCTTCCAGTCTGCTATTCCCGGGTCAGTAAGTCCTGCAGCCGGTTGTCTAGTCATCAATCCCACTGTCATCGCTGTTCACAAGCCATCAATCGTTGCTAACTTAGTCAACATCAGCAGTAGCAATGAAAATAGAGATGGGGTAAAGTGTTCCAGCAGTACTTACCAAGCTTCTAGGACAGTAGGAAGTTGATGACTCGAGGAATAACGTTGATTCGGGACTTGGACTGCGGGACTTGACTGGCAGTAGATGACGTTATACTATGTCAAAAACATATACAAAAACTCATACCAATAAGGTAAGTTACTTATATACCGAGACTGTAATTTTCTATACCCACCACATATTTGTTGCACCACAGGGGCGCATATATCAACCTGGAGCCATCTAAATTGTACTCTACAAGTTTATCCATGCTGATCTGCATAAGTCGGGTTGTTTTTTTCACAGAAACTGATACAGATAGTTTGTAGAGTACAACAAGGGCTTGCCCAAAACGAATCATGTTATGGTGCTATCAATTATTGGGAAAGTTTACCCCAGCGATCCACTTAATTTGACCATGAATCGATGGTTTCAGAGATGCCCCATTTTTTACCATAGCACTTCAAGTGGACGGTTCGGAGGATAGACTCCCGCGACGAGCACCTCAGTTATTGGCTCTGCTTATTTTTATTCACGCTCTTTACTTACAATCTAGGTAACTATAAAGTTTGTGCAAGTTTCCTTTTGGCCCAGACTTAACTATCCAATTTTTCGTATAACTGTCAATTGTATGGCCTACACAAGCTATTGAGTTTCCCTGTTATCAGTATAACCATCCAACTCGTGTAAATGTAGTTTTAAAAACTCATGCTTGTTCTTCCATCTGATCTGTGTTTCGGCAAATCCAGTAGATTCCGAAGGGGGTGGAGGGGGGTCGGTAATCTAGACGCTCATTAGAAAATGGACTTTGGAGTTGACGAGCGATTCACCTTGGTAATTAGCATGGCAGTGCTTGCCTCTGCAATGCCGTATATCAACACACCAAGAAGTGGGACCTTGAGAATCAGATAAAACCCCACACCAAATCCTGGAAAATATCAGCCAACTCTCTCTGCGAGTGGGAAGTGAGTGTAACCAAATAATAACCCTTGTCTCTCTCGAAACCATTCTTTTTTCTGTTCTTTAGTGAATTTAATTCTGGAAAAATATGGTTCCAATAATTCACGCATGAGACTCCGGCTCGAAAAGAATCCCTGTAGGAAAATTATCATCCATCTCTTCGGTAGGAAAAACCCTGTGCCGAATATGACGGACGCAGGCATTATTCCAACTGCTTCATTGAAAGCATAGAAGGACGTAACCGGAAGTACAAAACTGAATATGCTTCAGTAAATTCGTCCCCAAATTATTCAAGGGTTTAAACTCACGGCCCAATATATGGCAAAAAACTAAGCATGTACACCATGAATGATAGTCCCGCACGCCTTGCATACCGTTTCCCATACTGGATAGCAGCCCGATAAGTTGCTTTCTTCATTTTTTCTGGCCGATGTCCTGGAGTTTGATCTATATTTTTTTCGTACTTACTGAGCGTAGGACAATATAGCGGTCTCAATTTCGAGGGATCTTCTGTTTGATGTTTGATTGTGTAGGTATGGTCGACCCACTCTAGCGATTTCATAAACCTATAAAAGTCATTTAAGCTCCCTAAAAGCTGTAATCAGTGATACCAACATGTCATCTAAAGTAGGTGTAATATATCGCATCATGCTCATCATGAATAGTGGCAATTGCAGCACACTTTTTTCAATGAATTCAAGACCAGAAATGACAGAAGTGTCCCATTGCAACGTTTGCAAGTCCACAAAATATCCTAAGACCCAAAGTAATAGCCGAACAATAAATATTGGCGCAGAAATAATAATTCGAATCGCTATTCCAGATATTACAGCAATAGCAGCTTGTTTATAATGTGTATTGTTGAAGAGTTTCGGGTTTTGGAGCGCTCGATAAGCTTAACGAACTGTTAATAAAATGAGCGCATAGTTATGAGAATATATCGAAAACTAAAATCAAAAGGAAATATGTACCCCCCACAAGTGTGAGCTGCGCGCCCCGAATGATTGCATTTGGATCGAAGTTTGACATTTTGTCAGGTCGTACTGACAATTGTCTCAGTAGCGATTTGGTTTGGATATACACTAAAGGCACACCCATGCATGCAGTCGCAACTTTCTTGAATGCAGGTTACCAACATCGATTATATCATCATAGTGCGAGTATAGTTACATACATCAGTCGCCAGCAGCCCTCTCAATCAACGCTACGAGAAAATTCCACCAAAAAGCCAAGGGCCAATTTATCATCCAGGGTTTCATTACTTACTCATACGAACAAAGGTGCTTTTGGGGGTCTGTATGGAAACTGCGCAGCGAGATCCACAAGTATGTCTTGATATGAGAATGATGGAAGAAATTGGAATGCAAGAGCTCATCATCTAGAGGCCTACGTAATAGATGGGCTCCTTTAGTACTAGTGCTGGCAAGGATAAACCACTTAGTAAGGGAACCCTAGCCTTAGTCAGATCATCCGATGAAGTGGTGGTGGATAATACAATGTGGATTTTGAGCTCGAGCACTTGTAACTAAAATCAGGAGAAACAAGAATTTCTTGATATCAAGTGCAAAAATTCTGCATACTTATGATTTGTAGATATGGGTGAACGTGACAGTAATCTTTTCAGAAACAACAACTTTGCCAGTATCTTGTGTAACTCTTCTTGCTGTCATACGGTACTCAAAGACACCTGTTTGCCATCGTCACTGCAGGTTTTGGTGTGCCAGTTGGTAAGTTAAATACTCGTCTCAATTATTAGTAAAACTTGAAAGTTTGCAAAGTTGAATTTTGCACTGGGGCCGTTTTCACAAGCAGCCACCAAGTAAACCCACTTTTTGATGTCAGATCGATGGTCAATAGGAAGAACTCCTGCTTGCTGAAAGTACTACTTTTGACCCGGGGCGGAACGCCTCTAATGCCTATCACCAGTGGTTCTATGCCCAGAGCTACATATGTTTTACTACTGCTAACATTTTCTACTATTAGTAGTTCACGTTGACTGTACCACAATACAAGGTTGAGCCACACCAGATCAATGGTTAGATTCAATCGACGGCACGGTTCATTACCTACTGCTAACTTGCTAACACTGATCTCCAGGTACTCTACATGTAACCCGAAGAAAGTTAGTTGACTAATCAAAGACAGCCGAAGATCACATAGGCATTCGATTTCTTTTTATGGACGCACCGCAATGTACGTAATTCGTGAGGTGTATTTATTGCTGCCTGTACTTATTTTTGTGCCGCTAGTAACCCCAGGTAAATTTATCAGGTACCCCTATTAGGTAGCTACTCGTACACCTACTCCACAATAACACTCCGTTCTACTACGTCTTGACAAGGTTTCAAGTGGCATCTATTTTAGCAGACTAGCGGGTGGAGGCTAGAGCTTTAAGGTGTCCTCAACTCCATCACTATCTACACATTCTGGGAGCGCCCCATTCCCTACAGAACTAACAGGTCGGCCCCAGCTTCGCAATCCTACACACGTTATGCAGCAAAAGCGCACCCTATTCCTTCTATCTTTTGGGATACTGGCAGCGGCCAGCATACCCAGGGGAGTTTCACCAGAAGGTAAGCTTTCTTAGTGGTGCTGTTCCGCCATACCTAATAAATTCTTTCTAGACGCCAAACTCTATATTGGATCAGCTGAAAATTATTTTTCATGCCTCACACACCCGTCAATATCTATCCCAATATCCTCCATCAATGATGACTTCTGTGACTGTCCCGATGGCTCAGATGAACCCGGAACGTCTGCTTGTGCAAGCCTGCCACCCCAAAACCTTTCTATACGGGGATTCTTCTGTCGTAACAAGCATCACACCTCTGGGTTCCTACCACTGTCGCGCGTAAACGATGGCATTTGCGATTATGACTTATGTTGCGATGGGTCCGATGAGTATTCCAGTGTAGGTGGAGTCCAGTGTGAGAATAGATGTAGAGAAATTGGGGCTGCTGCGCGAAAACTAGCAGAGGAACGACACAGAGTTAAGAGTCAAGGTAGTAAGGTCTGCGACGAATTGGTAAAGAGGGCTGGGATAATGCGCAAAGAGATTGAAGATAACATCAAAACAACGAAAGTTCAGATTAAAGGTATGGAGGTAAAGGTAAGGAATCTGAACGAAAAGTTAAAAGAGACTCAGCTGCGAGAGAGGAATAAAATAGTTAAGAATCCTGAGCCTGGAAGCAAAGTTACAGTCGCAGTTCAATTGGCTAAGGAAAGGGTTGAAGAATACAAGAGTCTGCTGGGAAACTTGAAAAATGACCGAGATGAGGCTGAAAGAAAACTGGACATCACTGAAAGTATTTTAAAGACGTTTAAGGACGAATACAACCCAAACTTTAACGACGAAGGCGTAAAAAGAGCTGTAAGAGCTTGGGAGGAATATCTAGCAGCTGGAAATGGAGTGGGTGAAAAAAATGCAGCCCAAGACAGAGACCTCGAAGATATTATGAATGAAGATGGTATTGATTGGGAAGACATTGAGGCCAGTACTGTCAATGATGACCTTGCCAGCAGTAAGTGAATCCTACGGAAACATATTCACCATGAATTGGCTTATAGTTGTGTGTAGTTTACAGATTTGAGGAATATATTCCGGCTGGTGCGAGGAACTGGATACACGAAAAGTTGGCAGAGCTTCGCCAGATGATGGTTGATAACGGTGTGCTTGCCCCTCCAAAAGACACCAACGGTGAATCAAAAGGTAATGAACACTAAATATCATCCACTATTATTATGGTCTATTTGTTCTGACTGATAGATGTAGCTGTGGTTGAAGCTCGCGATGCGCTAAAAGCGGCCGAGAAAGAGAATGAAGATTCTCGTCAGAAGCTGAAATCCCATGAAGAAGATCTTATCAAACAGTATGGTCCATCGGACGTCTTCCGACCTCTCAAGGGCGAGTGCATCAACCGAGAGTTTGGTGAATATCGATATGAATATTGTTTCCTTGACCGGGCTCACCAAATTTCTCTCAAAGATAACTCAAGGGTATCACTAGGTAGCTTTGCACAGATTGAGACCAAAGATGATACTTCAAAAAACGAAGCATCCGGTGTATTCGAAAGCGGTTGGGAGGAGGCCCACCAGGAGCCTCTTAGTGGAATGGTGCTGAAGCATGAGAATGGCCAGCAATGCTGGAATGGTCCTAAACGAAGCGTTCACGTAGAGCTCTATTGTTGTGCCGAGAATGAGATAAGAAGTGTTGTAGAAATGGAGAAATGTGTGTATCAGTTTGAGGTTGGAACACCAGCGGTGTGTAGTAGCGAAATAAAGAGCAGAGGGCAGAACGTGAAGGATGAGCTGTAGATTTTTTTGAAGATGCAAATCTGTTTTGTATATCCACAGCACAAATGTATATTTAAATGTAACTTACGCTCTGTTTGGATCGCTGTGCATGTACAAGGTTTGATACAAGAGCCTGACAAAAGTAAGTAAGTACTTACAGAGAGTATTGAAATTAGCACCCAACATTTTTTGAGAAAGTTTAAAACCCTGTAGAGTACAGAATATAAGGTACATAGTCCTGTACCCAGCAATTGCTCGTAACCTCGCTGGTGGAATCGGGTGAACGGCCCCACTTTTACGAGGGAGAGGATACAAGCACATATTAGTAGTATTTTATCCAGTTCGGCACCAGATTTCTGCGTTCGCAATTAAATTACTGGTTACTTTGATAAAACCTTAACCACCACTGCACAGTGCTAATGTTAGAAATGGTAATGGTGATGTTTCACATATTTCCATCGTTCTCTCTTTTATGCTCTCGAGGGTGGGGGTGGACGTCCACTAGAGACGCCAGGCGTTACAAAGTGACGCATCCCACACTGGGTATGATTACGTCTGACCCTGCATTTACATCCTGGTATGCTTGTCGGATGTACAGATCTCCGAACTTCAGTAATGGGTAAATACTACCTTTCTTACTTTTGAAGTAGATACAAGGCAAGTGGGCACATGTAGAGTCAATGCGCCCACATCATCCCCACCAACATCGTTTCTTCTATTTTGGGTCTATTAAACCATTCCACTGAGTTTGATTTTGACTCTCACATTGTTTCATTCAACCCATACAGCGAATTAAAGCTCTGATTGAGATGGAAACCTCAAATCCGTTTAGGAGGCAATCCAAGTCTGAGCAAGTATCTCAATCTAACAAGTTACAATCTTCAACTTTCCTGGTGGATGTGAATCGGGCTGCTACACTTTCAGAGAACTTCGGAAAAGAGGTTTCCACATGTGTAGTTTTGAGAGACGGTAATCAAGCCTTACCAGATGCGACTTCCTAGCTGTGGAGTTCCCGGCTGACAATCAATCCCTAAAAGAACCCATCGAAGATTTTACCAATTTATGGGAACCAATTTCAAGACCACCGCCCATCGTGATTCCACAACAGGGCCGTGAACCCCAACATAGTCAAGCAAACACTTTACAGCACCACTCTGCACACGAGGCTAGGATATGTGCATCAGATACAGATACAGTTGATTTAAAACGTGATGGTACTGCGCCTAAGCCTTTTTCGAATCGCCTAGAGAGTTCGTTCGAATCGCCACGATCACTTCGTGAAACCACAGGTCCGGGCAGCAATAGTAAAACATATCGTCAATCCATAGATGCAGATACATTTAAACACCTCATGTTAACAGGTGATACGTCGACTACTCACGACCTTTCCGGCTCAAACGGTCTTGGATGTAGTGCATTGGACACAAATAGGCCCACAGTAGCACCCATGTTAGAGTCCCTTGGTAGCAGCACATTGAAGACTATATCGCAAACATCACATGACCAGACGGGCCAGGAGCGCACGGACGTGGATGCAAAACAAGCTTTGACTGCACCCTCGAGACGATCATCCGTGCGAGTGAGACCTCCGCCCCCGAAACCTCGAACCCGATCAGGAGGGAACTCATCAATTCCCCTGACTATTAGTACTAAACCTCAGCTCCCAACACCACTGCAAATGAACGTACCTTTGCCACGAGTCGCTGATACCCAAAGTACAATACCACCTACTCAGATGATTCAGGATGTTCCTGAGCAAAAGAAGAAACTGCCGCCACCGATTCCACTATCTAGGCGTCATTCTGTTCAAATACGCTCGAACCCATCAACTCAAGAAAAAAATGCCAGTAAAATAAGCACAAGGGGGCTTGCTCCACCTCCACCACCTATAAGAAGAACTAAAAGTACATCGTCAAATAAAAATGGGATTCCGGGCTCTGGAAGGAAAGGGGTAGATTTCGGCACTGTCATACACCCTGCTCCGCCAATCCCATCAAGAAGCTGTGAAAATGTGCCTGTAAATAATAAAACCCTTGAAGTATTACCGGTATTGGGTGAAGAGGTGGCACAATCAACATGTGATATTCTGACAGACCTTGAGAAGCTACAGAAAGAAGTTGATGAGCTCAGAGGCAAGTATGGAGAAGTCGTTAGTTCAACTGGCCACGTGATCAATTGCTAGCTGCGGATATTTGTTATCAGTGGCAGAAATCGTTTACGTCTGTTGTGTAATAAAGCAAGACATATATTCAACATTCACAGTGTTTGGAGGTGCGTTTTAGAATGTTACTGGCCAGATGACGGTACAGAGGAATATTTAAGCTTAGGTCCAAGGTTGAGCTGGGTTGGCAGGTGTATAGAATCTACAGTACTAAAAGGAGGCATCTATTAGTAAGTAGCTGTAAGACAGTGTTAAGATCATCCTTATAATCACGCATTGCATAGAACTTTCTGCAGAAAGATATCCCAGTTTTTGTGTATTGTATTCAAATGACTATAATATTTGTGTTCGATGATGAGGGAACACTCTTTCCATTAAACCTGAAGAATCTATTCCAGCTGCGCCAACTCTACGTACATCAGGCAGACGTTACTTTTGCAGGGAATGTAGTCTGTCAGCCGTGCACTTTTCTTCTTAGGTGTTTTTGTACACCGACGGATGGCTCCCACGCACAGGTTATTACGGCTGCACAGACTATAGGGAATGTTGCTTCAACTCTTTCCTAGGGTAAAAAAAATACTCGCCCAATTCTAACAGAAGCTAGACGCCTGGAACTTGTGGTCACAAGAAGCCGAGAAACTGACTGCAGTCCGTGAAGATATGATTCAGACGATGTCAAGAAAAGGAGTTTCAAGTTCAAGTTACTTTGGCTGCACTCAGTCTAATAGAAAATTCTTTGAATAATGAGACACTTTGGATGCCAAATTTCATGAGAGAACCAGGCCTACACTGTTTTCATAAGTGCAAGAAGATATAAATTAGTTACTTGATATGATAACTCTGTAATCAGTATTGATAGTCTCGTTCCCTGCGGTGGCGTTGTTGCTCGTACGGGTGAAAGTGAGTGCAACCAAAACACCCGACTGGGAACGAGACTATAGTGTTGATTCTAGCGGAGATATTCCTTGTTTGTTGATGGTGAAAGTTTGACTTCATGACTCATTAGGTTATCTCGTCGTATATATACAAGTCAATACATTTATTAATAAAGTACTGTTGCAAAAGAGGGGGGTTGTTAAAGCCGTTTCCGCGTTGTTTTATGTTTGTATCAATTATAAAGACGATTTTGAGTCATCTCACGACCACCTCAAAACAGTCCTAAGATGGCTGGAAGATGACATCAGAATTGATATAAACATAACATAAAACAACGCGGAAACGGCTTTAGCAACCCCCCTCTTTTTCAACAGTAATTACACGGTAGGAGCAAGCTACAGGTGATGAATGAACTCGTAGCCTTCCAAAGCAGTAGGTTTTTTCGAATGACTATTTTTAAGTGACTCAAAACGTTAACCGTTGTAGGAATATTTTTGGCAATGGATAATATTAATAGCTTGGAATTAATATCGATAGAAAGTACCTCGACTGTAGACACTTTAGCTACATAATTGAGTGTTATGTGTTCAAATCCCGTCGGTATCCCCATTTCATCGCGATGAAACCTATGTATGATAACATTTCCAAGACATCAGTGCCAAGTGCATCAGACTAGGTATTAGCAGGCTGGTAGAATTATTCTTGCATAAATAATTAGTTAGTATAATTATTCTTGTATAAAGCTACAAAGCTGAACAATATTCAGGTCTGGATAAAACATGACATGGTAATCTAGAGCACATGATAGGATGTATACATTTCAAACAATACCTTTTCTCACTCGCTGCTGCTGTATATTCTCTCCACACTGTTATCTACATACTAACATTGCTGGGCTTGACCCGGCTCTTTTAATTTTTCACGCATTGTTTAGAAAGTAGGCTGACTTCACACGATCACCTTCTCACACTCCTACATAGTTCCTACCAATAAGATATCCAACACTGAACTGGGCTGGGTTCCGTTGCGAAAACTCCCTTTTAAAACTGTTTTCATAAGGTTATCGACACCTTATAATGAAAGATAATTACACTCAAGGAGACAAATTCAACCGTGCGAATTATTTACACAAGGAAGATAACAAATCCAACGATACCACCTTGCGTCGAAAAAAAAAGGCTAAGAAGACTACGAATTCGGGTACATTCATTGTAAGTAAATCCCACAGTTTCTTATTGTTCAACCCCTAACCAACCCAAGGGGAATTCCGATAAAGCAAGAGAATCTGTCCTGAGTTTGAGTAAGTGACGCACTCCCCTGTGACAGAAGCGGGAGTCTGTACTAAAAGGTTGGGGTAATCTAGGCTCAGATCAGGGCTTTTTTTGTGAACATAAATACACGGCGGTGTTAAGAGATTTGTACTATTACAAAAAACTTCCAACACTGGAAGAAATTCTCAATCACGAAGGGCGACAAAGAACTATTCTAGAGTTCAGCGACCTGATGCAATTAACAATGGAAGATTGTAACGTAGAAAGAAAGCGCAAGTCTGACCTTATGTTTGCGAATACTTTCTTCGATTTCAAGCGCCCTAAGACTCAATATGAGCCGCGAGTGACAGAGATGGCTACCTTCGAAAATGGGATGCGATTGACAAGAGGTAAGGGAAAAATGAACAGGGACTATATTGGTGTTGTATTGCCATTAACGAATGAGTACAACCCACGTATGGCAGGGTACCCTCGGGCACCTTGGATGAAGCGGGGAAAACTTTACAATAAGATTAAAGATGGATTAGAGAGGTTTGTCGATATAAATACTGTTTGATACTCCTTTATAGCCTTTCTTATGACTGATGTGTGGAATTAGATTAAGTGTGGAAATCCATGATTTTCTGCAGTATATGTCTCGAACAATAGAGGAGATAAAGGGCCGCGATGCTAGCACTAATTTGTGGACTCATGCCATCGAAAGTTTCTTTGGCGATCATAAGCATCAGGTGCATTTGTATGGTTCAAATGCTACGGGAATTGGACTACCAATATGCGATATTGATTTGATGATCGTAGCCCCGGGTGTCGCAGATAGTAACCCATATAAGTTGCGGGAAATGAGGATTTCTGTATTGTACCAGATACAAGAGTTCCTCTATACTACGGGGATCAGCAATCGACTGGCAGTAAGGGATGAGGCACAAATACCACTATTGGAGGCTAGGGACATGCAGACTTCACTTGAAGTAGATATATCATTCGAGGAGCCACATATCGTGGTGTCACTGGAACAAGTACAGAATTGGAAAATACTGTATGGAGAACAAGACATTCTCGCTCTGGTTATAGTAATCAAGCACGCACTTGGTATGCGGAAATTAGGCTTGGGAAGTGCTTCTACTCCATATGAGGTAAGAATAATACATCCATGACTTTGTCCAAAATCTGACCCAGGCAGGGAGGAATCGGTTCCTATGTACTACTATGTATGATTGTAGTATATTTGGATAAGAATCAACGAGAGACAGGAAAAAAGGCCCCATATCATCCAACTCATATGGCAACGCTTTTTTTGGGGTTCTGCAAGTTTTGGGGTGTTGAATTTGACTACGAGACCTGTGGCGTTGAAATAAACCCGCCTGCAGTTATACCAAAATCACGAGGAATTCCGGTTTGTTGTCCAAGGAATGTAGGATATTACATGAATCACTAATATTGATTGAGAATAGCCATACATATTTGAGATTCGAAACCCGCATCCAAGTGCTAGTCTATCTGCGAATATCGCTGGGAGTACGTTTGGGATAAAACATATCAAAAAAACCTTAGGCTATTTCTATGAGGTTATCTCTACTCGAATTTCCCAACAGGCCGATTCAAAGAACTCTAGTTTTGGCCCAAATGACACGGGAATCCTAGGATTGATCATCGCTGGCAACTATGACGTTTTCGAAATGCGCCGGAAAAAAATAATCGAAGCTGCCGATAGAGAGGATGAACGTGAAGAGATTCTTAAAAAGATTGATGAGCACGCTAAGGAGTACGGATTTACGGATCCATCGAAGCCCAGGTCCAGAGAGCGGACTCAAGAATCACAGGGGAATAATGAGAGACGGACCAAACAGAATATGGAGGAACTGTGTAGTCCAAACCATGTTAAGAACTCCCCAAATCATCTGCTTGACCTAGACAAACCCTGATGTACTGGACCTATTCTGAGCTTTTGATAAGGCGGATTGGATACAGTTTTGGTTGGATGAGTCAAGTATTGCCTCTTTTTTCTTTCTTTCAAGGTGTGGTGGGCTTTGTGTGAGTATGGATTCAGCCTGGGATTTTCTTAGACAGATAGTAGGAGTTCGGCTTTTTTTTACTTTTTTTTTTTTTACTTTTAACACATCTTAGCTAATTAATGTGTAGAGAAATTTGTGGTCATTGATTTGTGTTGGCCTTCTAAAATACCAATATTATTGTATACTAAAAAAATAAGTTCAAAAACATCTCCCGCTTGGGTGCTCTTTTAGAACTCGGAGTCAATGCTTACCAATTGTAGATTTTTTGTTTTGTTTCTTTCTTTAATCCGTTCCCAATACCAAACTTATTATTCACCAATAACTATCCTTGATTAACGAATTATTTACATCTTACGAAGGGATTTGCCAAAAACCAAACCATCTGACAGACAAAATGTCTCTAGTTATGTATGTGGAGTCATGCACAACAAGAATGATTTTCACAACAAATCGCAAATTGGGCAACCGCTATCACCGCAGACGTTAATGTCACGAAACAGCCATGTTAGTCACTGTGAACTGTATTAGAGCGATGCTTCTCTATAGCCGCTTTATCGAAGCATCCTTTGTTGCCGCCGAGTCTACAGATTTCCGTTAGCAGCATTGGTCTTTGGGTTCCCATTGGCCGAATGCATGTATAATCACAGTCTAAATACCTGACTATTGTCTATGCAGCTCAAATCATGATACCTTCATCAGGAAAACGTCCGGACTCTCCGGACTAGAAAAAGTTTCGCTTTTGCAAAGAAGGTTTCGCTTTCCAACGTCCGCTAAGGCTATTATTCTGTCGTATTCCTTCGACGCTAATGGTACTGCAAAAATTTCGGACACTTTGCGCTCGGCGATATAGATCCTCTCGTCGGTGGCTGATGGCCGGAAGATCTAGATGTTACAAATCACTTTGCGCTATGATGTACTAGGTATTATCGTTCCTTTACGGCTATCAAAACCTACAATTTAGTAATACAGGCTACATGAGCACCAGAAAGTAGAATTTTTTTTTATCGAACGATTTTGGCAAGGAGATGAAGCTCTATTTATTTGCTCAAGAACGAAAGCGATCGGGGTTGTGGTTGTGGAGTTATTGGTAGTTGAAAGTCTAACTCTTAAAACCTCGTTTAAAGATCTAGCTGAGCATCTAGCTAGAGTACTCTCGCACCATCCTTGTTTTTAGCCTTAATAAGCATGCACAGCCACACGACAAGATCTATATCCCCGAACGCAAAGTGTCTACTAGCACATACCGTTGTCTTAACCTACATATAGACTCTGAGGTTTGTTTCTGGTGAATAATATTTAAATGATGCTCATAAAGGTTGAGCCAAATTACTGCGTTTATTCACCGACAAAAGTGCTCATTTAAAATAATTCTTATTGTGCCATTTATGGACTATTCTCAGCAAGAATAATACGGACATCACCTATCCCACTAACTGTAACTATAAGTGTTTAAACATGGGATTCAATGATCCATATAAGATACTGACGACCGAGAGAAACCACCCTATTACCGTTGTCCAAAGAATTTAGACCCAAGCAACAGTCAAACTGATCATTAGGCAACTGTAGTTGAAGATATCTGAACTGGGTACCCTCTGTGTATCATGAAATTTGACTGTGTCATCTCAATGCATATGTCTCTTCGGAAGGTTACCGAATTGGCAAATTTGGACCTCCGGAACCATCATGCATAATCTAATTCCTGCAATGCAGTCCACAAGTTAATGTTTGTATTAGACTATATTCAAGTACACGATTCATACTTTTAGAATAACATGTACGTCAAACTTGGCTACTTATGTAGTCATTATGTTGTTGATAAGTTGAATATAAGATGCAGAGATGCGTTTAAATGCCACGCACATCGAACATGCCAACAGCACAAGTCTTTTTATGCTGATTTAAAGGCTATCAAGGATGTAGAAAATGTGGGGTATAGCATACTCTTATACCGATAGGTGTGTAGGTCATGTACAATACAAATCAGAGCATCTAAAGTATCACTTTTGTGGGGTATTGGCGCTAGATTTCTCCCGGATCCCAGAATCTATACAAGCGACATGCACTACGGCATAAATTTCCGATTAGATCCCCGGTATTATATACTGTGTGATCGTTTCTTTGACGGAGGTGGCACTAGATGAAATAAACCGCGCACCTGCTATTTGGATTTCACGGTACACAAATTGTATGTATGGTTACCCAATCCTCGCGCTATGACACCCTGTGCGCCATGGCACCCCAAGCGATTATGCCTAATGCAGTAGGCCCATCCATATATAAAGTTAAGCGTGTGTATAGTACTGTAGTAGGATACGTGTAGTGGTAAGTGAGAATGCATGCCTAATTCTTGAGTGTGATCCATCTAATCATTTATAGGTGTCAGAAGTTTTCGAACAATTAGCACCAGCGTGAATTGCAGCCTTCCCATACGATAGTGTTTCGTTTGTTGAGATCAGTTTGCATGATGATTTTTCATGTATATGCTTACACTTCAAACCATTCCCTTAGTTCAATGCTTAGGCAAACGATCCTTTTTGATGCTCACCGCTGCGGTATATGATTGGTCAACTTCTTGGGATCTAGCTTCACTGCATCATTTGAGACATTAATATTTTGGACATTCAATGACCCGCAAATATTCTCACAAAGTTTAGGAAGGTGTTGAAGGAACACGTAGCCAGCAGCAGCAGCAGCGAAGACACAGAGTAACAGGATATAACAACCACCTGGCCGGCCACATTCATGGCTTGGATATTGTGGCTTATGAAGATGGCCTGCTGTTGGTAGGCTGTGTATGTGGAATGTCGTTGGAGAGTAATTAGTGGGACACAGCCAGAATGGACCGCTGCCTGTCCACTTGCATAAGCAGGCGAGAGAACATAATTTCTTTTTTTGATGAAGTTAACCTATAGGTACTTGTACATGTCTAGGATGGATCCATTTGTAACAGGAGTACGATCTTTCTGTTTTTTAAACTGCGACGTGACTGTACTTAGGCATGTTAGTACTCGCATTAGCATGTATTTCGTAAAGATACTAGTTCACTCTAATTATCTTTGCACTTTGTACTCTAGTTTATACTTACTTACCCATTTAGTATGTATGTACGTTTGTACTGTATTAACGTTATGTCAAAAAGTCATGTATGTGTGCACGGACTCTTCAGAACAATGGACATACTCTAATACTTCAATCTTACTAACCAAATTCTGCGCTAGTTACAATTAAGAAATTGAATTCTGAGTTTAAACGATGAGGTTACACCTAGATACAGGCTACACACCTACCTACTTACTTATGTATGTACGGATGCAGTAAAACATGATCTACGTACGCCAAGTTCTTGAAAAGTCAGATCAGAAGAGCCTCATGTGGGTTATACTAAGCTAATGCCTGGCAAAGTTAGAAGTCACTGCACAAATATCGTACTCCGTAGTCCATCCGGAGTACCTAAGTGAATTACCAAGTACGGATACATCCATACATGTACATGGCTACTAGCGAGGCATGAGAGCTCAGAATGTACTCATACAACTATTTCTATTCCAACGGTCGACGTACTACTGCCTGTTTGCGTGTCTAGACTCGCTTTGAGAGAAGGAGATGGAGACATGGTCTGTCTGATTGACTCGACATTACCAATACCCTAACGCCTTCCATTAACCGCTCAACGGATCAACCTCCGGTTAACCCTAATACAAGGTGCTTTTGTCCGAGCAATCCACAAGCTTGTCCACATGGCCGCACGGTTCGCGAGATAAAAAAATCCATAGGGAATTCCGCTTCCTCTAAGCGAAGGCCAAAAAAGATGAACAATGCAAGTATGCATACTCTTTCCACAACGTCCCGACACAGTGGTTTGAACAGCATTCCTGCACGCCATGCTGCCTATTCTCCTGCAAGTGATGTGGTGGCCTGTTTGATCCTCGACATCTCAATCGTAGCCAGCATATGATCTTGAAGGTCATTCATAGCACCATGACGATACGTTGGTGGTACACTTCACCAAAATCTTTGGCTACTGTCTAGCCATTTCGGTCAATGTCTACCTGCCAGCTGTACGCCTTCTGCCCCTACCTTTTCTCCCCGCATCCCCGCATGTTTGTATCCTGTTTACGATAACAATTCCTAAGCCCGCGCCATATGCCGGTGATAAACGGACCAAACCATTCATGGATTGTGTACTGTGCAAATGTCTCGCGCCCTGCTAGTGCACTCAGCAAATCAGATGCATGACAACATAATTATCAAGTTCTAGACGTCCTCGAAGTATCGGTGTCACACCGCCATTGGCAAGCATAGCGAGAATCTAAGGCAATCAACATCGCCCAGAGGGGGATTTCAGCCAAAAAACAAGAATCTCTCTGCAGACTTCTGGCAACTTCTTTGTTTGCGGGGACGTTTCAGCAGATGCGAACCAATATGGATCAACCACGCAACCTCTCCAAAGAGACATTTTCTCCAGTTTGGCTTGGTGCTGGGGCGCCTTCGAAGATTTGCGTATGGCGAGCATCGGAGCGGCGGCGAGCGGGGTTGGAGAGTAGGGGCTTCAGTTAACACTCGAACGCCTTGATCCGATGTGTCTATATATACAGGTCAAGTTTTTCGAAGATTTCAATCTGCACGATCAATCCCCAAACAGAAGCTCCAGCTGCAGAACCGGTCCTTATTACAACGCTTTCATCACATCTTCGAAATTCTGTATCTTTTCTGCTACGCTCACGAGTAATAAACATCCACACTTAAAATGGCCCGTGTCTATGAGCTTCGATCTCACAACGAACTCCACCGGCTATTCACCAATCCGAATTCCATGGTTGTTCTCCTGTTCTATACCCGTGCGGGTGGATCCGTAGACATGCATAGGTAGTGCCCATATTCTGATATGTAACCTCGCCTAGCAGAAAGTTTTTAACATAAAAAAAAGAATTAGAGACCATCTCGAAGACATGGCCAGATCTGATAGAGCTGCAGCACTGGCCATGGCTGTTAGACCAATCGTATTTGCGGCCAATTGTATCTCCTCCAACGATGATGGAATTCTGCAAGAACACTATCGTGTGGACAGTGCGCCATCTGTGCTCATGGTAATTCCTGAGCGTGTTGTTAAACGGTGGAGTCGCTTGGATGAGACGGGTATCTGGACTGTGGCTGAAAGGCACGCTATGGGAAACTAAGCATGTCCCTGGCCCTGGCTTACTATTCGAATTGGATAATTCAAATTGGGTTTCATAAGGTTTCATTTGTATGGTAGGAGTGTTTTACATCTTTCATTTGCACTGTGTCGAATGTTTTTTTGATATTATGAGAAGCATGATACGGATGAGCTGGGGTATGGCATAGGGTTACGGCGTGTTTGAAGTCTTTTTTTCTTCTAAATTATACCCCTCATTAAATACATATATATACCTTTTCTGTTCAATTTTTATACCTTCGTTATATATTTTGGAATATTTGGAATTACATGTATACAGAAATTCCTTCAATTACCTTATCTGTCGAGGAGCTACACCGTGAGATGTTTTTGTTATGATACAAGCTTGGATTTTTAGAATATGTAGTCTTTACTACATTCTCTTCAAACACGCGAACACATGAGACAATAATTTTAGGTAGTACTAATATGACCCAATACTAAATAAAACCTAGCAGTCTAAATAGACTTTAAACTTTCACCGATGGTTTGGGTGATCGACATTCTAGGAAGCCGGTATAGTGATGAAAAACATTAACTGTAAGTTACCACACCGTGTTCGGACCAATCGGCTGAATATAAACAGGGGGCTTGTATGGGTAATTCACAGTGGTGATGTGCAATGAATCTTTTCTATCACCGTGTAGTTGTGAAGTCGACATGGGTATCATATGCTCGGATGAATTTGCAATCAGACTGATCGATGGAAGGCCTTTCGAAACCTCATCGATTATATGTAACGTGTGACATCATATTTGTGGAGTACTTCGGTAACTCGAAAAATGACCTTTCGACCGGGGCAGAAAGCTCTATTCAACTATGTGCCTAGCTAGAGAGGTATCTGCACATGCATCGAGACTATCTCGTGGCTTTGAGAAGGTAAAGGGTTTGCGCTTTAGCTCCTTAGCTTTAGGGATCATCCTAGGCTATGCTAGCCAATGCATAGCTCTACTCCGAATGCAGTAGACGAGTCAAAACTTGCGCGAGGTTTAGTTAGACCCCGCGGCTATGATCTACTCTAGGTTTGCCGTGCACCGAGATATTCATATCTCCACAACACCATGGAGTAGAGTTTGTAAAAACAAAAATCGCTTGATTCTGTCTGTGGGCATACATTTCACGCTAGTATTTTCTTTTATAGTAATTTATTATGAGAAATCTAGTTTGGAATATCTCATTGTATAAGAAAAAGGTCAGGCGCAGTTGTAGTACATGCAACCTCGCCGCCCAGCTTACACCAGTACCCAAGTTCAAGGTATCGTACATTAGTATGTGCTAATTTACATAATTCTTACTTCTTAAAGGTAGTAGTAGGTACGCCCACGCAAAACAAAGTACGAATATGTATTCGTACTTAATCGTGCCGTCGACTTTGTCGCTAGTCTAATGAAGTAGTTGTGACAGACTATGTGGATATATAAGTTGAGTATTGTCCAATCAAACACACTAGGGATAATTCCCTTTCATATTTCTAATCGTAAGAAATATCTTTCGTTGGCAAACCCCTCGATGCTGCACATATCATTTACAATAGGTATATCCAACAGAATTGACTACCGCATTAACACACCAACCCCAAATCCGCTAGGCATTTATAGTAGTGATGAAAAAGGTCGTGCGCACCGGTCCCAACAAGTAAAACAACACATCGTAGAATATCTCCGGTCTTTTCGGAGGATTGTAATTGTACTGGAAGTATGTATCCATTTTTTCCCTCTGTGTGGTGTGAATTGATAAGGCCTACACTTTACGATTATGGCCGACCTTTCTATCACTACTGTAAAGATGCCGGTTGAATTGCATGCACAGTGGAAAATGGATCTTCACAGTTGTTTCTCAATGTATCCAACATTCTGAGTTGGGTCAGTTAATCCGGTAGGATAGTCATGGGGGACATATAGCTTAGGGAACGCCGAAAATTCTATTAGATAGAACCCTGACGTCGTCATGCCTTGAACCTCAAGTTTAGGGTGGCATATCCCTTTGGGTGTCCAAAATTCACAGCATTTCTTGGCTGCAGATCTCGGGCAGAAGTAGTGGGGATTTTTGTATGGAGCGCCATCAGTATACCTAAATATCTGCAGTCTGGAACTGACGAAGGGATCGTACGCAGGGGCCGGAAGCTCGGATCGCCCTGCCACAGAATTTCCGCATTTGTGGTCCAATGGCCTTTGCACGCTAGCTAGTGAGTATTTTCGAACTACTTAATAAGGGACCAACTTACCACCCTACGTCGACGTCGGCATCTCTTTTGTGCGCGTGTACAAAAAGCAATTTGGAATGAGGCAGATACCTATGTGCA
Organism: Geopyxis carbonaria; assembly: GCA_024516215.1. Lineage (NCBI taxonomy): Eukaryota > Fungi > Ascomycota > Pezizomycetes > Pezizales > Tarzettaceae > Geopyxis > Geopyxis carbonaria. Next base: position 50,299 of record JAJJXG010000053.1, on the reverse strand, counting down.
TTGTTGGTTGCCATGCAGAAATGCCTGACCATGCACGTTTGGTAGTACGGACTAAGAAGTATCCAAGGTATTTGGAAGACATAACTTCATGCATGCGGGGTAGCTATCAACGTATCGACTTGAGCTATACAGTGTGAAGCTTGATTCCGCTGATTGCTGTGCATGATGGTTCCTGCAGTTCATCACAGCCATGGACCAACAAACATTTGGGTCGCATATTTTGGTTGCGGACATGTACTGACCAACAAACGCCTGGGTCGCATGGTTCGCAGGTCCCGGCCATATCCATCAACGAAAAAATATATCTTCGATGGTACTTGATGTGTGAGATCTTCAAGGCTGACCAAACATCGCCGTCCACGCATGCGTTGGCTGCCGAAGCTGCAAGAGAGTCTTGGCCACATAGGAACACAGCAACCCATCGGAAAGTAATTTGTTGTGAATCATCGCACACATTGGGTGTATCGGTGATAGTCCAAGTGCTCACCTCAAACTACCGTACTGACGTTTCTCATTATCTTATATCACGTGACACAAACCGCGGTTTACGTCACCAAACACGTACGGAGTAGGCCTTTTCGAATGCAGCAAGATGCCAAATAGGTAAATATCTAGAAAAACTACTACTTCATTGTATTAACAAAAACTGTTTCATTTTTTTTTAAAAAAATAACACTCTCGCAGTCGAAAGGGTCATAAGTGTAGGAGTGTGATACATATTTGGTGACAAGCCGCTGCTCTTCGAGAAATGCTATATTGTATTTTTCTACTGAACGCAAATCTGCAATGAATAAGCGCAATATACAACACACCGAATCTGAATGTCAAGCTCGTGTAGGCCATCGTGACGTACTGCGAGCATAATGTATGCGAGATTTACCATAGAGAATGCCCATGTGTCTAGTACCACACCTAACCCATACAGAGCACCTTCCCACCGCCCGCCGAGAGCATTTTTCCACCACCCGCTCAGTGAATTTTCCCACCACGCACCTTCCCACCTTCCCACCCTCTACCTCAGGAGTCCATTCCTACCACCACACACCACCCCCCCCCGCTCAGAACATTCATAGCTTCCATCTAATACTATCCTCCCGCCCCGGGCATCCACTTCATGCTGCCAAACATCATTATGGGCCGCCCCGTTGCTAAGGTCCAGCAAATTCAGGGCGGGGTGCGTTTCGGAATGGGTGGTATTTAGCAGTAGGTGGTAGCTAGGGGCGTATGGCATTGCAAGTAGACTGACTGGGGAGTGTTTAGGGGCATCCTACATAACTGCCGTACATATATACTGGTCCCATGTCTGTTTCCGATACGGGGGATGTTCGAGAGCTTCAACCCAGGAAAATTCGGTATGTTCGGAAATATATATAGGGTAACTTGTGGAAATCAGCGGTGGACTATATTAGGCGTCCTGAGCACATTATTAGCTCTCACTGATACACGATGCAAACAAGCTATCAAAGGATCAACCATCTTACTTGTAAATTAATCTGTGAACGCATGAGTCACACGATCATGGGATTGTCAATGCATAGACTAAAACAACAAATTCATTCTTTTGTACACATGTGCCAAACGCCAAAAAGTGATAACAACCAATTAGTCTTCTTTGAATAGCATCCAGTCCTCGTCTTCGACATTTTCGCAGGCGTTAGCAATATCAGTGTTGTGTTTACACCAGGCTTTTGCTAGGTTCTTTCCGCTTTCAGTTGGCTGACTAAACGCAACAACAGTTTTATCCAACTTCAAGCCATAGATAAAAGTATCCATTGCTACATCCAACATCTTCATTGCAATACCGATCCTACGATACGAGATACAAGTCCAGATCCTTGATACACCCATAACCGCCTCTTGAGGCTCACCCCCTATCGAGACGCAGCTGCTCCCTTTGTTGCCTTCTAAGCGAGCAAAGTATGCTTTCTGTATTCTCTTTGCTAGTAAGAATCCAATTACTTTATGCTTCCTCTTTGTCGTTTCAGCCACATATATATATGCACGGTATGTGTCTGATTGGTTCCATAGTACGTTATCAGGAATCTCTGCTGCAGAAAGTTCCGTGTCTACAGTTGTCAAGACCTCCCTCACCTTTCGTTTTTCGGAAACAGAGGAGTTTCGATCGATAACATAGATGTACGCTGGATTATTGCGTTCAGCGCATTCCCACAGGACACGAGAAGGCCTCGACGAATGATCAATCCCGCCGACCGAATTTTCATGGAAGCGGGTATGTACTGCTGCATCGGAATTATCAGATAGATGGTATGACATTCCACACTGTGGGCAAGTAGTGCGCAATGGCTGTCCTAGGTCCAAGGTAAGCTGGGTAAGCTTCGGTTGAAGATGTTGGTGTTGTGAATGCCGATTTCCTGGCCGACTCCGAAGTGTTCTGGGGTGACGAACTTGTGACAGAGATATGCCACCGTTTAAAACCCGACGTTTTACTCGAGGCTGTTCAAGATCTAGGGATGCAGACTGATTGCTCTGTCCCAACGCCGACTGATTTGAATCCTCATCTTCAAACTGGTGACTGCGCTTGAGACTAGTTTCGATTTCTGTGTGTTTGCGAAAGTAGGTTATCCTAGAGCGAGTTTTCCTATAGATAGTTAGTACCATAAAAATGTAGATGATAGACGTAGCATACTTTGTAGGCTCAGAACACATTATACTTCGCTTTGCGGATCATCATCGAATTGGGTTGACATCTAAAATGTATACAACATCTGGCGATTTCGGTACATAGTTCATTACCCGGCTTACTAAGTGTCATTTACCTGCCGTGGTGTGGTGCTAACTAAGGGTCTGTTTGGTTGCGCTCCGTACTTCCTAGACAAACAACCTGTGCGCGCCACTCGTCGGTACACCACTTAAAAATTTATTTGCTGGGTTACGCGGCGATGTAAGTTCGCTGAAGCTGCCATACTAAAATAGTGTTTTGAATTGTTACAGATGAGTACAATACAAGAATGGAACAAAAGATTGTGGGGCTGTCTATGACTCTATGTCTATCTTGCAAAAGATTTTAGTTTACCAATTCGGGCTTAGCCACTGCTTACATGTACTTTACGGGTGATCGCTCGTTTCAAAACAGACTGTTGGGACCAATCATCAATTATCGTTCTTTTTTCAGCCCAATTTTAGACCAATTTCATAGGAGTTTCCAATACGAAATGATGCGCAAAGCCTTTTAATTTCGAGATGGATCACAAAATTCTTTTCTGAAATGGAGAATCGACCATAAAGTATTCTTGATTGACAGAGAAAAATAATACAGCCGGTTAGCTACTAGGTTTTGTTGCAGGCTCGACGGTGCGTGGTATTATCTGAAAAGTGTGTGGCTTTATCCATTGCGTTGTCCATTCATCCTAGTCGATTACATGGTGATGGAACATACGCTACCGTTTGTAGAGTACATCAGGTTACCATGCTGAATAATTCACGTCAAATTACGTTACGAATGTTACTTCTGTAAAAAGCACCAGTGAAAGCAACTCTTAAAGGCCGAGCCCGCACGTGATGTGTATAACTAGGAAAGCTTACGGGGAAAATTAATTTAACAATACGCCAATCTTCCAGTACGTTAGAAACGAACGGTCCCATTTCTGGATATTATCACATTCATGACCGAAATCCTCATCATGTAAATTTAAAATTCTAGCTTCGTTATAACGAGAATTTGAGATTAATTATCAATACCCAAACCTACCACTTCCTCAATACGGGCTATTCACAATACTATGCCTGCTCTTTAATTGTTTAACCGGAGTAGATATAGATTCCCTAGTCGGTTTCTTGAAAGTTTGCCTCCGGACCATGTCAACCTCGTTTGGGAGAGCAACAATGACATTTTTGTCCGACCCAAAGCGAAAATTATCGGCCTTGACCTCCTCCGTGTATCGCTTGATTGTATAAGGAACTTTACGCCCAAGAAGTACGTGCGTTAGATTCCATGTAACCATAAATGGCCCAGTTGATGTAATGATAGCCGTCTCTTCAGTATCTATCCCAGTGTTGAACTTTGCCGGGGTAAATGAGAGTGGCTTCTTAGTCTCTGATTGCATTTGTGCGATATGCGCAGGATTTAATGTTAATCTTCGTGGCTTAGGTTTTGCGTCCTTAGCAAAAGACTTTTCAAACCCAAGTTTACCCTCGTTTTTTCCTTCTTGATGAAGAGCATCTACCAGGAGTACATAAGTCTTGCAAGTAGCTAGAACCCACCGCCCATCTTTAGAGACGTCCAACCCAAATATAGCCTCGCCTAGTGCTGGAAGATGGGCTTTAGCGTTGATTCCCAATCGGTCAAAAAGCCGAATGTCGCCCTTATTTGAAGCGACAGCAATATATCCTTTGTCTGTTGTAGCAGCTGCCGAGAAATCATTCTTGGATACGTATTGTTTGAGCTGAGAATCGACCAGTTTGTTTCCTGCTAAACGAGGGTCGATCCGGAAAAGGGCATTCCTAGACAGTCCTAGGAATGTTTTTTCACCAGTCATTTGAGAGAATTTCTAAAACATTCTTAGCAGGATTAAACAAAATGTAACCTAGGCCTCCATACCTTTTCTGGGGCAAAAACATTCACTGGGATGTCATCATGGACCTTCCAGTCATCCACTACTTTTCCATATTCAAGGTCCATTCTGTATAATGTATGTGGATCGTTTGCATCTTGCATTATCATGCTTGTATCTTCTTCGTGCAGCATGACCTGATTCACAATTAGGAATGTTTCCTCCGATCAAACATCAGGAAGAGGACATATCTACTTTTTTTGGTTCAAATAACCTCCCATTAGGTGTTTGTACTTTGTTGATTGTAGTTGCAAATTCCAAATTGTTATCATCTGTGTGTTTGAAAACTCCAATCTTACTACCACGAACAACAAAGCTCCTGTCGTGTTTATATCCAACAGCCAATTGACTGTTTTCATCGCCGCCTTTATCGACGCCCCGTACTCGAGTATTGTCCTCATCTTCATCAGTGTCATATTCTTCACTCCTGTTTCCTTCCTCGTCTTCCTCTTCTAGTTCGTCTTGCTCATCTTCATCTTCCCCTTCTCCTGCATCTTCCATGGAAAGATCCTGAAAGGCATCCAAAACATATTCACGTTCCTGATCTTTCGCTTTTAGCCATTTTTGCTCATTTAGTTGTTCCCACAGTGCACGCATCAAGCCTTCCTGAAAACGTTCTTCAGTTTCCATATCTTTGAATCGCAACAGCCAAGAGTAGGCAGTTCCATCATCTGTATAATGATTGAAAATGAACGACAGATATTCAAAGTTAAAAACAGGATTGATGTCAGCAATAACGGGTTGTCCCAGCCACGCTCTATCTGCACCCTCAATTTGTAGCCAATCTAGCTTTATGTGTTATTAGGAGATCACTTAGGGCGGATATAATATTATGTACTTACACTGCCAATTTCCAACTTCACTGACAGTAGCGACTACCTCTTGCTCCTGACTAACAAATGTTCCTGATGCAACATCGAACAGATGCAACTCGGCAGTCTCTTCCGCAAGAATCTCCCTGGGCTCTGGGGCACTGGCGGGATTTTGAGGTGCAGTAGATGGCTCCGGAGTTTTAGGTCTCCTGGAAGTTCTGGTCTTCGCCGGTTTTTCGGGTGATCTTGTAAGTGCACGGCCAGATGCAGAAGGCGAAGTCGTAGTAGGTGATGCAGAAGGTACAGGTGAATCTCTAGGTATATTCAGTGATTGAACGTGAGATTGCGTCTAAAAACACGTACGAGAAAGAAAACTGGTGTAGTTCCCGCTCTGTAGCCGTCTCATGGCTTCGTTTGTACTTTCTCTCAAATTGGCATTGTATAGCTACAATCTCAAATGTTTGCACAGTCCCGGGTTGCACACTAACGTCACAAATAAATTCATACAGGTCTCCCGGATCCTGTTTATATATTACTTCAATGCACTGTTTATTTGTGGATCAACTTACTCCACTGAGGTCTCTCCAAGCAAATATAGCTCGATTATCACGGATAGTGGACCTTAAATGCAAGCTCTCATCAAGGAGAAATGTTTTCTCATCTTTAGTGTCGTCTGTATCTTCAGCATCATCCAGGAGTTGTTCTTCGCCTTCTTCAAATGCCCTCTGAATAACAAGCTGGTAATGAAAATCGGTCGAGGTTCTCCTGATTGTAGCTTGTGAATCTTTAAATCTAATTTATTCTTTAGTTCCGTATTCACTCATTGGTATGACAACTATTCTTACATGCACTCACTGAAGCCTTTCACAGAATTTGGTCGAACGATGTAGAGTTGTCCCTGATCCAACTGAATAATATCTTGTTTGGAAGAGTCTCCAAATATGTATTTCCCCACATTTCTGAGCATAAACATGGTTGTGGACTGTGAGTCTATGTATGGAACGTGTTTGGAGGGGATGTTGGTGGGGCTAGGTGCTCTACTCCTTATCTCAGTTGTGTCAACGCTTCAAGAGTTAAGTCATCGCTAAACGCCATGTAACCCGGATGCCAGAAAGTTGTTGAGAACTAGTGTAACAAAAACAACCCGCTACACTTCTTGTTTAAATTTGTAGTTCATTTTAATGCAGGTATGAAATACATACTGCAATTTTCTGCTGTACTGGCCAAAAATCTGAATTCTTTGAGGTAAACCTCCCACTTATTTAATCAAGTTGTTTCTATCCGTAAGTGCGCCACAACGAGCAAATGTATAGTAAGTAGTACGTGGACGTCACTATTCAATAGCACTCAGTTGACCTATGTAGAGTTAAGTACTCTAGGTACATCCGACCACATTTGGATGCTAAACCTTTGCTTCTTATGTAGTTAGTACATACTTACTTACGGATGTGGTGTATAGTATCTCAGTTATCAGCGCTAATAGTGCCTGTCCTTTGCCGCTAGTAACTTGCAATCCACGCAAACTAGTAACCCCTGTTGAGACCTCAATAGACAACTCCCTTCTTGAGTGTTTCGGAAATAAATTTACTCCACACGCGTTCACGCGTTCGACAATATTATTGTGGTTCACTTTGTAATAGCACTGCAATGGACAATAACGATCCTAAACCTGTTATTTCACCGCTCACATTCGGCCAAGATAGCTTATTTTCAGGGGAAACAACACCTACAATCGGTTCGATTATAGATGTGCAGATGATGCAGTCTTCTCACTTGTTCAACTGTAAGAGCCAGTCTGATAAAGATTCCACGGCGAACAGGAACACAGAAGTTGGGCAAGAAGGGTTCCTAGATCCGATAAAAGATAGTATCGGTTATTTCAAAGAGGGTTACCACTTCGGGGAGATACAATTTCACGAGATACACGATGCACAATCTAAAGACGATACTATTAATATGGAAGACGCTGTCTCTGGACACTATGGACAACATGTTGACGGGGATGTAGAGATAGGTGACGAGCGCCTACTAAACAATCTTATGCTGCAAGGAAGAACAGAGAACCAGTACCAGGAAAATGTGGAAATGAATGAACAGATACCACACAGGCAAGAAGACGAGAGTCATGAGGATGATAATGAAGGATACTACGGCGAAGATGGACAGGAAGAGGACGAAGGTAAGGGAGAGGATGACGAGGAGGATGACGAAGAGGAAGAAGATCACGAGCAAGAGCAGGATAAAGACGGGGATGAAAATGAAAGAGAGGATGAGGATGAGGATGAGGATGAGGATGAGGATGAGGATGAGGATGAGGATGAGGATGAGGACGAGGAAAGTGAAGGGGAAGACGAAGACGAGGAAGAACAAGCCAGCGATCCGGCAGTCATAGAAGAAATGTCTAAATTTCAGAACACATTCGAGGGAATAGATAAGCGATTCAGACTCATCAACAAGATTGGTGAAGGTATTATTTCCTTCATTCAGCACCCACACGTGAGCTGACACAAAGCACTTAGGGACTTTTAGTTCGGTGTACAAGGCAGAAGATCTATTATATCATCAATACGAAAACAACTGGGATTTCGAAAGTGATGATACTAGACTGCATCCACCCAAAAAACGGAGGATCCAGGATAGCGCAAATTATTGCACGGTTAATTACAGACCAAAATACGTGGCTATCAAAAAAATATACGTAACCAGTTCTCCAGCCCGAATCCAGAATGAGCTGGAACTGCTCCATGATTTATCTGGTTGTGAAACAGTCGTGCCGCTCATCACTGCCTTTCGTCACCAGGACCAAGTTGTCGCCATACTACCATATTTCAAGCATGTAGACTTTCGAGTCTGTCTTCAAAAATGTTTACTGAGTAGCTGATCAAGCTAATGACAATCTAACAGGAGTATTTTAGATCCCTTACGATACCGGACATTCGATTGTATTTCCGATCACTTTTCAGTGCTTTAGCCCATGTGCATGATCATAATATAATACATCGTGATATCAAGCCCACGTAATAATCACCCCCAAGTAGCACAAGTTTGATTTTTATAAATACTAACTATCGATGCGATATGTTTTTGGTCTAGAAATTTTCTCTACGATTGTTACAAAGGTCGGGGTGTACTTGTAGATTTTGGCTTGGCTGAAGTATGGTGATTGAGTATGTTCAACGACTGCAGCTAACTTTTCAAAAGCGTGAAGGCACTGAGTCTTCGTATTGTATGTGCCAAGTATCCTCCAGCGATCGAAAAGAACATCGGTCGTCTTCTGTAACCGCGACCTCTCTGGGGTATCCGAAAAACGACCCTAGGTACGTTGCTCGCCCTTTCAATAAAAACTAACTGCTAACATATTATACAAGACCTTCAAGGCGTGCAAACAGAGCAGGGACTAGAGGTTTCAGAGCCCCGGAAGTTTTATTCAAGTGTACAAATCAGACTACGAGTGAGTGCAAATTTTGGTTGAGTGATCAATCTAACATGTAACTAACTTCATAAAGAGATCGATATATGGTCAGCTGGAGTTATACTACTTACGATTCTATCGAAAAGATTCCCGTTCTTCAATTCTTCTGATGATGTCGATGCCACCATTGAAATAGCTACAATATTTGGAAAGCACAGAATGCGGCAATGCGCAGCCCTTCATGGTTTACTACCTATCCCTGTGAAAATTCTACCTTGCTAACACCGTAATAACAGGCTGTATATTTGAGACTACCCTCCCAACCATAGGGGAAAAGGGATTCACTTTGGAGAAAATAGTTCTGTGGGCGACGAACCGTACATCATCAGGTTCTAGTAGTAGTAAAGATGATGAGATTCTTCCCCCTGATGAAGCAATCGCTGTAAAATTTATGCAGCAATGTTTTGAATTGGATCCCGCCAAGCGTATCTCAGCTGAAGAGGCCTTGGATCATGAGTTTTTGGCTATAGATTATGACACGCCACGCTCAGGATGTTCAGTAGATCTCTAGTTTCAAAAATGCTGCATTTGTCTATGATATCACACCCAAGGGCGGTTATCGCAGGAGTGGCCCCGTGCTGGGCAGCGCACATTGCACAGATACCTAAAATATAGGGTAAAATATGCTGCAAACACAGTATTGTTTTCCCAATAATTACATTCGTAGGGCTTGGTATTACATTGTGCTGAGCTTGCATTAATACCGTCTTAATTATATTATTGACGAACGCGAAACCTATAACATAGAGCTTCGAGCTATCATCTCGGCGACTGAGAGTATGATAGCTTATAATATATATAGTAGGCATAGTAGTAATTAGTCTATGCACAGATCGTAAAGGCTCATTGCGATGATATAATACGGCAACTCAAGAGAATCGGGAGAGGTACCTTCATCCATTTATGATGTAGTCATACAGAAATTTTGGTACATCTCTAGACTGCACTGTGTCTTTTCCCCAGAAACTAAATTGCACATGGTAAATTTCACAGCACACCGCAAACAATTATTTTATCAGAATTTTAATAGAATTGTTTTGATAACCTATCATTTTCTAAGCTAGTTATCGAAGGCTTTAATTATCTGTGTGGTGTTAATGTTTAAACCATAAATTTCCACTGATATTTTTACTGCAACTTTGAAATTTGAATATAAACCCGCTTATTTTTTGCCGTGCCTTTTCCGTTGCCTTCTCATTGTATGTACTTTTGGTACTCTTTTCAGTGTCTTGTTCAATGATTGCTACATACCAGGCCATTTCCTGTCAAGTACGGTAACATTCTCAATGCTGTGCTTAGTCTGTTCTTGGTCCAGACAGCGCTTTTCAAAATTACGTATGGAAACATGTTCTTTGAAAATGATCATATAGACGTCGCTATGTACCCAAACACTGCTCTGATTCCACGACACAGCATCCTATATTTCAACTCGCGAATAGCCAACTACGGAGTAAACGTAGCGTCTGTCGTCGGACCTTGAAACGAGACGCTAGGTGTGCGGAACGGAGACATCCCTGCAATATATATCATCAACGTTCCGCCCAAAAAGTGAATGCAATGGAAATTTCGTTGATGTGCCCACTGGGTGACTGGCAGCTGGGTACGTACCAGTACTGCATGTACTCGTACTCGTATATTGCAACTCAATGATTAATGGCGCATTGCGTCTCTACTAGGGCCATTTTTGACTATTAAACCTTTTTTGAACGTTTTTACCATGCATCTCACTGAGAATAATGTGTCGCACAATAACGTACTAGTGATCATTCTCATAGATATATATTTGTATCTTGCATGTGCACCCCATTGTCATTTGCAGGTTTCCAAAGCTCGTAGAGTGGTTGTCTCTGCTGTGCTTTGGTTTCCGGAAACCCGGGCAGTGGGATGGTTACTACCCGCCGAACAACCAAATTAACTACGGCAATTGTGTAGGATGCCCCTAACTTTGGCGGTAGTATGCAGGATACCCCTAAAATTTCAATATTACATTGTAGGATACCCCTAAACTTCCCAGCCGGCCTACCGCTCTGCCACCCCCCCATCATCCGCCCGCCGCACTCTACCATAATCCACTCTGGTTCCTTCCCAAAACCCCGACCTGCCCTCCCATCACCCTCCCAGCCGACCTGCCGCCACTCGCCCAGCTGCCCTCTACCATAAGTATCATAGTACTGCCAAGTTAAAGGTAGCCAGTAGCCTAGCTTTTAAAAAACATCAATTAAGTAGTTGCGCAGCCTAGCAGAAGGGTGGTCATGCCATATGTAAAGCTGTCCAGATAACGTGCCCAGGTGGCTTATGGTGAAAGGGTAGTAGGTCGGGTGGTGTAACGGTATTAGGGGTGAATTATGGTGGAAGGGCGGCAGAGCGGGATGTGGGCGGGTGGCAGGGCGGCCGGATGGTTGTGGTGGCCGATGGGAGGGCACCCGGGCCAGATGGGATGTTTAGGGGTATCCTGAATAATAGTGCCAAAGTTAGGGGCATCCTACATAATTGCCGAATTAACTAGTGTGATTCCACTACGTACCGCCCCTCATTTACTCTGTGATATACCATAGTAGTATTATTCTATTCAGGAGAGCACGAGAGTTATAAGCCATGATATCACGAATCTCACACAAAGCTCACAAAATTTCGTCTGTATTTGTGAGTACACATTGCAGGAGTTTATCTTTGCGTGGCAAGCGATATCTGCACAGCTCTGTTCGTGGAGAATTCAAGTGGGAAGACCCACTTTCTCTTCGACTACAGTTGACAGACGAGGAACGCGATATATCTGATACTGTAAACCAGTATTGCCAGGAATCATTATTGCCCAGAGTGACCGGTATGTTTTAGTCATAGCATGATTTCTTGTTCACTGACATTGACGATCTGCGAAAAGAGGCATATAGAGGGGAAATTTTTGATTCAACTATTCTTTCTGAAATGGGTGAACTTGGTTTCTTAGGTGCCACTATTAAGGGATATGGATGTGCAGGTACTGGTCATGTGGCATCCGGTGTATTACTATCCATCCTCGTTTGCGATTGCCAACTGACTTGACCACAGTTGATCACTCGGGAAATTGAAAGGTATTTCCTTGATTCAATTTGAAGTACATATTTTGACTTGGGTAAATGAAGAGTAGACAGTGGCTATCGTAGCGCGATGTCAGTTCAAAGTTCACTGGTAATGGGAGGGATAGGTATTGCTCAAATAGAAATTTGTTTTGAAGTTAAGTAACGATTTTAGATGAGTTTGGCACAGAGGAACAGAAAGAGCGCTTCTTGCCTGTTATGGCTAAAGGAACATCGGTAGGATGTTTCGGGCTTACCGAACGTAAGAATATATACAAAGTGTACCCAAGTGTGGGATGGAAATATGCTAACTTATTTCTAAGCGAATCATGGTTCTGATCCAGCAGCGTATATGACCTTCAAATCGGTTGCTAACAATTTATTAATGAGGTTAGAATGGAAACCACTGCGAAGTGTCATCCAACCAAAGAAGGAGTATATCTTTTATCTGGATCTAAAACATGGATAACTAACTCACCAATCGGTAACTGAATTGAATCCTGTGATGTATGAAAGATGAAAAACTAAACTGGTTCAGCCGATGTCTTGTTGATTTGGGCAAAATTGGATGGAAAGATCCGTGGCTTTTTAGTCGAGCGTGCTAATGCTGGTCTGGGTAGTCTTACTACCCCGCAGATCAAGAACAAAAATGGTTTGCGTGCTTCGTTGACTGGGATGATATTAATGGATGGTGTGGAGGTACCCAAGGAGAATATGTTTCCCGATATCATAGGTTTGCGGGGGCCCTTCAGTTGCCTAAATAATGCTAGATATGGCATTGCATGGGTATTGATACACGTTCAAAACAGACAACATAATATTAAGCATGCTTAGGGGACAATGGGAGCTTTGGAAGATTGCATATTCAGAGCCCGCCAATATTCGCTAGAGAGAAAACAATTCAAAGGAAACCCACTCGCAACATACCAGTTGGTCCAAAAAAAGCTGGCAGATGCTGTAACGGATGCTGCCTTTGGACTAGCAGCATGCCTACAAGTTGGACGCCTCAAGGAGAAAAGTATGGCTGTCCCTGAGATGATATCTATGATAAAAAGACAGAACTGTGATAGAGCTTTGGTCAATGCTAGAATGTAAGCTTCCTATCAATTCTAAGACGCCAATTCACCAATTATGCAAAGTCTTCAAGAGATTTTCGGCGGAAATGCAGTGTCCGACGATTATGGAATTGGACGGCATGTGGCCAATCTGTTCGTTACTCAGACTTATGAGGGACAAAGTGACATTCATAGTATGAATTTAATAAACTCGAAACCTAAGAACCTAACAACGCTGACTCTTTCTCCACAGGTCTTATACTCGGAAGAGCCATTACTGGTATACAGGCGTTCTATTAGTGTGGCAAACATAAATCCACCGTAAAAATATTCATACATATGGTAAATTCTTTACAATTCAAGTTGAAAAAAGTGTCAAGGACGTCAACTTTGTAATACTTCAACAAGTTTCCGCGGCCCAGGCATCCAGAGAGTATCTCTAATCGATTTTTGTAAGCTTTATCGTTCAATTGACACACGCCTACTCATTGTGGTACCCGCTTTTTGTGGGTAGAGGGTAATCTAATGTGTCCTATGCGCACCAATCCTACCAAAACCGAGAAAGTGAATAGCTGCGCGCACTATGGTGCAAAGACTCACCCGCTAACTCGGAGGGTTCGCGACCCTCTGAGTTGGAGGTGCCGATCCGTCTGATTCTATATGTAGACTTAGACGGTTAACCCCTCTAAGATCTGTATAAGTTAGTGGGGTCCGCCCCTCTATGTTTATTCATGGGTCTGTTTGGTTGCGTTCTGTATGGCAACTCAGTATGTACATGGGTCAAGACTGTATGCTCGCCGGGAATGGTACAGTCTGTAGAAATAAATCTACAAAGTGGTGTTTGGTTGTCCATCCATATGTGTTTTTTTGGATTGGAAAAAAAAGAGCGTTGCTTTTTTGTTGCCAAGGTTTTTTGTTCAATGGTTTTTTGACGGAGATGTTTTTTATATTCTTCCCCGTTGGAGTCATTGCTTGCCTGAACCAATGAAAGGCGGTGTGTCTGTGAATCACGTGACTAAGCCAGGCCTGTAACGCTGGAGACAGCAACGCGTATTGAACCGTTACAAAGTTGTATGCAACGTATCGTAATTACCTGTATTGTAACGTTACCTTTCAATTCAAACCCGTGACTGTTTTGGTCCTGTAGCCGGGGTGGATGGGACATTGGAAAATTGTTTAATAAGCAAAATGCAGTGATTGCAACTACGCAGTTTGCGCAACACCAGTACAGAGTTACGTGGGTGTATTGAACCCTGTTAGTAACGGTAACGATTCGTCACAAACAGATTACATAATCAGCGTCACAAACGTATCGATACGCGATGCTGGCTGGAGTAGTTGGTCGACTAGCCTTGCTGACAAAGATCTACATTGTAGAGTACTCTACATATGTACAAGCTATAGGGGTAAAGTGAAGTAAAGGTGTGGGAGGTGTTTTTGGTTGACAAGGGTTGCTGATGGAACGGTCACTGGTACGGTCGCTGGCCCTCATCTCCCATGACGGTCGCACTCCTCCACAACGGTCGCTCTCCTGTCGCATCCGTTCAAAAACCAGTTTTACCAGGTATTTACCACTACATAAATCAAAGCCCCGCCGTCATTTGTGCACATCGTGGCTACTTCCTACACAAGCTCACGATAATTGAAGTTCATATCGACGCCTCCCCGTCATGTAGAGCAGCTGTTGTGAGGACTGAGCGTCATGGACTCAGCGACCGTTGTGGAAAGCGACTGTTGGGGAAGTAGTATTTAATAGATGAAAGTTCCTGTAGTAGAGAGAACGTTACCTACCATCAATAAACTATTACAAGCAATCATGGTCTACCTTCTCACTGCCCCACAAGCTGCCTTGGTCAACTTTGACTGGCTTTCTATCACTTTGAATTCCGACTCAATTCCAGAGACTTCCGGCCCTTTACCAGGGAACTTTTCCGGCTCTCGAGACTCTTCCAACCCTTCAAGCTCTCCAGAAATTCCTGGGACTCCATCAAACTGTTCTGGCAGCTCTGCAGAAATTCCGGGCACTCGGGATCCCTCCGGCTCACCAAACCGTTCCGGATCTCAGGTGTATTCAAGCCCTACGGCAGCTGATCAAACTATTGATGATCAGAATGTTGACAACCCGTCTGTTTCCATTTCACCACCATCAACACCTCGTCGGCCCAAGCAAGTGGCCCCTAGAGCACCTGAAATAAATACCCCTACCAGATGTAAAGTCCGTGTGCTTCGGAACTCTGCCAGATGGACCTATAGAGAGATTGCAGACCATGCCAACATTCCACTTACGACTGTGTATCGTACCTGCGCAGCACCGTCTACACCACGTAAAAGAAGGGCCGGCCGGTGTATGTTAATTACGACCCCTCACCGTAAACGGATGATAGCTTTGGCAACATCTGATGCAGAGCATCGTCGTATGCCTTGGTCTGAAATTGCAACTGAAGTTGGTATACCAGCTCGTTGCCATAAGGCTATATCAACTGCATTCCATTTGGAAGGTTACGGTCGGCGCATAGCTGCTGCCAAACCTTTTCTGCGCCCTATTAACAAGGAACGCCGCAAAGAATGGGCGACCAGATTCAAGGACTGGCGCAAGGCTGATTTTGATACGGTCATATTTTCAGATGAAGTCTGTTTCAACGTCGGAGGCCAACATGGCCGTACCTTTGTTACTAGAAAGCCTGGTGTTGAGGAAAAGTACCGTAATTCTTGCCTGGTCCCTGCATTTACAAAAATTGTTGGTGTGCATTGCCATGGAAGTATTATCGGTAATACCAAAGGCCCATTAATCTTTTGGGAGCCGAGTTGGGGCAAAATCACATCCAAAGGGTATGTTGAACATATCATCAAGCCGCATGTTCACCCATTTTGGCAGCAGCACCAACGTACGCATCCAGGATATGTCTATTTTATGCAAGATAATGCATCCCCTCATGCAGCTAAAAACACAATGAGCGAATTGAAGGAACTAGGAATGCATGACTATGTTTTTCCCTGGCCTGCCTGCTCACCTGACATGAATCCAATTGAGCATGTCTGGCGTCTCATGAAGTGTAGAATTCATCGCAGATCCCCCAGGCCCTTGAAGAGACATGAGCTGATTGCTGCTATACAAGAAGAGTGGGATAACATAACATCAGAAGAGATAGAAGAGTTGACTTCATCAGTACCTGAGCGCATTGAAGCTTTGTTGGCCGCAGAGGGTGGACATACGCAGTATTAAATGCTACCGGGAGAGTCTTGTCTCACGCATCACAAACGATCACTCGCATTTTTTTCCGTCACTTTCAGTGTCTTAAACCACTATTAGCTGTTCTAGTAATTTATTTGACTGTATTTAAGCAAGAAAAATGAGCTTTGCGGCCTGTATGAACTTTGTGAACAAAAAAATATAACTGAGCGTTCCATGCCTGACTAGCGGGATCTCTCGGGTGGCGTTATGCGTTCCATCACTATACCCCCATAACCTGTACGTAAGTCGCCCCACTAGATGTAGCGCGGCGCGGACGCCTCGATGACACACGGCTTGGCGCGTATACCTTACTCATTTGTTTCTATTACCTGTGACGCGTCTCCCCACACGCCGATCTTGAATAATATATTCTCCATTTCCTTTCAGAACAGGATGGGAACACACAAACGTAGTTTCCATCAAGAAGACGGCGATACAACTGATGATAGTAATAATGGCAATGGCTCGCCAGATGTGTGTTCATCGTTGTGGATTGTACTGGCAACTACTTATTGCATCTTGCTAGGTATCAAAACGACGTCGCCTTTCTGATGCGGATGAAATTAGCATCGATAACGAAGAGGGTTCTGATTATGATCAGGGGGAAGAAGATAATGCAACTTTAGCTGCTACTCAAGTCATCCGAGATAGAATGGCGAGAACGGTTGAGAACGTATGTTGGAGCTGCTTCACATATGCTGTTATCTTACCTGATATTGAATAGACACCAGCAGAGGGGGGCATTATCCTCGCAGTGATCTGCGAAAATTTTATGGTGAGCCTTTTCATGGGTGTATTGACACAAAACAAGATCTAATTGATCAGTGCCATCGGTTTCTAGAAATAAAGCTAGGTCCATTTATGAACTTTGTAATTGGTCACAATGGTAGTGGCAAAAGTGCAATTTTGACCGCTCTTACCCTGTGCCTGGGTGGGAAGGCAGCTTCTACTAATCGGGGAAATTCGATGAAGACGCTTATCAAAGAAGGCACTGAGTAAGTTCATTGAAACCCATATTGAATTTTGAACATGCGTTAATACTCTACAGTACTGCTCGGATAACTGTCAAACTAAAAAACGGTGGAGATGGTTACAAGAGCGACCTGTACGGTGACGTTATTATTATTGAACGGCAATTTTCTAGAGATGGCCAAAGTCACTATAAGCTGAAATCAAGTACTGGAAAGATAATATCCGGGAAAAGGGATGAATTGGACGACATTTGCGACTTTTATGGTCTTCAGGTTGACAATCCGTTGACTATTTTAACTCAAGATATGGCCAGACAGTTTTTGAGTAACTCGTCTAATTCTAAGATGTACACTTTTTTTGCGAAAGGTGTCCAGTTAGAACAATTGGACGCAGATTACTCGCTGATTCATAACGCTATAAAAAATACTGAAGCCAGTCTTGACAGCAAGAAAGTTGCGGTTTCTGAAATGAACCAACATATGTGTATAGCACATGAAAAAGTTCAGCAATATGACTCCCATGATAGCCTTAGAGAGAAATACACTCACATGCAGTACGAAATGGCCTGGGTACAAGTTAGGGATGCTGAGAACGATCTTGCCCAAAAGTTAGATGAGATAACTTCAGTCCGAGAAAAGATCTCGAAAGCGGAAGCGTACAGGGAGGAGGCTACTGCTGATTATGAAGTAGCCAACCAGGCGTTCGTCGATGCTACGTCCGCAGCAGAAGCTGAGCAAGCAAAATTGGCACCATTTGAAGAAGCTCGGACCCATCTAAGAGAAAAATTCGATGGGAATAGGAAGGAACTTTCGGACCTACAGGTAGGAATCCATGGTCCCTTTGTTTTATTGCCGATGTTTACAGTTACAGGCAGAGGAGCGCGAACTCCGAGGGAGTTTACAAGGAGCTAGAAGGAGAGTAGATGACATACGTAAGGAGATGAAAGAGGAGGAGTTGAGACTCGAGGAGCGCAACGGCGGTAGTAGTATGCGATTAATGCATGATTTATCTCAAGCTGAGAAAGAACGGGATGAGCTGAAGGATCGGCAGCTCGCACTCGAAGAAACACTCGAGGAAAATAAGACTCTCTATGCGAAATCGACTGAGCAGCTCAAGAAGTGTTCGGAAGACTTAAGAAGTAAAAAGCAGGAGCTTCAGGAGCAGGAGATTCTTCTCAACAACCTTCAACAATCGGAACACGATATCATGGCCGCATTTGACCCAAAAATCCCTGCTTTACTGAGAGCCATTGATCAACAACAGGGCTGGATACAGAAGCCAATTGGCCCCTGTGGTAAATACATCACTTTGCGCAAACAAAACTGGATGTCGGTTGTAGAAAGGTTTTTTGGGGGCACTCTCGTTTCATTTATTGTGACAAACCATCAGGACGGTGAACTCCTACAAAAGGTTATTAGTAGGGTAGGGATGTAAGTTTAACTCTCTAGGTACTGCAAACTATTCTTACACTAAGCGGTAGCCAAATTCCGGTATTCGTAACGGCACAAAAGGAATTTAATATCCAGGAGCCAGATCCCCAATACGATACTATTCTAAAGATACTAGATGTATGTTTTCCGATAAATGAATGTGTAATGTTTTAACTTTCCTAGATTAGCAATGACCATGTCCGAAGACAAATCATCATCGGCAATGCTGCCGAGCAAGCTATTTTAATTGAGGACTTGGAAGATGCAAATGCAGTAATGTCGGGTCACCGAGAAAACATTTCAATGTGCTTTGCACTCAACCGGAACAAACCTGGATGGGGCCATAAAGTTGGTGGGAAGTTGGTTTTCAAATACCCTATCTTTTCCTATTTTATTGCTAATATTACGTAGTAATGGTGCTATGGGCGTGAGTCCTGTACCTAGCTGGCCGAAAAGATCTCGAATGAAGTCCGATAGTGGTGCGCAGACTTTGTAAGTGTACATGACGTGCAATTGTTTCATGTCTACTAATTATACTTAAGAGGCGTTGAAGCTGAAATTCGTCGACTACACGACGAAATCTATCCTCTCGAGACAAATCTGGAAAGACTCAAGCGAGAACAGAATCACCACGACCAGGCTGTGAAAACTCATGCAGTGAGGGGTTTCATCGAGTTCTAATGTTCGTTGGCTAATCTAGTGCATGCAAGCGCGAGAGAAACGCTCTCAATATCTCAATATCTCGAAGTGATGAGAATATTGAGAATATCAACGCAAGGATTACCGAAATGGCGGTGGATGGTAAAATGGGCACGTTACAAGAACACTTGAAGGTAAATGAACATACATGAATTCTGAACCCTTACTATCTCATCTAATCTTCCTAGACTGCCTTAGAGAAGAAAAAATCTTATGAAGATCAATACGGAGATTTTTCTCTAAATCGTGACAGGTTAAACAATGAGCAGGAGGAGCTAACCATGAAAATGAATGCAGCCAAACAAGATCTTGTTCTAGCTCAGAAAAATCTTGAACATGCTCGTGTTTGTTACCCCAGCGGATTCTTTGATTTCTCCCAACTTACGATGCAACAGTTGGAACTAGATACATCTTCAAATAGACGCGCACAGTCTCTTTTGAATAAGAACCATTGGTACCAGAAGGTTGCCGATTTTCAAACAGCGCTTGTCACCCTAGAGAACGAACTCCGGGCTAACCAGGAAACTGTCAAGGTTTAATCGACTCAACTGACACCATCTATGATAGAATACTGAAATTCACAGATCTACTCAGAAAAGGCCACTGAAATATGTCCCCGTGTGGATGTAACCCCTGATGAAACAACCACGTCACTTGATTCAAGACTCCGAAAGCTGAGAAAGGAACTAGAGGATGCGGAAACTGCGTATGTATCTCCCTTCTTCACATCTTTGACCAAACTAAGTAGAGGCTAGATTAGGCGGAACTCGAGAAGAAATAACCGATGCATACCTTAAAGCAGTTACGGAGTATGAAAAGTCAAATACACTAATAGAGTCGTTCAACGCGCTTCTTGCCGTGAGTTCATAGGCCCTCATATTGTTTACTTTCTAAGAATGTAGGCGGCGACTAGGGTTCTCACGGAAAGGAGAAGACGCTGGGCAGCGTTTAGAAGGTATATCAGTGTCCGAGCCCGATCTCAATTTTCATACATGATGAGTGAGCGTGCTTTTAAAGGGCGTTTAAGATTGGAACATACTCAAAGGCCACCAGAACTAATCATAGAGGTATGTTATATAAAGTTTGTAACCTAGTCAATATTAACTATGTTAGGTTCAACCTGGGGGCGAAGCTTCTGGCAATCGTGGCCCTAAAACATTGTCAGGGGGTGAAAAATCATTTTCCACTATATGCCTACTTTTATCTCTATGGGAAGCTATGGGGTCCCCAATACGTTGCCTCGACGAATTGTGAGTAAAAAAGATCATTTTTGCCCGTTTCATTTTCTAACATTGACAGTGATGTCTATATGGATTCTGTCAATCGAAGCATCAGTGTTGATATGATGGTTAGTGAATTAGGGTTTAAAAAATATGTTCATTTGCTGATAAAAACAGATCAAAACTGCGGAGCGTTCAATTGGGAGGCAATTTATTATGATCACTCCGCAGAATATGAACACAAATGCGTCAACTCAAACAAAAATTATTCGGTAAGATGAAACGACAATCCAGCGATATCCTAACTAACATGTTTTAGTATGAGAGACCCAGAGAGAAATCAAACACAAATTGGTGTAAGCTAGCTAGATAAGCTCTGATGTCACTAATGACTTACCCACATGAGTGGTATCCTCAACTTTAATTCTCAGGCGTCCAAAATCAAATGAATCTGAATCAACATTACCAGTATTATTTTGCTAGCACATTAGTCAATATATTTGACTGCAAAACATATTATACCACATGTTTATGCAGCGGAGGGTATTTTCGGGTTGCCTGGCGGCATCTATCGGATCTTTTCTTAGTTGTATTGTCTTACTGCGCAGTAAAATTCCAACCTCACACGGAGACTCCCTGCAATAACCTTCAACGCCTAACGATGGTTACTATGAACGAAATTTGTAGCTCGTCATCTATATTCAAACATACTCTCTAATTAATTCCTGAAGTTCAGAAGATAGATGAAGATAACTACACAATGCCCTGTTACGTTTCTTGGTTTAGATTTGGTGAGATGTGTTTTCATGAATAAAAATATAAAAATAGTTGAGACTTCAGGTAGGTATTTGCACAAAAAATTGCAAGCATACAGCTGTTATGATATCCTCCATCTGTATCTTTTTTGCTTGCAGAAGCCCGCTTGACATGTTTATATACTCAAATGAAAAAAAACACCCTAGGAGTAATGATCAAAATGATGATTTCACTCTGCTTAGATACATTGGCATAATGAGACGTGAGATTGGAGAGTTCAATATGAAAAATGAAACCTGCGCCTGCTTCCGAACACAACTCCTCAAGTATTGGTGCAAAACGTTTAACAAGGCGTGGGTGGCTCTATAAGCGATTAAAATTGAAACATCATTATAACTACAGTAAGGTGAAAGTGGTAATTTTACATACCATAGGCGTAGAATATCTGTAATCGATACCAAGTACTCTCATTACATGGAATCGTCAAGCACATATCTTTGTTATTGGTTTGGCAGTGTTCAGGCATTGTGTCCATGTTTCAGAAGCTTTAACGTGGGCAAGGAATTGCATTTATGGTTTTAGCGACAACAGATTTATCACTGAGAATTAAAGTATAGTCTTTTGAAGTTATTCAGTATGTTATCATACAGTCTGAGATGTAGTGCATCATAACAGTTGAGGTCAAAACTTTTGCTTGTGATAATGATGAGATTGATCACGATTATTTGAAGATAAGCCCCTTGTGATATACATCAGTCACCATGTGTCTACTCTACTTTTATTTCAAAGAAAATACGAGTGGAATATGCTGTCTACACCATATCCGGTTTGAATATAAATCATACCCAAAATACGCATTTTTGCTTAAATACGTGCTACATGCACAAGCCATTAAACATCTGCTCAAGATACTATAGTATCATATCAAGCGGATTTGGACTCATATTGGCCCCCAATACGGTGATAATTAATTGAGCATCTAAAAAACCTCATTTCACAATACTGTATGACCAGTTTTAGAGGTGATGACAGAAGCAAATAACTCATTGCCACAGCAAATGGTGCGGTGCGGTTGCTGTGGGTATAGCACTATGGATGATTCGACCTTTCTAACGAAGCGGCCCACTCGCTATCATTTCACAAATATCTAGGTGAGCCTGCCGTGCTGAGGGGCCTGGCAAACATGACATGCTCATACAAGCGCTATCATGGTTGAATTGCTATCATAATTCACAGTACTTGTATAGGGGTGCAAGCATGTCAAGTATGACAACCTGATGTTCACGAGAGGCTGAGAAGCTCATGTAAAAAAAGCCTGTCCGTTACCACACACTCAGGAGACCCTCATGTGGGCCTTTCCCGCACTCAATCCCCCAAAGTAGCACTTCCCATGGTTTAAGCGACCCGTCACGTGATACGTGGCAGAGCCGAATTCTCCCCCAGCGCTAAAGCATAGCAACACAAAAAATAGCGCCTATCATTGATAACCAAATAATTCTAGTGCATCATAAAAACAATTCAATGGATATAGCTGCCGTAACAAAATATCAACGTTATGATCCCAGTCTTGAAACGACACTGCTAGAATCCATTCGCTCTCTGATCTCTACGGATTTGTCTGAACCATACAGCATATATGTGTACCGGTACTTCTTATATCAGTGGGGAGATTTATGTTACATGGCGAGTTCTGATGTACCTCTTAGTTTGGAGCTGGTAATGACTGGTATACAGGCTGTAGAACAAGGTAGTTTGGTTGGCGTGGTGATTTCTAAACTGGAAGCACATCGGGAGGGGCCTTTGCGTGGTTACATTGCAATGTTGGCAGTTCGCAAGGAGCATCGCGGAAAGGGAATCGGTATTGAATCTCACGGAACTGTATGAGCTTGTCTTAACACCTAGGAGCAACAAAACTAGTTCAGATGGCCATAGATGAGATGATTAAACAAGAAGCAGATCATGTGAGTTTCTGTGTAATTTATTTTACAAGATGCTAATTCAGGCTCACAGATAGCATTGGAAACCGAGACAACAAACACAGCGGCGATAAAACTATACGAACGACTTGGGTTTTTACGTAGCAAACAGTTGCACAGGTATTATTTGAACGGCAATTCTGCTTTTCGCCTTGTGTTATACCTCAAAGGAGGAGAAGACGACTCGAATGCACAGACCGCAGAAGACGAGAAATGATTACTTTAGATTTTACTTCTATGCCAGCGCTAAGCGGTTGTTTGGACAAGTCTAAATCCTGCTGCCACTATTTTCTGAATGTCCTCGTTTTTGTGTTGCAGCAACGATAGGACGTATGCAACGTCGTTCCACTGCCTTTCCGTTTCACACCTTGGGAGACGAGCGGCCAATTTTTCGGCCAACTGCTTGGCATGTTTATCCTAGCTGCGTCAGTATCATTTATCATAGTGTGCATCAAATAGTTTGATTGAACCTTCTCAACAAATGACGCTAGAAACTTTAGTATTCGCTTCAACGCATCTTCTTTGAGTTCTTCTTCAGCAGATAGTAGCGAAAACATATCCACAAAATGATTATAGACCGCATTGTCCTTTGTTGAGAGTTCTGTAAAAAACATCTTTGCTAAATCTGCTATTCGTTTATCTGGATCTTCTAGACATTTTGCCATCTCGCCCAGCTGCCCTTTTACCTTCACTTGTCCAGCCAATATTAAAAATGTCAAGGTCATTAGACAAGTTCGTTTCACTGACACATCAGCGTCGTTAAGCCGGCGATATAGGAAGTCTGTATTCTCATCAATGAGATGATTAAAGCATACAGCCTATCATTAATTTGTGGGTTAGAATTTGTGGGTTTCGGGGATCTATCATCATACCATGTCCCCCAAAGCTATGACAGCATTGCTTCTAGTTATTGGATCGGCAGAACGTTCCATTATAGTGATGAGCAGTGGAATGTGTTCTTCACAGTACTCCGCTAGAAGAAGTGAGTGATTGATAACGAAACATGGTAGATTGACACCAACATGATACACACATGAGTTTCGCCATACAAAGTGTAGCTTGTGCCTGAAGATTACGATCCTATAATTTTTAGTGATATCTGCAAATATTTATCAAACAACACAAACCTTGTATAAAACATTATCACCACAAATGGCAGCTGCAAGTGGCCCAAAATTAGTCAATATGGAGTGATCTCCATACAGAAGCTCTCGTTCGCTGAAATAAAATCAGTTAAAATCCATACACACTACACATACTAACCGAATGTGAACCATTGCCTCTGTGAAATCGTCCTCTGTTGTACCTCCGATGAGCTCTAACTCGTCATCAACTTTTGGTGAGACATGTTCCCTTGCTAGTTCAGTCAGACATAGCCTCCTACTAAAATAGAGTGTGTACTTTTTTCCGCGTCTGCTCTCTTCTTTTTGAAATCGAGTTCACAAATTTCTAGATAGACTATTTGTTTTACTATATCGGTTAGTTGTATTATAGTGAGCTGAGACCGGAGACATACCTGCAACGTGCCCCACTATGAAAAGTAGTTGTGACAGTGGGAAAAAAGAGGCTTCATTTTGTTCTGTATGGTCCTCTTCATCCTGCATAAGATTCATGGATTCATGGCCTTGCGAAGTTGCGGGACGGCTGCTCTGTACTTCGAAAACAGATTTGGTTTTTCGGCGGATAATGTCTGTGCAAACGGCGTCTGGATGCTTCGCAAGAGCATATATAGCCCCTAATGCTTGTTCGGCAACTCCAAACCTATCTGATCATTAGTATAGTGGAGGAATGGACTTTCTAAATAACGAACCATTCATGACTGGTCGATTGTAGCTCTGCCAAAGCCGCTAATTTGATTAATATGGCATGATCACTTGGAAGTTTCCCCATAAGATTAACTGTATCTAACTCGAATTAATGGGTGAAAAGTGCACTCTTTGAATGTTAACTACCTTTCGCTTGTCGACCACTTGGTCTTATATGTTTGAGGGCTACACAAGTATATTTCGCTAGCCCTGCGTCGGCCCTTCCCAAAGAACCAAGTCCCACTCGAAGCAATGTCTCAAGCTCTTTTACCACAATCTCTGGGTCAGCTAACGCTAGCATTCCCAGGACAATCACGGCACCACGACGCTGCGGTCTAGGTACTTCGCCTCCCCGACTACCGTAAACAGCCCATAATTTGCGCACAACTAGGTCCGAGATGTGATTATCATTCATCATCTTACTCACCAATTGCTCAAGGGAGGTCAGCTCGGCAGAGGTTGTATCGAACGTCAAACTAATAAGATTTCTTGCAATAAAATTTGCGGTTTCATTTTCCGAAAATGTATCAGGTGCATCAAGAAAAACATTCTTGTAAACTTCGATAAGATGTGCCTGTATACCTTTCCCTTCATCGCTGTTCCCTTTCGTCCAAATGAGGCGGAGCATTTTCTTGATTCCTTTCTACAACTTCTAATCAGTACGGAACTATATTTACTTCAGAGCACGTCACATTAGATGTTTCAACCGAAAAGCTATGCAGTGCTTGGAAAAAATCCATTGCCTCAATCACTTCACTTTTGTTTTTGGCACTTAGTAACTGGGCCACTGTCTCGGATGCAGCATGCAAGGTGTCAATGAACTTAAGAGCTTCAATGTAGTAACGTTTAGTAAGATGCGACCTGATAATTGCTTCTCGATTGTCTGGAATCTCAGGCTCTATAGTTTCGCTACGCTCCTGCATATCAGCTGAGTTGGCATCGCTAGCGTCATCTTTCAACGGATTATCGTTGCTCGCGGTGTGGTTAATTGACGGTTCTCCAGGAATATCAAGAGTCTGGATAGATTCTAGCCTCGTCTGCCATTCGGATCGTTTTAAAGTACCACCATGCAGCATACCATATGGATGCGTTTTAAGAAGCTTGGTAAGTAATTTTATCGCATTCTTACGGACATGGCTGCTTTTGTCATGCAAACTTTGGCAAGCAAGCTCAGTTGCCTTTTGCCGGTGTTTTACTATATTTGTCTCAAGACTGGCGATGTATTTATTAGCAACAAAGCAACATTCATGGCTTGCTACATACTTGAGTAACTTATTATGATACACTTGCAAAGCTTTACAACGGCAATATGGATTGACATCTAAAAACCTCTCATTGAGAAGTTCAAAAAAAGTGTCTTGTTGAGCTTTTGTTCCTTCATCTTTACTTAGCTGTACAATTAAATTGCCGCATATTTCAATAACTGCTGATCGTAAGTTGTATGACTAGTAGTATCAGTGTCTTGATCCTTTACTGAACGGTAGAATAGTTTTATACTTCACTCTCAAAATATCTCACGATTACCGTCATATTTTTTATCATTTGTCGAGGTACCAGCAGTGACAATCTTACAAGAAACATGGATACCGACTTCGGGCCTTTAGTATCATTACTGTTGAATTCTTTATTACTGAGCTCTCTAGTTTTGACTTAGTTGAATTTGAAAAGATACTTCACAGGGGTCGCTAACTTGATTATTTCATCCACCAGTTGAGAATGGTCATATTGCTCGCACAAAATTTGTAAAAACTCGGCCATGGGCTCAGATAAGTGTTCGAAATACGAAAGGTTTTGGATTATGGATGTTTGGGCACCTAGGCTAATCAGCCACAGATATGACGAATACGTGGTCAACATACCGAACGCGTGGCCATGATGTTTGACTGCTATACACAATAACTTGAATATGTGCATGCGAATTGGTGTAGACTTGACTCTTTCTTCATTTTCAAGTACCAAATATGCTGGTCGAGTAAACAAGCTTATCATTCGATCTCGCTCGGAGGTTGTGACGAATATTCTCAATAGTTTAAGTTTCAATACCTTGCACATTGTTTCTAAAGCGTGCTGTAATGGAGTAGCCGAGTCCCAAGCAATACTCCCTGATTTGGTCTTTCCTTTACCCTTCTTTTTTCCTTTCGACCCAGCTGTTGCAGTTGTTGCAGTCTCACGCTGTTCTATTACCGCACGAGCTTCAATTCCAGTTACAGCCCACTGCAATAAAAATCCATATATTTCAAGAAGCTCTCTGTGCTCTTTGATGGTTTCCTGACCATCGGCACTCTCAATGTCTTGAAACGCAATATCAGTTTCAACTGCTAACCCAGAAACTATGGTATCCAACACTTTTCCGATGGACTGAACGGGCATTGTGGCAAAGTTTCTATTTACGATTAGTGTGTTGTGGTTTAAAACATGGGAAATATGCACTTAAGCAAGTATTGTAAAGTGTCAATAACGGAAGCCTTGGTGATAGCTCCGGGATCCATAGCGAGAGAATCGATAATGGGATCCAAAATTTGAGCTATTTGAGCATTGCTCACTGAGTCGAAATCATTTTCGTATTCCAATAATTCGGGATCTGCATCTGTGCATGGTACGGTGACCGGGTCATCAAGATAGTAAATTAGAGACTGTGCCAAATCAAACTCGACACGGTCATATTCCATCATATAGTAGTGTTGTTGAAGCTTTTGTAGTGGGGGCACGCTAGATTCTTTTTGCGTGCGTTCAAAAGAAGCTGTTTTGTTGTTTGTTTACGAGGTGGCTAGCAGTATGCGGATTTTGCAGGGTTATGTGCAAGATCTAGAGCTAGTTTTGATTATATAATACAGCCTATCCACTTTCCGCATAATCGATGCTCACTGTTTCAGATAAGTGTGACTATCGCAATGTCCACGTGATGATTTCAGACTACAACTTCGTATAATGTGATTACAGAAAACGTTCAAATAACTTGCAACCAGATTTCTATACTTATTCCGATGCGATGATATAACTTAAATTTATGCTAGCTAGCTAACTTAAGTATTAGACTACACACCCCATAACCATAATAAATTGATTTTCTACTTGCATTTTGCACATTTCACATTGTAATCAGAACAACAATAGTATTATTGTCTGCAACTTGATACACCACAATCAACGACATCTTATGAAGTTACCAACTTATTACAGAGTAGACAGTGCTAGCTGCAGAATATTATCGTCAAGCTGTTGAAAATTTGTAAAATTGACAATAATCAGCTACTATAATTTGGCTTCAAGATCATGAGATGTAACGTAGGTAGTGATCACCAAGTTATCAACATAGCTATGCTAGGTGGTCAGCTTGAACACACCTGATCAATCTCCCCGAGAAGCTTTTAAACTGTGCTGGAAATACACCATAACCATCAGTAAACGATTCTATTTTGGAGGAGTGCTAGTGCCCAACTAATAGGAGCAACTTTTGCCCAGACAAGCACTAGTTTTCGGGTGAGTTTTACTGTGCGTTGACATAAATTTACGCCCCCCTCAAAAAACCCCGTTACAACAACCTTCCACGCCCCACGATAGTGACTGTAAATAATAAATCTAAAATCTTAGGAGCTATGATCTATATCTTAACTTTCTCTCTGGTTAATTTCAAAATTTTAGAACGTGTTGTGAAATAATTAATTTGCGTTGGTTGCCATACACGCGAGGGGGGCCTAAATTTATGTCCTAGTACTAGCTGTAGGTGTACGCTCAGGTATAAACTACATGAGAATACACTATTTTCAAACAGGGATGTAACCGTTTGCAGGATAGTGATATACAGACTGAACCATCTGGTACCTCCACCGATGGAGACCAGTCAGTAAGTGCATGTAAGTAGTAGTTATTTTATTGCTATCTATGAGTCTGTTTAGACGATCTATTGCCTGCCCCAGCACCATATTTTCACCTACTGGTCCCACATTGCAAGCCACTGACCCACAGTCCACTTGCAATAAGTATTAGGTAGTCGCTCCTTGGACCAACTAGAGACCGTTCTCTACTTCATCACCTTACAACCGGCCTCCAGAAACACCCTTTTTAAATGCAGTAATTCGATTATATTTGCTGCTATCGATTCTAGTGATTTGAAAAATTATGTCCCTGTCTGTATATCAGTCAATCAACATATTTATTGAGTAGCGGGTGTGTATATAATTTTAGAATGGGACAAAGAGTCGGGGATGGCCCCAGTTGGTAATACAAGCTACGATAGACCGAGGCATAAATTTAGCTCTCAGTACATGGTCTTCGCAGCTGAATTAACTTGCGTGTGTGCCACCCATCGGTGTACAAAATTCGCTTTGCAAAGGTAAGCGACGGACAGACTACCCACAGGCTGTGGTATACATATCATTGATATTGTCAACGATCAAATAAAATGGTAGTTATTCTTAAACAGTTTTTAACTACACACTGTGAAATAGAGCATGTTAGGTCATCTTTTGAGCACTAACAAACGGTCAAAAACACGTCGTCTCTGAATAAACACATTTTTTTTTTATATATATATTGGAATTCGGCATCAGAAAAAACAAGGACTATATGCACTGGAAGCAACGCCAATTTTGTGCACAGATATCAGGATTACAAACAAAAAGTACAGTGTCGCATGACCTTCACGCAAAGATCTTGCATGGCGTCAAGAATAAATCAGACTTACGCCATTTGATCCTGAGGGATCGCTACTTCAGCTCCTTCCATAGCAGTGTCGCCATAGTTTGTATATCTAACATAGCTTAGACCAAGGGGACGACCACCATAAAGGTAACCGGAAAATTTTGCTACTCATGTATCAGTAAATCCTGTTTCACTAGGTTGGTATGATAATACACACCAATCGCAGTTTCCGCATTCTCTGCTGTATCAAACTGAACGACACCTGTTCCCCTGGAGCGACCACTAGGTTCATACTGTATTTCAGCTCGCTCCACTTTTCCAATTGTGTTAAAGAGTTCAACCAAGTCATCATTGCTGGTAGACCAGGGAAGCTTGAACTAGATTAGTTTCCATCCAGACAGCAGAGAGGATTTCCTTACATTGCGAACATAAATTATGTTACTGCGCTCACCACCACTGGTGGCATGATCCGTAAATTCATTGGGTGGAACAGAGGCACCGAACTCAGGTCCAGGACCTGGAACACCAGCAAATCCGGCAGGAGCACCGCCACCGAAGCCACCACGTGCCCCTGCATAGCCTCCACCAAAGCCCCCGCGACTGCCGCTTCCACCTCCACCTCCACGACCCCCAAAGCCACCGCCGTAGCCACCGCCGAAACCTGCGCGAGGACCTCCGCCAAATCCACCCCGGCCGCCCATGCCGAAGCCAGCAGCACCGGCGAACCTATCTTCTCGGACTTCAAGCTGTCGACCTTGCCAATCATATCCATTGAACTGCGTAATAGCATTTCGAGCATCTTCCGGGGTTTCAAAAGCAACTACACCACTTCCCTTTGGACGACCATCGGGCCCAATATGAACATCAGCACGCACCACAGCCCCTAAATTTAGTCATTATTTTCTGTAATTGATATTGGACAGTGCAATTGGTTTACCAGCTTGGCGGAAAAGATCTTTCAGATCCTGCCAACCAACGGTGTATGGTAGCTGTAAGTTTGTTAGAGATCACTTAGAGGTAGTCCGAATTAAAACCCACGTTGGAAACATAAATTTGTCGCCCACTGGCACCAATGCCTCCAGGTGCAGCACCACCGGGGGCGTTACCGCCGTATCCGAAGCCAGGCCCACCGCTACCGCCACCGTAGGGTCCTCTTGCACTGGGCTGGCCATTAAATCGAGGCTCGGCCTCACGATCCTAGAGATAAAGATTGGCTAAATTTCTTCGATCCAGGGGATTCTATGATGTGTACCTCACGAACGTAAACCAGTCTCCCCATCAAATTTTGGTTACTGAGGGTGTTGACAGCAGTCTGAGCCTGATCCCTCGTGGCATATTCCACAATCCTATAATGATGTTAGTTTATACCTTATGTGTAATATTCAAGAACAAATACGAACCCGCATCCCTACAATACCCACGGACCAGTGTCCAACCCCGTCAATCACCGCATCCCACAAGAAGCCCACAAAAGAAATAAACCAAAACCCAGCATCGTTCGTAGACCCCACCTTCGACATTCCATTCGGTAACAAAAGTACATCGGCGAAGAGAACCTCTCCCGCTAGTTTTGTGGTCGAGATGTTAGTATTGCTAACAAGGAAAGTTGAATAGATAAACCAAATGAAGATAAATGCAGTTGTAGAAACGTAAAATTCTCACCTTGTCGCATAAAATCCTTAAGGTGATGCCATTTAACATCATACGAGAGGTTGCCGACGTAGACCCGGCGATCTTGTTGTGAGCTATCACGAAGGGACTGCATCATGGCGTCTTTGGCAGCTGCACGTTCTTCGAAAGTACGACGAGGTCCTCCGCTTTGACTGCCTCCACTTCCTTGATAACCGGTTGATCCTGAATATCCTCCTTGATTACCACCACTTCCGCTCATAGGCGAACGAGAAGATCGCCTACGATGGTATTCGTCTCGGCTTCGAGATCTACTTCGCGGTGAGTACGACCTACGACGAGGTTGATGAGGACTGCGTGGTGACCTTGCGCGATCACGATGGTCGGGAGAGCGACGACGCGGGGAGCGAGATCTATCGCGCTGATAATGTGTCAGAAAGGTGCGGTCCATCAGCGAGTGGTGCAGGCGCCTAAAAGGAAAAGAGAAACTCTCGGACTCGGAAGCGGAGCGGAGTAGGCAAACAGAACGTGTGAAGAAGGGGGTGGGAATGGCGGGACTCGACGGCGCCAGAATCAGCCAGAGAACAAAATGCCCTGTCGCAATCTCGTCCCAGAAACTTTCAGACGCCGGCGACCTTCCAACCGCGGCGGACGCTACTGTTGAGTGGGGGGAGGGAGGATACAGGGGTATACTGGCTGGGCAGCGGCAGCAACAGAAAGCAGAAGCTGCAAGGTGCTAGGCTATTTCGCGTCATATGCGGTCTATCTGTTGTGTTCCCGCCACTGCCGTCCATCAATCTGGATACAAAGACCGGAAGCTCATCTCAGACCGAGCAGCCAAAGATGCAGAAAATCAATGAACCTTCGCAATATCTGGGGAATCAAAAAACACAAGAGGGCAGCAAAGTGATGGAAACTCGACGGCTCTGTCTGCGTGCCTGGTCAGGGTACGTCACCTTGCTTACCCTGTATGTTTTGCACAACCTATCTTCACCGTATGTTCGTAGAACCGCCATAAAAAACTGCCGGGGAAGGTGTAACAAAACAAAGCAGAAAAGGGTGTATGGAACACCCGCGCGGAATGCAAAAAGCAAAAGTCGGTCCACAGCAAAGATGGGTGAGAAACAATTGCCTCGATGGAAAAAAAAGTGACCCAATTGTGAATAATGACAATTACACAATAGTACTCACCGTTCTATAATCTTTGTCGTTGCTATAACGTCCACCGTCTGCTGCTGTTCGACGGTAAGAGTCACTGTCTGCTTCGCGGCAAAAGGTTCAGAACTGGTCAGCTTGGTGAGAATAAAAGGTAAACGCACACAGCAGTGCTTGGAAGAATAGAATATGTGTAATTTATGTTAAATAGGGAGAAGCAGACCCATAGAAGCTCTCTTGTGTCAACAAGGCTAGGAGAGAAAGGCGTTCGTTCTCGGTGCGTACAGACGATCTCTTAAGTACGATCGGGTGTCTTCACAAGTGGAGTGAAAAGTTTGGAGCGAATGGGAGGGGAAAACCGAGTTTGCGATAAAGAGACAAGGGGGGTTGGATGGATTTGGGAAGAGTGAAGTGGACTAAACAGGCCAGTGCAGGATGATAACCTCCTCCTCGGGTCTGCTTGCGACGTGAGCAGGAAAACTGCCAGGAAGAAGCCTTCAGGGAATATAAAAATAATGTGTGAATTCGGCTGATGGTGTGTGAGTCCTTACTCCGTAGATGGATGTGGTGTATGGGCTTCGGGATTTCGTGTTACCGTTTCAATCGGATATTGGGCCTCCTTTTTGAACGTTCTGGTGCGTGCAATTGTGTTTGTGAAACAACGATGTCTCTGGCAATGTGATATTTTGCCAAGCCGAGAAGTTAACTTGGTGGCTAGGAACACATGGTTAGAGGAATTGCAGACTCTTGCTTGGCCACGTCAAGGCGGCTGAACGGTGTACGGTTCTAAACGATTTATTAGCCGGATCACTGAATAGGCGTCACACTGTGATACAAAAATTGTGAGGGTCCGTCCTAACTCAATGTCACTATCTGTCCTAGATGACTACTTTTTAGTTTGAGTTAGACCTGAACAAAACAATGTGAAGTCTGAGTTAGGCTGAGGTTAAAATGGAGAATCTTAAACATGGATGTGCCACAATAAATGAATGCTGAACAGCAGAAACTTGCTCTTGTTAAAACGTCAAAGTATCGTTAACATGTGGAGCTTTATATATCTCCATTTCCACTGACGTAAAGCTAGATGATTCTCGTCAATCCTCCAAGTGCATCAGAAATAAAACTTTCTGTATATACAATTGGCCTTCTTAGATAAAGACCGTTCTACTTTGAATGTCGCCTGGGTCGCTTGTGTCGCCGGGTCTTATCTACCGATGCAACCGTTGCTGCTGCTTGAGTGGCGGTTGCCACACACCCCATGTGGCAACGTAAGGTTGCCAAATGGCAACATACTCCGCAACATACGGTTGCTACACAACACTGGTCGTACTGTAAATACCATCAGTTTTACAGTGTTATATACAAGTAATCTGTTGCTTTTTTCTAACATACGGCATATCGCCAAATGAACCGTCTTCCGGTGATACACGGGAAACATGGTGAATTCTATCTACTCATGTTTGCGGTAGGTAGTATTGGTATGAGATCTCGCTTGGAGTTTTGTTTATGACTGAGTCACCGAATTGATTTATTGTCATATCACAAGGCGTGCGCATCTCACGGGAAACGGTGAAGATCACGGGAAAAATCATTCATTCTACGGTAAACTAGCTATTCTTCAGATACACCCGGTTTCATGTCTTGAGATCAGTGTGGCTATTGACAACCCTGATACTCTCGGAATCTTGAATAAGATGTGCGGCGCCGAAGATCAACGACGCCTCAATTACCGTGATTTTGTCTGTTGCCGGTGTTTGCACACCAGTCATCAAGGAGTCTTCATATGGTTTACCTGCATTCACAAGTGTGGTCATCTCTACTAACGCCAGGAAATAGTCATCCTTTGATAGAATACTCACTGTGAAATCACATCGTACGCGTACAGGCAATTGCCCCTGCGGGACACCGTACTTTTCAGGTCCAATTCGCCGGGTTTCCGGTGTTTTTTGTTGGTTTCTGTCTTTTAGTTGATACCATACCCAGTCACGGCGCGGAGGTGACCCTTTGCCAGGTGTTATTTACTGTGCAGCGCAGCTCATGAAATTCGCACTCCCCGGTCAAAAAGTCTTGTACGGGTACACGCAAGTCATCGAAGAAAGCAATAGAAAGTCCGTTGATCTCATCGTAATCAAGTTGCACAATGTCGTTACGACGCAAAAACAGGTCTAATGCACCTTGAAACTGGTCCAGCGGCATACCGACGTGTGCCGTCAGTTCTTGAAAGATTCGGATTTTTGTTTTCTTTTGCGGAGAATTGAATCGCCGAGGCGGTAAGTTACTATGAATCTCTGCTTGCGCGTCTGTGACTTCGACAGCAACATCCGAATCTTTGTTATGTTCTTCAACTTTCCCGTGATTTTCGCCGTATTGCCGGTGAACAACGCCATTGTTGAGCTTGAGCAACTTGAACGCCATGATGCGGTGTTGTAGTCGATCATCTGACGAAAAATATCCCCGTTCCTGTTCGAATGGCGATAGGCATCTTTAGTTGTAGTTAAATGGAGTCGTTCGCCCATCTCGGCGGACAATTGCGGAAGGCTGTCAAACCTCAGAATAAAGTTCACAAGATGGTTTATAAGATGAATCTTGAGAAGTTGAAGTCTGACTGTTGCACGCGATATTCGCTGTTTCGCTGTCAATAATGCTGCTCCGAGGTTCTCTGGTTTTCTTTTTTTGTGCTGGTGTACCGCTGAACACTGCAATCTCGGCGTTGCGTTCTTGGATGAGTTCAACACGCAGCCGGGCCCCTGCAGCTTTGTTTGCTTTGTTGGCTTGATATGCTTGGAGTACAGTCTTATTTGCTATAGATGTGGCGAGGCTGTCCGTCATTGTCTGACGGTGCCGGTGTTGTGAGCCCTGCGTTGAGAGTAGAAATAAAATTCAATCAAAGCACGGGCCGCACGCAGCGCTTGGTTAAAGCGGTCGTGGTGTTAAACCCGGCTATTCCGGCGTGATGTAACGTAAAGAGTTGCCACAATACGATGCGCCATACCCGTTGTTCATTGCCATTGCATTAAGATGATTCTTTGTATGCACTCTTGTGTCCTCTTCCCGCGAGGTATGGTGGTGTGGCCAACCAGGCCTTGTTGAACACAGTGTGGAGACCCAGACTGTCAACTATAGCGAAGATCCATTGCATCAAATCATTTGCTGTAGGTTCGAAAAGTCCTTCAATCTCAACGCGAATTTGTTGTGCTTCTGGTGGTTCGTCTGGTGTATCCCACAAAGAACGCTGTATATCAGGCAATTTCAACGGCAATGCGGATTGAATGTTTGAACGTTTCCGTTTGAGGAGAGCTTTGGCGTTGTCATCGAGATGATTTGGATGCGTCGCTTTCATATGGTTTTGTAGCCGGCCCCAGGTTCTGTAGCCCGCGCGGCACACTGGACATTGTCGGATGCTTGGATTGACTTCAAGAATAACACCATAATTTCCACTGGAAAATAGATGTTGTTTGTCGTATAGTAAACCGGAGACACGTTGGGATGGCTCAGTGTGACCACAAGAATAGCTGTGAGGATACTGAGGGCGATAATGCGGGAATTGTGCCCAAGATTCGCCGGAATTCAGGTGTAATAGTGGTCATCAGCAGCACTAATGTTGGTTGTGGCGCTATCAGGAAGATGCCATTTGGCGTTTTTCGGATATTCTTGATAAACCTGCATCGACAATGTCCCCGAATAGCAGCATTGCCAACCATTGCTAAGATTGATGTACAAGCGTATATACACAGTATGAATGTAAAGATGCAATGATTAGGCAGATATATATAGAGTTTGACGCCGGAATTGATAGGAAGAATCGGTCTGGTACCCAGAGTTGCTAGAGTCGGAACTGGAAGAACTGTGATCTGAATCATCGGGGTCCATACCATTCATATTGAATTGTGGCGGCGGTGGAGGCGGAAGTGCACCGCCCATGCGTGGTATCTTTGCGGAAGAAACATCCACCGGAGGCAAACCAAAATCGAAACTGCTGACACTGTTACTAGAGTAATCAGTCCTATTGTCGTGTGGCAGTTGGGTTTCCTCCAGTCGTATTCTTCTGGCGGTAGCAGTCGAACCATTTGTGGTGGAAAATGCCGTTGGCAGTCGGCCCATAGTCGCAAAGGGTTTATTGTTTGGACTTTTTACGTTCTGTGATCAAATGGTCAGGAATTCCAATATGGGCTTCCTTCCAAGTTTGACCTTTGCTGTTTGTATGGGTCTGCATCCCATCAGCCGCAGATTAATGCTTGTGATGCCGAGGTTGGTGTGGTTCGGAGGTGATCCGGTCGGCCAAGGATCGCTCCTGTTTGTTGTATGATTTATAAACTTCAACATTGACCTACTTGTGTCCGTAAAACCTGTCTCGCCTGGCGTCCTCTTCCAATGCCTCACCAGCCATGACCAAGAGCTCATTCAAGTCGTCGTCATCCTTGGGTGGTTCCTTCTCACCAGAACTCCAACGAACTCAGATAAAACGGTGTCTAGCATAGTATGACGCCAGGCAATCTATGTCTGGTTGACCTTAAGATTCCTCAGCATCGCACGCTGCATAAGGACAGCAATGTCACCCTCATGGCGAAGCTGATGCAACTTCTCCAGATGATCCTCAGCAGCCAATTTGGAACGTTGGTATTTGTCTGCTCTGTCTATAAAGGACTTCCAGTCATCATACCAACCATTGGCCTACTGATCCTTCAGTATGCTTCATACCAATGACGACCAGTGTCGTGGAAGAAGGTACCGGTCCACTGGATCTTGTGCCGCCCCGACTGTAAACTTGATTCAGTAAATCCCATGGCATTCTCCATGGCATCCTTCCACGTTTCCCAATCTTCCGCAGTCTTGCCATACTGGCATTTTGGTGGTTCGGCCATCTTGGGTTGTTGGACATAGACTACGGTTGGGAGAGGGTTTGTATCTCGTTTGCGTTTCTCCAACTTGGTTCTGCGGCGTTCCGCTCTCTTGCGCTCTTTGGCTCTTTTGTCCTCCGTTGTAGCGCAACGGCGCAGTCTGCGTCGTCTTTCTTCGGAAGAATCGGTCGAGTACCCAGAGTTGCTAGAGTCGGAACTGGAAGAACTGTAATCTGAATCATCGGGGTGCATACCATTCCTATCGAATGGTGGCGGCGGTGGAGGCGGAAGTGCACCGCTCATACGTGGTCTCTTTGAGGGGGGAACAACCAATTGGAAGCAAATCAAAAATTGAAACTGCGGACACTGTCACCGGAGTAATCAGTCCCGTTGTTGGTGGCAGTGCGGAGTAAATCGCTTGGTCAACCGGCGCAACTTTGTCCCGCAGCTGTTTTTACACTTGTCGATTGTTTTCGATCACAGTGGCCTCTTAAATCTTCGTCTTCATCCACTCACTGGGACAATAGGCGCCAGATTCCAAGGCCAAGGGCTTAAGTTGGTTTTCGATGTGGTTCCATTTTTTGTTTCCGGCGAGTTTGACCTCTCGCAATGACCGTTCAAGGCGTTCAACAGCCTTGGTGTTTTCTTCGTTCTTGCCCGCAAAGGCAAGACCAACAATAGCAATCGTTTCCTTCAGAGCACGATCAGTCTTAGATTGAAGCTCTGCCTTGATGCCATCGTAGTATTGCTTGACTTGATGTTTCAAAGTAGATTCTGTGGATAGAATCCTCAGGACCAACTTGCTTTGGCCAGACAACATAAGTTGATTATCTGCGTCTTGTTGGGCAAAGCGATCGTTCAAGGAGGTTGCCATATCAATGGCATTGTGCCACAATCCCAGAAGTCTGTTTCGTTGCACGCAAAATTGCTCCTCAGTTTGTTGGTTGGTTTGCTGCATCATAAAGGACTGCTGCAGCAGCACGTCCTTGATCTGTCAGGTGTAGAGAGGCAAGTCGTGAAGGGAATTATCTTTAACTGATTGGCTGTGAATGAGTTTATTCGCAACATGTCTGATCTCGATGGACAACCCATTGACCGTTGGCGCAAACCGGTTGCAGTATGGCACAACAGTTTGTTGATTGTTGCGTATAGCCGAAAATGTCTGAACGAGTTGTTGAAGCGGTTAGCAATCACTGACCATCTTCTTGACAATAGCAAGAACCATTCGTTCATGTTGGTTACCTGTATGGTCTGTAGGAGTCATCAGAACGAGAGCTTGTGGGGAAGAAGCTTCGCCGGACTCGTCACAAAAAGATCGATTTTCCGATCAGCACGCCTAGCATTATTAGCGTTCCATAGCAGCCCTTAGCTCTCTATACTGACCCGTAGGCCAATTTAGCGACTGAGGTTTTTTACAATAAGTCCATAGATACAAATTGAATACCATTCTTTAGCACTCCATAGCTGTAATGACCACATCTCGGACGGGTCAATGGGTACAAGGTGTAAGGTTGCGAGAGCAAGGCCGAGACTGGTCTAAGGGTAGGGACAAGAAAGGGATGTTGGGGCCACCGTCAGGAAGGACGAGAAGTGCGGGTATGAGTAGTTTGTATTCTTAAGCTATAAGTAGATACAAGAGACAAGTTGTTGTGTAAAGAAGAAACAACAAGAGAGGACAGAGACTTTCCTTAAGTACAAAACATGCGTTACACAAAAGACTAAAGACATGAGTCACATAGAAGGCCGTAGAAACGACCGGAACAATATAAAAGACAAATTACAAATCAACAAAGCAATGGAACATAATAGAAGACAATAGAAACAAGTGGTAAGCGTTGCGCAGCCTCAAGTGTCTAATGTCACTTGAGGATTCTGTGGGTTACTAGAAGATTCCGTACAAGGTGGCTGTTCGTGGCAACAGGGATGCAAGCTGTTGGTACACCAGGCTTACCAAGTGGAAGGCAAGGTTGAGGCAAGGCAGACGAGGTAGCATAGGAAGGCGAACAACAGCTGGAACTGCTGTTGAGTCAAGGTCAGGTGTACGTGAATCTATTGAGGCTGGTAGCGGTGCTGGTGCCGGTAGTGGACGGGGGCTGGAGGTTCTTGGTCCAGGTGGAAGCCGGGTTGGTTCATGACATTAGCCCTCACTCTGGGGATAACTCTTGCAAATTACTCGAGGTAGGTTCTGGTTCGTCATTGACAACGATCGGATCGTACCAGGTTCCATCCATAGCTAAGGGTCTGGGAGATTTGCAGGACGGGGTTTCTGAGGGTAACTATTGTGAAAAAGTCTTACGACAGCGCGAGCATTTTCTAGGTTGCTTGCAGATTGCCAGGTGGGGTTTTCGTATCCAACCCAACGTAAGAGGTACTGAAGTTTTTGACTAATGATCTTGGAATCAAGAATTTCGTCAACTTCCCATTCGAGATCGTCGTTGACGATAATCGGAGGTGCAGGAGGTTGCCCTTGTGCAACAAGTGGGTCTTTAGCAACAGGTTAAAGAAGTGATATGTGGAAGACGGGGTGGACTTTCATGCAGTGGGCAGGAGTTCCAGCTTATAAGCACGACTGGAAACTTTCTGGTCAATTCGAAATTTACCCAGGCGCTAAAAGTCCAACTTGTTGGATGGTCGGGTTGTCTGGATATGCCTTGTCAGTAGCCAGACTTCATCGCCAATCTTGTATGCAGGCGGTGGCAAGCGGTGTCCGTCGGTTTGTTCTGCATGGGCTCATTGGGACCACCTAATTTCGGCGCGCAAGTGTTGGTACAGAAGGGAAAGCTTTTCCGAATAATCCCTCACAACTTCAGGGGTTAGTTGCGGCGCTGAGGGGTTTGCAAGGATCTCGTATCGGGGTTGTTGGCCATATACAGCAAAGAATGGTGTGATTCCTGTAGTTGCAGACAAGGTGTTCAAGTTGTATGCAGATTCAGCCATACTGATAAGCTCTGACCAGTTGTCCTGCTGGTACTAATTGCAGTATCCGCTG
Organism: Geopyxis carbonaria; assembly: GCA_024516215.1. Classification (NCBI taxonomy): domain Eukaryota; kingdom Fungi; phylum Ascomycota; class Pezizomycetes; order Pezizales; family Tarzettaceae; genus Geopyxis; species Geopyxis carbonaria. The sequence continues at coordinate 9,991 of JAJJXG010000053.1, read as the reverse complement.
AGGTATTGTTCCATAATTGCATTGACTCTCTCGGTTTGGCCATCAGTCTGCGGGTGAAAGCTAGTTGAAAGATTTTGTTTCAGGTGTAGTAGTTTGCATAGGTGCCGTGAGAATTTCAAGGTGAATTGTGTTCCGCGATCGCTCATTATCGAGTCGGGTAGTCCACGGAGTCTGAATACGTTGTCCATATATAATCTGGCAAGTGTTACCGAGTCGCAGGTCGTAGTAGCTGGAATATAGTAAGCTATCTTGGACAACCGATCTACCACAACATGTATTGCGTCAAATCCGTTGGAGACAGGTAGACAAGTAATGAAGTCCATTGATACGGAACTGTATCTGCAGATTGGAACTTGTAGTGGTTTTGGCAGGCCATAGCGTCCGTGGCGTGCGGGTTTGATCCTCGGGCATGTGACGCAGTTCTGAACATATCAGGCAATCGTCTGGCGCATCTTTGACCACCAATAGTTTCGGTATACCAGTTCGTATGTTGATGCAGTTCCAGGGTGGCCGGCAGCAGGGTGATCGTGATAGGAGTGGAGGACTTTGGCTTGCATTGATTCGTAGTCAGGAACATACAGCAAGTCGTGTATGTATAGGAGACCGTCCTTGTAGCTGCATCGCCAAGTGGGACTGAAGGGTGCTTGGTGTCAGAGTTGCCCGATGCAACAACAATTGATTTTGCTAGGCTGTCCGATAGAAGCAGTTCTCGGATCTCGTTATTCAAGGTAATGCAAGTTGCAGATAATGTTTGGTAACACGGCAGAAGGTAGTGGAGCAAGTGTAGCGGCAGACTGGGAACTGTGAGTGTATTATGTTTTTTCTTTCTACTACAGAGATAGTACAGGCCCTTTATATTCCAGCAGCCGGGGGTTAATCCCCCGGCGGTCTAACATTCCTTCCATCCCGGATGAACCGTTCCCCCATCCCGGATGAACCATCCCCCCGCTTTGTGTGTGTGCCAGGCCTTGGCGCCGAGACCGTAACGTTACGGTCTCGGCGCCAAGACAACCCATCCGGTCAGGTGCTTAGAGGTGTCAATCCGTCCGGTCAGGTGTGGTGGCGTATTATTTCAACACTTCCCCTCGCTTACCACAGCGTATTCTGTTTGATAGCTCATGGTGAATTAGCTTCTTCAGGGGTTTGGTGAGTAGATCCGCAAGGTTGTCGTTGGTCGGTGTCCAGAGGAGGGTGAAGTATTTTTCTTCCACCTTTTCTCGCACATAGTGGTAGTGTACGTCTATGTGTTTGGATCGGCCGTGAATCCTTGGGTTCTTGCTGAGTTCGAGCGAGCCGTTGTTGTCGCCAAGTAGGTAGTAGTCGAGTTGAAGCCGAAGTTCCTTTGTGCCGTTGATGAACCATACCAATTGTCTGGCGGCTAAGGATAGCGCCATGTATTCCGCCTCCGTCGTTGATGTTGCAACTGATTTCTGTTTCTTTGATCCCCAACTGATCGAGGCTTCCCCTAGCTGAACAATATACCCCGAGAAGGATCTTCGTGTTTCGAGGCAGCTGGCGTAGGAGGAGTTGGACCAACAAGTCATAATGTTGTTGTTGGTATTGGTTGATTTGGGGTAAAATAGTGACCAATTGGTTGTATGGCGTAGGTATCTGAGGACATGGTAGGCGGCGTGAAGGTGTTCGGTGCTCGGTCTAGAATTGTACTGTGACAGGCTCGTGACAGCGTAGGCAAGGTCTGGTCTGGTCCCTATGACGGCGTACATAAGAGACCCAATGAGGGACTGGTATTCAGTGATCCGCTCTATCTCTGTGCCGGGTTCCGCATTCTGAAGAATTTTGTTATCTTCAAGTGGCGTGGCGACAGGACGGCAGTTTGAATATCCGAATTTCTCAAGGGTTCTGTTAATATAACCGTCTTGGGACAACTCAATACCTTGTTCAATGTATTTGATCTCCAAGCCAAGTATGAACTTGGCGTCTCCCATATCCTTACATTCAAAGTTGCTCGAGAGGTGATTTTTGACTTCGAGTAGGAGGGGACTCGGTGGACCGAATATCATTATGTCATCCACATACACCGCGACGTATATTTGTTGGGTGGTGTGGATGAAGACGCAGGGGTCAAAGTTGGCTGGTTTTAGTCCCTTGTTGATAAGGGACGTCGCGAGGCAGTCGTACCATTCGCGAGCAGACTGCTTGAGTCCGTAGATGCATTTTCGTAGGCGGGCTACTTTACCGTCTTCCCTGTAGCCTTCAGGAAGTTCCATGTAAATTTCTTCTTTGAGTACACCGTATAGGAATGCTGATTTGACATCCATCTGTTGTGGATGCCAGTCGTTCCATGCAGCTAAAGCAATGAGGAGTCGGAGGGAGTCGTATCTGGCGACGGGTGCAAATGTCTCGTCAAAGTCGTGTCCCTCCACTTGTGTGAAGCCTTTCGCTACTACCCTACCCTTGAATCTTTCTATTGTTAGATCAGCCTTGAGTTTGAGTTTGTATACCCATTTGCTTCCAACAACTTTCCTACCCGCCGGCCGGTCAACCACATCCCATGTCCCATTTTGTTTGAGAGCTGAAATCTCTTCGTTCATTGCTTGAACCCATTGTTACCGGTTGTCATCATCAAGTGCCTTTTTGTAAGTGGTCGGCTCCTTGTAAATTTCCTGAGCGCTGCGAGCTACTTCATTGATGGCGCGACCCCAGTCGTCATTTTGTCCCAGTCGTTCCGGCTTCTTTCTGTGGCGGCTACTCCGTCTTCTGGGCGGTTGAATTGGTTCTTCAGAAGGAGGAGGTAATGGTCGCCGTGCTGGGCGGTCTGGGATGTCAATGTGTGCAAATTGTCGAGGTGGGGTGTTTGGCAATGGAGGCTCCGGCTTTGAAGGTGATTGTTGGAATTGGCCGGGCATCTCTGATTTGGAGGATGAGGTAATGGGTTCAGGAGTCGGAAGAGGTTTGGGTTGAGGTTCTGGTATTGGTGGTGCGGCAGGTGGAGTCGGAGGAGGTTTGTTGTCTGGTTCATGGTTGACCAGTATAGGTAACTCATTATCTTCCCCTGAAGGTGGGAAGGTAAAATGGCGTGATACAATGACTTTTCTTTTTGAAGGAAGGTAGATGCGAAGTATTTTGTCGCTGTTGGTGTATCCTACGATATGGCCTTCAATGGCCCTAGGCTGGAGTTTTGTTCCCGGAGGTCGGGTTTCTTCCGGGATGTGCGTGTAACACTTCCGGCCGTAAGGTTGAAGGTGCTTGATTGTCGGTTTGTTGCCGGTAAGGGCCTCATATGGGGTCTTAGTGTTATTGAACACCGAATGAGGTAGGCGGTTTTTGATATATACGCAAGAGGCAATTGCTTCGCCCCAGAGGAACATTGGCGGGTAGTCGACCATAACACTTCGGGCCATTGTGATGATCGTCCTGTTGAACCGTTCTGCTACACCATTTGATTCATGTGAGTAGGGGACGGTAGGGTCATGCACAATTCCTTCTTCGGCAAAATATTGTTCGAGTGCCTTATTGACGTATTCTCCACCATTGTCAGTTCGGTACCTTTTGACGTTCATTTGGTACTGTCGTTTGACCATGGCGTTGAAATCTTTGATAACCTTGGTTGCGTCGGACTTCTGTTTAAGGAAGTATATCCAAGTGAACCGGGTGGTGTCGTCAATGAGGGTCATGTAATATTCGTGCTTACCGAGAGATTGTGTGGAGAAGCGGCCGGACAGGTCAGAATGTATTAGGTCAAACATTTTCTTACCTGATGTGTATGTCGGTGGTGGTACCCGCTTGGTACTTTTGGAGAGGCTGCATGCTGTACAGTGGAAATCTTTGGGAGGTATGGTGAGGAACTGATCGTCGTTGTACACGGTGTGTTTCTTGGCTGATTCAAGAGTGGAAGGAGCGGCGTGACCCAATGCTTGATGCATGCTCGAGTAGGAGAGAATACGCGCTTTATTGACCTCGACTCTTTGAATTACAGGATCTTTCCCCACATGCTTTGCCCATAAAACTTCCTTTCCCTTCTTTTCCAACTTAATATCATCCTCCTCGCCGATCATTCTATACCCTCGACGTTTTGCTGCATTCCAGGAGAACAGGCTGTTGTTCCGTAGTGCTGGGGCCAGGAGAACATCATGCAAGACAATGGGAGAGACATCCCCGTTAGAGAGTCTAGACTCAAGGGTAACGGTGCCTTTTCCAGTGACTGGAATAGTCGTATTGTCTGCAACTCGGATTGTTCCTGATGCTGGTCGTAGCTCGGTGAACTGGCCTTCATCTCCCGTGCAGTGAGCGCTTGCACCCGTATCGAATATCCAATCTGAAGAGCTTAGGGACGGAGTGCCTACCATGAATGCCGTAGCCTCAAGCGAAGAAGATGCTTGGTTGGCTGATGGGCCTCCACGACGCTGTTGCTCCTTCCAAGCCTTCAGTTTGTTGCATTCGTGGAATGTGTGACCTTGGTACCTTGGTTCCTTGCGGGACCGGCAGAAAGTACATTCCTTTTCGGATTTATTGGTATTAAATTTCTTGGTGCTGGGAGCGCTCCTGCCTTTTCCTTTCCTGTCTGTTGCCTGGCCGTAGTACGCCTTCTCTGGATCAGATCGGGCTTGCTTGTTGGCAGCATATGACATAAGTCTTTCGTACACGTCGTCGTAGGTGAGGTCTGGTTTGCTAGTGAGACCATCGACGACTGTTTCCATGCTTTCGGGTAGGGAACAGAGGAGGAATGCGGCTTTCGTTTCGAGTGAAGTGGTAATGGAGGCTAAAACCTGGGAGAGCTTGGTTTCTGTAGCTGCCGTGATAGGTGTGTTGTCACGGCGCTCGGCTAGCCTGATCCAATTGGTATTGAATTGTTGGAGGTGGTCGACGAGTAGGTTTTCGTCTGACAGTTTGGAGGAGAGAACTGTCTTGAGGATGTTGATAGTTGTATTCGGGGTTTCTTTGTCGTACATATTTTTCAGTGCGTCCCAAGCTTCCTTAGAAGTGGGGTTGCCTGTGACGATAGGATTGAGGCTGATGTCGACCGCATGCTGAAGGAAGTTCCGAGCTCTTTTCTCGGCTTTCTTCCAGCAGATAAGACTGTTGGTGACATCCTTCTCGACTGTTGCTTCAGTCGGTTCGCCTGTTGGTCGTGCCGCAGTACCGTCAACTACTTCAAGACATTCGTGATCATCTAGTTGGATCTTCCAAGCAGCGGCCCAGTGGCTGTAGTTGCCGGGGCCGGTAAGGATAGGCAGGCGACTGCCTGTCTTGATCGAGTCGGCATAGAAAGAATGTTCCATGATGATTGAATGTTTGTGTTGAGATGAGATGGTACTTGTGTGTTGCTGGTTTTGCTGACCCGGGCTCATAACCTAATGTTTGGTAACACGGCAGAAGGTAGTGGAGCAAGTGTAGCGGCAGACTGGGAACTGTGAGTGTATTATGTTTTTTCTTTCTACTACAGAGATAGTACAGGCCCTTTATATTCCAGCAGCCGGGGGTTAATCCCCCGGCGGTCTAACATTCCTTCCATCCCGGATGAACCGTTCCCCCATCCCGGATGAACCATCCCCCCGCTTTGTGTGTGTGCCAGGCCTTGGCGCCGAGACCGTAACGTTACGGTCTCGGCGCCAAGACAACCCATCCGGTCAGGTGCTTAGAGGTGTCAATCCGTCCGGTCAGGTGTGGTGGCGTATTATTTCAACAGCAGACAGCAGTGAGTAATCAGAGAACTTGGATGAAGGGATGAGTGCGCGAATAGGTCTGCTACGTTCATCCCCCTCTTCAGGCACGTCTCCGGACCTTCGTGTCAAGGCGTCGGCTTTTCCGTTTCTTTCGCCAGGCCGGAATACGATGACAAAATCGTATTGGGCTAATTCGCCTGCCCATCGTGCCTGTCGTCGGTTCAACAAGGTTTTTGTCTTGAATGATTCAAGGTTGTAGTGGTCGGTGTATATGTTGAATGGTCGTGGCAATGCGTGTAAATACACATGCCATTTTCCTAAACATACCACAAGCGCAAGCAGTTGTTTATCCCCAATGCCGTAATTGCACTCGGCCGGGGACATTTTTTCTGACAAGAATGCAACAGGGTGAAGAACGGTCTTACCATTTTCAGGTACTTTCTGGGATAAAATACCCGAGACAACGTAGTATGACGCATCGGTTTCGAGGATTGTTTTGAAGGTAGGGTCACAGTGGCGTAGCACTGGTGCATTGGTAAACGACATTTTTAACTTCTAGAAGATTTCTTCGCATTGTTGTGAACATCCAACGGGTGTGTTCTTTTGCAGTAGCCTAAAGAAACGTTGGCAGATCCTTGAGTATCCGTTGATAAATCGCCGATAGAAGTTTGCAAAACCTAGGAAACATTTTATGTCCTCACAGACTTCGGCGTTTTCGATTCTAGAACTGCTTTGATCTTTTTTGGGTCCATTTCTATTCCGTTGGGACAGATAACAAATCCAAGGAAGGTTGTCTTGGGTACTGTGGATTTGCATTTCTCAGGCTTGACAAACATACCAGTTTCTGATAACTTGGTGAGAACCTTCCAAACTTGTTCTTGGTGATTTGTGATATTCTTGGAGTATATCAGGATGTCATCCAGATATACAACGCAGAAGACGTCTAGGTATTCTCGTAGAGTATCATTAACGAATCGCTGGCAGGTTGCAGGTGCATTGGTAAGACCAAAGGGCATAACAAGGAACTCAAACAGGCCGTAACGGGTTCGAAATGATGTTTTCCATTCGTCGCCTTCTTTAATCCGGATGAGATTGAAGGCTGATCTTCAGTCTAGGCGTATAAAGTATTGAGCTTCTCGAATTTGGTTCAATGTCTTTTCGATCCTAGGCAGCGGGTAACTGTCTTTGAAAGTAATGTCGTCCAAGGCTCGATAGTCGACACAAAGACGAAGTGTGCCATCTTTCTTTTTGACAAACAGGATAGGAGAAGCGCTTAAGGAGGAACTAAGGCCGATGAAGCCATTGGCAAAGTTTTCATCAAGCCATAGTCGTACTTCCTTGAGTTCTGAATCAGACATGGAGTACAACCGACTTAGAATTGGTTTCAAGCCAGGGAGCAAGGGAATTTCGTGGTCCACATAACGGTGTGGGGGAAGTGCTTCAGCTTCTTTCTTCGAGAACAGAGGCAGAAAGTCATGGTATTTGGGAGGCACTAGGTCTTCTGTCTTCTTTGTCGTGTTTGAATCTTCAGGGGCTGCGCATAGAACACAGATTCGGTTTTCAGGCTCTTGGAGTGCTAGTTTCATTGCAGCCCTAGAAATAACTGCAATCTTATGGGTCGTTGGTGCTGGTAGTGTACTCTGGATGGGTTTGGGTCGTACAGGAAGGCAGTGGGCCTGGCGATAACCACTTTTGAATGTGATAGAGTTTGCTTCCCAGTCAATGTCGTGGTTGTGTTTCCAAAGCCAGGTTCGACCAACAATTAGGTTCCATCCAGCCAGTTTAGTAACTTGGAAGGTTAATACTTCTTCATGTTGGTCCACGGAGAGTTTCAAGGTACAGGTATGAGTTATTTGTCCTGCAGCAGATGGGCGTCCATCTACTACAAGCAATTCCTCTGGTCTAGGTTTTGTTTCAGGGTTCAGGTTCAAGGATAGTGCAAAGTCAAGGTCAATGAATTGTGTTGTGGCTCCACAATCAATCATACAAGTTCCAGATAAAGTATCATTAAGAGAAACGTTAAAACACATAGGGGATGCTGATCCTAAGTCTCCTGAAAAGGAAACAGAGGATATAGATAAAGCAGAGGCAAAGTGGCGGCAGGACTTGGTAGTCCTTTTGTTTTTGGTATTTGAAGACGGTTTCGTGGAAGGTAAAACAACAGGTGGTGAAACATCAAAATAATTAACAGATTTGAAGGAAACAGAGGGTTTGCAAGGAGAGAAGTCACCAGGTTGCATCCTGGCTCTCTTTGAAGGGACTTCATTCTTCAAAGAGTGCTTTAATTTTTTGCCGGTTCTGGGGAGGTGTTGTATAGCACCGTCGCAGGAGGGGCAACAGCCACAGAAGATTCTTCCACTGCGTTGACAGAAGGTCTTTTATGGGGGCAGCCGCTTGCGAAGTGGCCAGGATTGCCACAGTACAGGCAGAGGCCATTGACTCTGCGCCTATCTTTTTCCTTCTGGTCCAGTGGGCCACGTCTTCTGGCAACAAAGGTTCTGGCTGCTGAGAGATCCATGGGGCCAGAATGTATGCCGGCTGCGATTGTCAAAGGGGCCGAGGTTGCAGACTTTGAGTTGCTGCTTGATGGGTTGCATTGCCATCGGAAGTCCTGTGCACAGACCGGATGTTGTTATCCAGAGTGATGCATAGACTGACAAAGGCGTCAAAGGTGTCTGGTGGGGTTGCATTGTAGGCGAGGCCGAGCTGAACTTGAGAATTCAAGCCGCGCTTGAAGAACGAGATCAGGCTCCTTTGATCTAGGGTAAGAGCCGATGCATATGTGACAAATTCCGCATGATAGGTAGAGCAGTCCTTGGAACCTTGCCGTAGTTCCATGAGCTTGCGTTCCGCGGTAGCGCGAGCATCTGGGTCATCAAAGGCAGCTTTCAATCCCGTGATCAATTGCGCATACGAAGCAAAGCTGATGTGTCCTGATATTTCGTCGATGAGGGGTTCAAACCAGTTGGCAGCTCGATCGGTCAGGTAGGAGGCGGTGCACGCGATCTTGGCATGATCGCTCGCATAGGTAACAGGGTCTGAAGCAAACACCAACCGCGGTGAGTTGACAAAGGTTTTGTATTTGTGGCGATCGCCATCAAAAGCTTCAGGGGAATTGATCTTTGGGACGCGTTGATGAGGTTGAGGGGCCGTAGCAGCAGGCTGAGCGGCTCGGAGCCGTTGGTTCGTGTCGTATTGGTACCCGTTTATGAATAACCAATACAGGACTTGAGTGGCAAAGATGGCTTCTTTGGTATACAGGATAGCTGGGACAGTGGGTTGATCAACTGTACCAGTGGTGCCCCATTTAATTCCTGTGAAATGTGCCTGTTGTCACGCTGTGATTTGGTTTGTTGTGAGTTCGGGGGGTGTTGGAACCACAGCAACTGGTGTTGGGTCGTGGTTCTTCATCATCCAGCTATCGGCATATTCCCAGGTCCCTGATGTTGTATCCTGGGATCCAGAAGGTGTAGACGACATGGTGACGGGAGGTGGCGGCAACAGTTATGTCGACGCAACAAAGTGTAATGACCACATCTCGGACGGGTCAATGGGTACAGGTTTCAAAGTTGCGATAGCAAAGCCGAGACTGGTCTAAGAGTAGGGACAAGCGAGGAGTGTTGGGGCCACCGCCAGGGAGGAGGAGAAGTGCGGGTAAGAGTAGTTTGTATTCTTAAGTTATAAGTAGATACAAGAGACAAGTTGTTGCGTAAAGAAGAAACAACAAGACAGGACAGAGACTCTCCTTAAATACAACATATGCGTTACACAAAAGACTAAAGACATGAGTCACATAGAAGGCCGTAGAAACGACCGGAACAATATAAAAGACAAATTACAAATCAACAAAGCAATGGAACATAATAGAAGACAATGGAAACAAGTGGTAAGCGTTGCGCAGCCTCAAGTGTCTAATGTCACTTGAGGATTCCGTGGGTTACTATAAGATTCCGTACAAGGTGGCTGTTCGTGGCAACAGGGATGCAAGCTGTTGGTACACCAGGCTTACCAAGTGGAAGGCAAGGTTGAGGCAAGGCAGACGAGGTAGCATAGGAAGGCGAACAACAGCTGGAACTGCTGTTGAGTCAAGGTCAGGTGTACGTGAATCTATTGAGACTGGTAGCGGTGCTGGTGCCGGTAGAGGACGGGGGCTGGAGGTTCTTGGTCCAGGTGGAAGCCGGGTTGGTTCATGACAGCAACGCCAGCACATCATCCCGCTCGATTAGACGACGAACAGACTTCCGGTCAATGCGGCCCCACCTGCCCCAAATAGATACCAGCGCAAAGAAAGCGTCTTCCACCAGAATCCTTTCAACTCAGGCCCAGGCTATCCTAAGCCCTTTGGAACCAACCGCCTTGCCTAAGTA